>QEPC01006898.1:346504-365159 GCA_003113815.1 Sphenodon punctatus
CATTTGCCTGGAGAAAGGGAGTGTCAGTTTTAGATAAAGAACATACAATAAAGGGGTGCATATTTTGTGCTGGGAAGCTGGATTATTAGATTAAAAATCTACATTTACATAAATTAACACTATGAAAAAGTGTTGTTATATTGGGTGAGACATGACGCTAACCACCCTTGGTGGTCATTTATGCATGTTTCAGAGCTGCATAGGGCACCATACAGCCCTGCAACATGCATAAATAACCACAAAGGGTGGTTAAAGGGTGGTTAACGTCATGTCTGTTTTCACTCATTATCTAGACAAACAACCTCTAACGCTGTTCAACTTTTAAAATTGTTTACTCAACCATATTAAAAACATCTTACAGCTAAAAACATGGACATGTTGCTTAATGACAGAGATAAAGGAAATAATTGTTTGAACTGAGGATAAAGCAATGGATTTGTTTGCTTTCCCAGATTTGGTTTGAGCACAAATGAGAAAACAGAAGTTTTCCTTTTTTCTGCTATAGATCATGTTCTCTCTCTCTCGCATTGGGTATTTACAGATGTAACGCTACCATGGGTGACCACGCTTACCCCAGCGTGGCTGTGTATGGTGTTGTCACGTTTGTTCCTGCCTGCTAGATGTTAACCATGGGCAGGAGCAAACACTCCCTGGACCGTGGCAGGTTTAACTCTGGGATGTGAGCTCGGCTGCCTGCCACCTCACAATGTGAAGTTAGCCCTGCCATGGTCTGGGAAAGCCATCCACGGACCCTGGTAGAGCGGACCATCACATATGTTGGCCCACTCTAGCTAACTCCATCTGGTGGCCAGAGCTTTTCAGGGTAGATGTGGCAGCCTCATAGGTCACCACACCCACCCATCATGGAGGAAACATGGCCGTGCTAAGCAACCTGGGGAATAGGGCAGCGTGGACCATGTCTGCACATTGCTCCCACCCTCTCCCCGCCCCAGCCACCAGCATGTTTGTTTGGCAGCTGGGCCAAATCCTGCCTGGAGTGAGTACTCTCACCCCGGACATGATCAAAGCATGGTGGCACCTAGCACCATCACGTCTGAAGATACAAGTTGTCACTAGTTTCAGTGGACCAATGATATTTTCTTGATCCTGAGATTTAGAAGAATTTGAAACACTGAACCACAAGATCAACACTATAAAGAATTTTACTGCTACTGACTCCTAAGGAAAATACAGAAACAGAGAAGCTTACCGCTGATTTGTTAAACAACTTTACCAACACAAAGAGATTAATTTTATATGCAGTTGGACAAACCTAGGATTTTAAGTTGGGTTATATGGTCCCCGATGTGCTGATTACAATTGGGTTGAGCAGTTGGAGTTATTAAAATGACCCAGCAGCAATTTATTCTACATAAGGTGTACAGTCTGAAGGCTAAGATTTACACAGTCTGTATTCTGTCAAAATATTAAAATCACAGAACTGTGAGACCTCATTTAAACAGACTGGTCAAAAATCTATTCCAAGAACTCCTAGAGGATCTCTTTGTAAAACAAAACATAATAAATAAATATATAACTTGCATAAGCGGTCAAATTGCTACAAAAATAACTTCAGGTTTATTTGCAAAGATATTTGCCAAGTGCATACAAAGGCCCACTGTGCACCAATTTGCCAGGAAGGAAGAAGTGCAGTCTGAGAGGAAAGATTGTTCCTAATTAAAATCCTGCTCTGGTATCTGAAATTCAGATATGAAGAAGTAGAATTTATATAAATGTAAGGGCCCAGCCTAGGTCATGACTAGGCTTACAGGTTTGAGCCCTAAGTGGAGTTGGGATTGGGGCTTGTAGCAGGAAGCAGGCTATTTGGGGCACTGGTCTTTAAGGGAGGTAGCACCAGCAAGGGAGCAGCAGGTGCTGTCTGAGACCCAGGTGCTAGGGTGAATTGAGGATAGGATCTGATGTCATATACCTGAACTTGGATGTAGCTAGGTCAGCCCAAAGCCTAGAAAGCTTGAATGGGACTTAGAGAAGAGACAACATAAAAAGAAGGAGCTGAGGGAAAAACTCTGCTTTAGAGACAAGCAGCCCAGAGGTAGGGGCTGGGGCTGGGTGAGCCTGGCTACATGAGGGATTGTGCCTGGCCAGGGGTCTATTGCAAAGGCCAGGAGAGCCTGTGAGTACTAATAGGACTGGATGTGTGATATAGGTTGTGATGGAGTGTGTATGGTGAGGGGACACTGTGAATAAAGGGCACTTCAGGCTACTGTGTGTGGGCTGGCAGAGAGGCAGATCCAGATCCAGGCAGAGAGGAAACAGAACCAGGTGCAGGCAACCAGAGCAACTGGGAGAGTTCAGTAATACAAGATGGAGGATGGGAACACAATTCAGGGTGCTGGTTTTGACCTTCAAAGCCCTAAACATGTTGGGCCCTACATATCTGAAGGACCACTTTTCTCCTTATGCTCCTTTGCAGCCCTTTATATCGACTGAGGGTGCCCTCTTGCGGGTTTCATCGCTGGCCCAGTTTCATATGACTTGGGCCCGCAGAGAGGAATTCTTGCTGGCTGCCCCACAGCGTTGGAACTCCCTTCCCTTAGAGGCTCCCCTGAGCCCTTGTTTGAATGTCTTCCAGAGGCACTGTAAGACCTTTTTTTTTGGTCAGGAATTCAGTGGGCAGGTATAGATTGGGGGAGGACAATGGGGTGTTTTTAGTTTTTTTTGGGTTTAATTATTTATTTTACATTGGTAATCTATAAGTGCTGTGAGCTGCCCTGACCCTCTGGGGTAGGGCGGGATATAAATCTTTAAAAAACAAAACAAAAAATCAATCGGCAGGCAGGCCAAAGGTCACATCAGTCCAAAGAGGGTCAGGGTTGGGAGGCAGGAACAGGGTCATAGCAGAGAAGATACATTAAGCACACACAGGTCTGGATGGACACAGACAGAAATAGATATTGTTCTGCTCTGTCCAGCTCCTTGTTTCCTCTGGGCAGTCTTTTATATGGATAGCAGCTGATTAGAGGTGCTCTGGGTAGCCAATTTGCTACCAGCAGGTTAATATGGTCCCAATGAAGAGCCTGGGCTAACTACTGTGCAAACGAGGGTTCCGGCCCAGGCCAGTATCTGGAAGCTGCATTCAGCTGTGACAACAGCACAGATTTCAATACTTGGCAAAGTGTGGAAGTCTGTGCTATTGTTATGTCTGAAAACACCCATTGTTAGTTTCACATTATGTCAGGAGGGACAAATGAGGAAGAGGTAATTAGGGTGGTAGGCAGAAGCAGAAGACAGGTCAAAAGTATAGTCAGATTGGCAGGCAGAATTAGGGGAAAGGTGAAATGTATGATAAGCTGATTGAATAAGAGAGTTTTGCCTTATTTAGCTGAGATTTAGCTGAAATTATAACAACATGATGAGCTTCATAATTATAAACGCTGCTATAAACATGAATTCAGTATCGATGTGGTCTATAAAAATGTCCTAAAATGGAAACCTAGTTAGCTGTGCAGCTCATCACTCCAAGACCCTGTCCAGAGTGCCACCTCGGTATTCTGACAAAGAGTCTTTGGTTGCTGTTTTTTTTTGGCAGAAGGCTTCTTCTTCTCCAAATCATATTTTCTTTGGCAGGTAAGCTGAACCACTACAGAGGAACAGGCCATTCTTCAGAGGGGGGTTATCTTAATTTAGAATATCTTTAATTAGGATTAAAGGGAAATGTATGCAATATCTTAGGCCATTTTCACACGGATGGGGTGGGTGGGATGATGGGGGTGTGGCTGCGGTGTGTATGTCCCTTTACGTGCACACACACTCCATCCATGGGGCCTCTTCCAGTTTCCCAGATGGCCTCATGGGTGGAGATGGGTGAAGGTGGGTGTAGATGGGTGTGCGCCAGGAGTGCACCCGTAAAAACACCCACCGCCCATGGTGTTCACGTGGGCGGACACCCAGTGCTCACCCATCCCCCCCACGTACTGGCAGCCCATTTCCATGGATGCCCACCACCACCACACACCTGCCCGAACACAGAGCAGTGGGTGGGGCATATTTGAGAACAGCCTTATTTTACTGCATCTTTCCAAATAATTACAGGTACTAACTTACTCATCTAATGCATTACTGGATTTTGTTTCTCATCTACTCCTTTGTACCGCCCGTTTATTTTTCACTCCCTGTTATTTTTCTATTACTTGACTGTTTGTATGATAGAAATAAATTTTAGTAATAAGTTTTATTATTACTAATAATTACTACTAATTTTATTATTACTAATAAATAAATAATTTTAAATGTTAGCAATAATAAGTTTTAGTAAATTCCATTATTTTAGGAGAAAACCTCTCGCCCTATCTTCATTTCCTATCTGGGGAAGGTCCAAAGGGAATGATTGTTGGTTGAACCTAGGGTAGGAATTTTTCCTCACAAATACCCTTTTTATATGGACGGAGGTGGGTGTGGGGATGGGTGTTTAGCTGCAGTGGGTGGAGGTGGGTGTTGCACGGGAGCACACACACATGCACCCCTACCCATCCCACTCAGTGTTCACATGGGCAAATACCGAGTGGACACCCATTCTCCCCCACCGCTGGCCATATACATGGACACACACACCCTCCACATTCGCCCAAACACCAAGTACACATGGAGCCCGTGCATAGAAATACATGCTGGAGAGCAGGAGTGTCCCTCTTTCTCACCAGTTTCAAGTTCAAGTTTACTTATTTAGGCATTTATCTTATGCCATAGCCACTGCACAATCAAACAAATGCATGCATATGATTAAACATAAACAAAATGTTTAAAATGACACACAAAATAGAAAGATACTAATCCTACATAAGGAATACTACAGTTCACTCAAGATCCCAAAAGGGGGGTGCGATTTCCTACTTGTTACTGCTTGATGCGCATAAACAGTCAATTTAATAATGACCTCCCTGTCCTGCTGCTAGCATAGCCAAATTAATTTCTCCCTTTTTGAAAAAAAGGATATCCTCTGCAAAAAAGGGACAAGGAATGTTTTCCTAATGTCAAGCAAATAAAGGCATTCTAGGACATAATGTTCTGAGTCCTCAATTGAACTCAATCCACAAGGACAAGATGTTTTGTTTTTAGCGATCCCCAATCGATGTCCTGCTGTGACTGCCATTAACATCTGGCCCAAGTACAATCTAGTAAGGTGTATACGGCAATTAGGCTTCAAGTCCAGCTGAAGATATTTTGCCATTTCAAATTCAAGTATCCAATGAACATAAAGTGGGGCAATTGCATTAACCCTGATTATTGCATAGTCCTCCTGGCGTGCTGTGTCACTAATTCTTTGATATACCTCCTGGATCTCTGTATCCAAGAAGAACCTAACGTCCTTGTTAGCAGCATAGCAGAAACCTATATTTGTAAGGACAGTTTTAATAAACAACCACCAGGGGGATTGAACTGAAGGAGATTTCATCTGAACTTCCAGATAGCACATTTTGACAAAGCATCCAGGCTTCAAAGTCAATTGCTTAAACCAGAACCTCAGGCTCCTTTAAATCATTATTGTTCTTATGACTTCCAGGCCTGCCTCAACAGTTAAGAATGCTGCTGGCATGGAGCCAGGGAGACCAAAAAGAGACCTCAAGAATTTGTTCAGTGTTATATCAATAACCCCAATATCAGCATGTCCCCAGGTTTCAATGCTGTATGCAAGCAGACGGATTACTTTAGCCCTGTACACTTTTATTGCCGCAATGATAGATCTGGCCCCATGCCTATCATGAAGCTTTTTATGGCAAAAACCAATTGCAGAGCTTTTGATTTGAGTGCTGCCATCTGCTTCTTCCACCCGGAATTAACGGAAAAGATGAGGCCTAAATATTTAAATGATCTTACTAACTCAATATTGTGTCCTGAGATAGACCAAGAATATAAACACAAACATAGGGGTCCTAAGCAGCAATTCCACTTATCCAGTGGAAACCCACTAGAAAGAACAACAAAAAAAGAATAGGGGAAATGACAATATGTATTTATTGCTCTAATGCATTGAAAAAATTCTCTACAGAGATAAAACCCTGGTTGTAAAAATCAAAGATAAAATAATTACAATGTGCCTTACTGTATGGTTGACAAATACATGTACACCAGCAGCAAAGTTCAACCATTAATATGTTATACAGATATTGGACATCATAAGCAAAACACACAAACAAACATGTTTCAGGGAAAACCCCTTCTTCAGTGCTAATACTTTAAAACCCACAAATAGACACTGCAAACAAACAAACAGAAGAAGAAGAGAGATATAGCAGAGCTGTCTCCAATTTAAGCAAATCATTTTTGCAAATCCCAACCATGTAACCACTACTATACCTTAAGCCACTTGGGCGTTGCACACACCCCGTTACAAGTCAAGGTAGGGGGAGAGAGAAGGATGAAAAGCCACCCCCAAATGAGACTCTTAGTGGCAATTCTACTGCAAATAAAGAAAAAATTAGGAACAAATTAGTGAGTACTCCCCCACTTCCCCATGTTCTGACACAGAAATCCATTGGAGTATGCTTAAAAACTCACAATCCTTCTCTTCCCATCTGCTGTAGTGCTCATCCATGTGCAATGCACTGCTGCTTCTCACGAGAGCTTGCTAAGATATAAGTTACACAACTCTCTCTGCCAGCCCGTAAATCAGTCCTGCAGATTCAATCACCCATCACCTGTGGATCACATAGGTACACTCCCCTTCCAGTGTTCAATCACGCTACTAAAGAGACCTTGTCTCCATGTTCTCTTTTCTCAGCTGATTAGGAAATTCCATGTTTTCTTCAATAAGTCAGGAAATACCAGGGGATACAGAATCCATTTTCCATATCTTCCTTGTTCACAGGTAATGGATTTCTCCAAACAATCATATGGGGAATAACCACAATGGCCAAATGCTAGGCACCCACATAAAGCAGTGCATTAACAATTGAAAAAGCTAGTAAGCATAGCTGAGTCATTATGCAACAAGCTGTCCACTCTCACATCTACTAAGCAAAGCACATGCAACTGATCATATATGGTAGTCTGGTAAGGGTATAAACAAAATCAAAATACCCTAAATCACAATAAAACAATTATAAACACCATGTAAGAAAGCTGCCGAAGAACCTCTGAAAAGAAAACAGACCATATCAGACTAACTAAGACATACAGCCATTTATTCTCCTCATTGAGGCCTCCTGGTATCAATGTCCCTAATCTATAAATCCAGTATACCTCCTTCCTCTGTAACTGTTTGATGTGTCCATCCTTCACGGGTACTATTTCTATACACAAGAACCTGAATCTTGTTCACTGTGTCCTTCTGCAAAATGTTTCACCAAAGGTTCCTTAACCTTCTGCCTCCTTATATTGCTGAGGTGCTCCATAATTCTGGTCTTCAACATTCTGGAGGTGTAGTCCATGTATATCAAATTACATGGATATATGATGAGATAGATGACTGATACAGTCCTACAGGTGGAGAAATGTAGAAATCTAAACTTCCTTTCTGTTCTAGGGTGACAAAATCCTACATGGGAAGACTCTGGGGGCAAACTGAACAGTTACCACACCTGAAGTGACCTATCAGCGGTGTATTATGTCCCAACACCAGGGATCTCTGAATCCCCCTAGTCTGTAATCCAACATCCTGTTGTATGGCAATATCAGTGTGGACTAATAGGTCCCTAATAGACTTGTTTTTTTCATAGCAAACATAGGTTTGTCATTGCAACTTGGCACATCCTCAACTATATGCCAATGTTTGAGAATAGCCTTTTTGATTTCCCTAGAGCCAGGACTGAACCTCAAAGGACACACAATCCTATTAACTAGTTGCTTCATGTTTAGTTATTCTGCATTAGACATTGAAAAAATCCTAGACTCCTCCTCTTTTTTTGATGAGGAAGAATCTTCCTCCAATCAGGGTTCATGGAAACAGTATGCAGATTTAAGGATGAAATCTTAAGACTGAGTTACATTCCCATGCCATGGGGGGACTACGTTATGAATGAGAATTCTCAGTGGGTTAAGGGTGCTCAATGAACTTGTTGTCTTTCCCTCTAATGAAGAGTTTAAAAACAAATGGGTACAGATCTTAAACAAGTGCAGTTTTGACCTTATGGTGTTAATTATTGAAACATCAAATAAAGACATTCAAAAATTACAAGAGGAAATAAAAGTAGTAGAAAGAGATGTGAAAGCAAGTATGGGGGATAAGAAATTCATGGACAAGCTACACAATTTATCTCGAGGTTTGGACAAGGACGGTAATTTCAGACATTACGAGATCACAGTCAACCACAGTGAATCACACACAAACCCCCAGCATGGCCAAGGAGCCCTGAACGTCTGTTCAGCGGCATCCAGATGGTTCACCCCAGTCAATCACCGGTAGGGGCCAAAACCAACCATGGTACGGGAGCTTGGGACAGGAACACCTCCTGAACCATGGTCAATGCAATACCCATCGGGAATCGGCCAAAAGTAATGTCTGAACGGCAACCACCAGGTGGGATCACACAGAACTATCCCCAGCCATGGCGAATACACGTAGTGTCGCTGCCAGGCAACGACCAACAAACAGAACATGTTAGCTGAGGCAGAGCCAGGAACCGCTGGAGGGGGATGTCAGTGTGGGCGAGGGCAACTCACAGGCCATGGAGCCGCCTGCCAGGTGACGGAAAGGTCGGCCCAGGAAGCTGGATGGGGGGGGTAAAGGGGTAAGGGGAGGGGGAAGTAGGACACTGAGGGCACTGTGAATAGAATAAAATCACCTTCATACACTAGAACCATCATGTCTGTAGTTCTTAGCTAATCACGGCGGGGACCCAGCGTGTAGCGGGATGGGCTATGGCCCTGTTCGGCACGGCTATGCCACGGGTTCCGTACCATGGACCCCTGGGCAACAGGGAAAACACCCAGGGGGACCCAGAGGGGAGGGAGCACCCATGGGACATGGTAAGGGAATGCAGCTGGTGGGCACCGGGGACTACCGGGAATCCACAGGCCACACTCCTGTGCGGGACCCCATTAGCCTCATGGCAGGGGCACCCATGATATGTGCCTAGCAAATGCTGCTTGGATCTGCTTAGCATAACGGTACTCCCTGGGATTCACCTCATTCAGATAGAACCGGACCGGGCCAGCAGACTGATGTGGCATGGGATACCCCAGAGCTGCTCCATCGGTCTCACAGATATTGTGCAACACACAGCAGGCACCAATGATGAGGGCGGAGGTCTCCACCCAGTAGTCCAGATGCCTGGCAAGGCACCTCCATCTCTGTTTGAGGGCACTGAACACCCTCTCTACTACGGTCCTCGAGGTGCACAGCCGGGTGTTTTACAGGGCCTCCATTTGGTTCTGGGCCACTGGATGGACCTTCATGAGCCATTGGAGCAGTGGATAGGCTGGGTCCCTAATAATGCAGGGGGGCATTACCACCCCCTCGATCCCGGTCATCTGCATGTTGGCATAGGCCCCCCTGTACATCCCTGCAAAGAGGGGGGAGATGGCGAGGATCCGGGCATCATGGCTGCTGCCAGAGTGGCTGGTGAAGATATCTGTGAACCGGCCCCGGTGATCGACAATGGCCTGGAGCTGCAATGAATGGTATCAGTGCTTGTTGATGTATTCGGCTGCATCATCGTGGGGGGGACGGAGGATCCCGACATGGGTGCCATCAATATCACCCAGGCAGTTAGGTAACCCGGTTGTCTCGAAGCCGGCCATCACAGCCTCCTGGTCCATAAGCTGGATCACGCGGTCGAGGAGGACTACCTCCACAGCCTCACAGAAGTCACGGATGATGCAGGTGACGGTTGTCAAGCCCACACTGAAGTGTTGAGCCATGGAATGGCAGGAATCTGGGGTGGCCAGGGCCCAGACCACTATGGCCACCTGCTGCACAACTGGTATAGGGGAGTGCATAGGGGTGAGCTGTCGCTCCAGCCAGGGATGCAGGAGCTGTGCTAGCCACCGGAAGGTACACCGGTCCATCCTGAAGTGGACCCTCCAAGTAGCAGCATCCCATTGTGTCCGGGCCCCCTCTCTGTGCACAGCCCAGAAGTGCCTTTATGTGGGCATCTTGAGTATGTCTGCACTGTGGAAGGCCGCCCTCCTTCAGTAGTGGTGAGCATGTGCTTTCCTGAGGGCAGCTGGACGGATGCGTGCAATCAGCATGACCCTGCAGTAAACCCTGGACAGCCTGCATGCTGTGCGAATGGCCTGGATGTGGCGGTGCCTGTGGTGGGTGAGCAGGCTGGTCACAGCGAACCAGGCCAGGCTGTCCTTGACCCCTGCGTACATTTGGAGCAGCTCTGTGGTGACCCGCTGGAGCTCGACATGCTCACGGTACCACTCAGCGATGATCTCCAGTAAGAGCCAACCGGCACCCCACTGGTTGGCATCCATGGCTGATACCAGCTAGGAACGGTGCAGGTACATGCCCCTAGAGCACCGGGTGTGGTCAGGCACACTGCTCAGTGGGTCGCTCCTGTCATTATGCTGCAGGTTTCGTCTCGCTATGATGGGCCGGTGGTCGGAACACACCCACATGCCAGTGGCTGTCAGTTGGGACCTGCACCGTGATCCTTCACCAATTGGTTGTAGGCTATGCATTACCGGATGGTCTGGGTGGCATGGGGCCGCTCACCCGTACTGGGGGGGTACACCAGCAGGTCCTGGGCCCCCTGGTACCAGTCGCTGGCAGGTAAATACTATTTCGGTGTTGGTTGTTCAGGTACGGGGGGGGCTAGAGCTGGGGTTCGGGCATGAAGGTGGCTCCATGAGGGCGTTGCGTGGGTGATTGTATGTTTTATGAGTAACACAGCTATCTGTGTGTAGCCCATCCCCAGGTTTCGGTTCCTGCAGCTGTGATGTGTCCACTCCCCATGCATCGCTTCCTAGTCGTCCCATAGTGCTGCCTGTACCCTTATTGTGTGTCCTTGGACCTCCCCTGGTTGCTCCTCTGCCTACATTGGTTTGTGGGCCCCCTCTTTACTTGCTTCCCAGATGCTCTTCCAGCTGCACCATAGTTGATACTGCTGCTTCGGAGCGGCCGCTCTGCAGTTCCACAGCCGGTCAGCATTGCTGGACCTTCAGTGAGACCATGTCTCTAGCTGACCTGTGGCATTCTCAGCCCATTAAACTGTTCCTGAGTTCCCCAGCTACCCTCCCAGATGCCTATAGGTGTCTGAGCTCAGGCCTTCACCACTTTGGATATGTGGCTAGTGCTTGCGAGTGCCGGATCCATGGAGAGGAGCTGGGCCTCTGTCCCTTTCCTGATGGGTGAATTCCTCAGTTGAGGGGGTCTCAGGTGTCATGGTCTGCTGCTGAGATGGTGTCAGCTGTATCTGTATGTGCCTTGTCCGGCTTCCAAACCTGTCTGGTGGAGGGCAGCCCTGCCCTGGCTGTGTCCTACTTCTGCTACATCCTCGGGGCCCGTGGCTACCAGCGTTTGTGTGGGGCATCTTATTACTGCTTGTTGGAGCTTGGACAGCTCTCATGGCCCCCTGAGGCTGACTATGCCTTGCCCAATCCTGCAGGACCCGAGCTGCTGGCGCTCTCTGATGTGTAGTCTCGTGCTGATGGTCAGGTTGGGCTCACTGGTCCCGATGCTTTTGAGGCCTACTATCTTGTTGCCCACCACATGGCATGGATGGGCTATAGCTGGGGCATGTTGCAGTGGCCACACTATGTTAATCTGTTGGGCCACCCTGTCCTGGCCCCCTTCGTGACCCCATGTAGCTGGCTCTAGGTCCCCCAGGGTGATCGGTGTCTTGACTGTCATCTCCACTGTGTGGTACCTTCTGTGACCCGCTATATTGTACCCATTCTGGACCACTAAATGCGGAAACGCTGTTTCTGGCCGAAATAGCTACCGCTGCGACTTGCCGCTACAGCCCTAGTGGTATCTGACAACTGTACTGGTGATCCCCATGGACCTTTGCATCCCTTGCTCAGCTGGCTCACTGCCCATGTCTGTGATCTGACCCCACCCCCATGATGCCTCCATGACTGTTGGTGTAATGGGGTTCCCGTGCTGGCACCACCCAGCGTCCCCTTGTTGGGGGGGTGGCAACATCAGCTGTCAGCGGCTTGGGGCTCAATTTCCTCGCTGCCCTATGCATTATCATCTGGGACCTGTTGTCTTGCTGTTGGGACATGCCTCTGCCCTCTGCAGTGTCTTCAGCGGATTGGTGGATCTTCCCCTGTGACCCTGCTCTGTCACTGTGGGGACCCCTGTCAGTTCCCCGACCTGTGTAGCTGTTGGGTGCCTCGTGTTTCCTGTGCTGTCTCTGGGGTTTGGGGTGCCCACCCCCATGTCCCACTCTGCTCCACACCATTCCCCCTCCTGTTTTCCTGTTTCCTTGCCCATTGTGGGCCTCCACCCTCCTCCCTGTGTCTTTGCTACTGTCTGTTGGACTTCCCGGTGTGGTGTTCCGCCTTCCCCCTTGTGTGCTGCTGCTTCTAGCTGTGTGGGGTGCCCTGTCTGTGTGTCTCTTACTGGGTGTCTGTCTGTCCATTCCTGTCCCATTGTTTGTGTTCCCTTGTGTGCCCCTGTGTGTCTCCCCCTTCCTTCCTTTGCCTGTCGGCTGTGTGTGTACTCGCATGTGTATGTGGTTTGTGTGCTGCTCTGTCCGTGGCTTCCTTCTCCCTGTTGTGTGTGTGCAGCTCTGTTGTTCTCCTCCCTCCTCCCCATGCCTTCCTGTTTCTCTGGTGAGTGGTGCCTTGTGGTGCTTTTGGCTTCTTTTGCCCTTGATCAGCCATGTCTATGTCCCTCCCCACCCCGGTGTCTCTGGGGATTCTTGCCATGGTCTGGAATTGGTGTCATGTCTGTTGCGCTGTCCTGGATCATGGTCTGTCTCTCTGTGTCCTTGCCATGGTACCACTCCTGTCATGTCTGTTTTGGGCCTGTCCAAACCACGGGTGGGGGTTAGGTGGATTTCCATGGTTGGGGATCTACTGTGGTGACCTGGGAGTACGTAACATCTGAAATTACCCAGAATATAAATTAATTAAAGATAGGAAGTAGAACAAGTTCCAAAGGTACTTGAAGGACTATGAACAAGGTAGAGTCTACAGTTGGAGAAAGATTGGTCCCAAGAATAGACTGAACAAATCCGTCAATTTTGATTTGACCTTGAGTGAAAATGAGGCAATTAACAGGTTGAATGAGGGGGAAGGTAGGGAGCCCTCCAGTGCAGATAAGGATAAGGAGGACAACCCCCAGAGGGAGTCTTTTTTATTGGCCCTCCAAGGAGGGGGTATTTAAAGAGAACACAGCAGGAGGAACAACCTACCTCCCACCATTGGAAATTCAAAAAAACTCACAGGTGATTAATTTATTAAACAGACAACTTTCCATGGTTGAGATGAAGGTCTTGGAAAGGGGACTGTCTTATGTCCCCACAGCAAAATATAATGATTTTGCCACTAGGTTGGAACTGTTCTGCCTCTGCAGGCAAATATGCCTGTGGGACAGGTTCAAGACTGACAGCAACAACGGCTCTAATATCAATATGAAACTTAGACCCAAATCAACTTTTTATCCACCTACTAATAACCCTAGAATACAGGTATTAAAGGAGTTATTAGAAAAAGAGATCACTGCAGTAGACAAGAAACATACCAAGATATGGCATAATTTGCCCAGGGAAGAAAAATCTGCCCTGGAAAGCCTTGGTAATGACTCCACAATCATCATAAAACCAGCAGATAAGGGGGGGAGCCATTGTGGTTTTAGATAGAGAAGCCTATTTAGAGGAAGCCTATAGACAACTAAACAACAGATTCCATGATCAGCTAGTTGATAATAGTTTTTTGGAAAAGATCAGGAGAGACATTGACATGTTACTCTATGAAGGGTTGATGTTGGGTCAGATATCCAAGACAGAACATGCTTTTCTGTTAGAGAAGGATAGAAGAGTACCTTTGTTGCCAAAAGTTCATAAAAGCTTTAAAAATCCACATGGCAGACCCATAGTGTCTGGCAATGGGTCTATGCTTGAACCGCTTTCCCAATTTTTGGATTATTTTAAAAAACGTTTGTACCCCTGCTTCCTTCATTTATTAGGGATTCCCAGGACTTTCTGTGTGTCCTGGATGACTTAGATTGTAATTCAGTCAGAGACCAGTAGATCTTGGTTACCATGGATGTCTGGTCCCTGTACACCAATATTCCTTAAAATAGTGCCCTGGAGGTGTTTGAGGACACACTCCAGTTGAGAACTGATAATCATCTCAATGCCACATTTTTAATGCAGATTGCGGAGTTGGTATTAATTAGGAGTTACTTCGCATTTGACCAACAATTATACCAGCAAATAAGTGGAGTTGCGATGTGGTGCACTGTTGCTCCCCAGGTGGCCAATCGGTTTATGGGACATTTTGAAAACCAATATATTTATGATAGAGATATCAATTGGTTTTTTGACCAAATCTTTTTGTATAAGAGATATATTGATGACCTGTTCTTTCTGTGGATTGGAAATTTAGAAGAACTGTGCAATTTCCACAATTATCTGAATGAGTGATGTGCAAGCATTCAGATTGATTTAAAATATAGTTCTCAAGTGATCAGTTTTTTGGATATTTTGATTGAAGATAGACAAGGGACCATCTATACTAGGGTGTACAGGAAAGGGACAGATGTGAATTCACATCTGCACTTTACCATCAATCACTGAAAGCACCTAAAGGAAAATCTTCCTTAAAGCAAACTTATAAGGATTAGAAGGAATTGCAGTTCAGAATCAGTTTTCCTCCAACAGGTGAATGAATTTTTGGCCAACTTGAGGGAGAGGGGATACCTGGAAAGGGTACTGAGAAAGAGCCTGTTCAGGATCATGCAATTGACTAGAGAATCTTTGTTACAACCTAAAGTGAAGCAACCAATTAATAGGATCGTGTGTCCTTTGAGGTTTGGTCCTGGCTCTAGAGAAATCAAAAAGGCTATTCTCAAACATTGGTATATAGTTGAGGATGCGCCAGATTGCAATGACAAACCTATGTTTGCCATGAAAAAAACAAGTCTATTAGGGACCTATTGGTCCACACTGATATTGCCATACAACAGGATGTTGGATTACAGACTAGGGGAATTCAGAGATCCCTGGTGTTGTGATATAATGCACCACTGATAGGTCACTTCAGGTGTGGTAACTGTTCAGTTTGCTCCCAGAGTCTTCCCATGAAGGAATTTTGCCACCCCACAACAGAAAGGAAGTTTAGATTTCTACATTTCTCCATCTGTAGGACTGTATCAGTCATCTATCTCACCATATGTCCATGTAATTTGATATATGTAGGCTACACCTCCAGAATGTTGAAGACTAGAATTATGGAGCACCTCAGAAATATAAGGAGGCAGAAGGAACCTTTGGTGAAACATTTTGCCGAAGAAGGACACAGGACAGTTGTGGTGGGCAGCTGAGGGAGTATGGGGCAATGCCCCTCCTGTGCCCTCCTGCCCTGCTCCTGTGCCTCCTGCATCCTGCTGCTCTGCAGGGGGACACAAGAGCAGGGCATAGCTAGGAAATAAACTTACCCGGTGCCCAGGTCCAGCGCTGCCTCTCTCCGCTTCTTTGGGAAGCCGCTGCTTATTCTTAGTGAAGAGGGGACCCCGCTACAAGGGAGGAGAAGACGCACTGGGTAAGGAGTCCCATAAGGGACAAACCAGTGTGGAACACACTTGGGTGATTTCAGGAAACAGTCCAAGTGAGCGCAAAGAATAGGGAAATTGTAGTTTCTCTTCTATCCACCAGGGGTCTAGGTGCTCACTGAGCCCATAGGCCCTACTGGCTCACTTTTTAGCTAGTACCTGGGCAGCCGCGTAGGTGCCCAGGCGAGATTTGCGGTGGGGAGGTCTCTTGCAGAGTGCCCCCTCCTGCCTCCTCCCCTAGTAGGGGAGTAGGCAGAAGGGGGCACTCTAGGACGCATGCTCAGTCGGTGAGCACGAGTTTCTTCGTGCACACTGCTGAGCTGCCTTGGATGGTCCAGGTTCCTGCTGCCTTACTCATTGGTGGTGAGTAAATTGTTTGGGGGGGGGGTTCTGGGAGAGGAGGTTGCACTGGGAGACATGGGGGAGGGGGTTCACTGGGAGACATGGGGGTGGGGGAGTGGGGACTCAGAGAGTCTGGCTGGGTAAATACGGGAAGGGGTGCATTGGGAGACATGGGGAGGGGAAGGGGGAGTCTGCTGGGCAATGGGGTAGGGGTATGGGGTGGACTGGGAGACATGGGGGAGTCTGACTGGGCAATGGAGTATGGGTAGGGTTGCCATAGATACACATTTTTAAAGGACACTTATGAGATATACAGGTTTCAGAGCTGTATTGGAACCAATTCAGTCCTGCAACCTGTATATCTCATAAGTGCCCTCTAAAAATTTGCATCTATGGCAACCCTAAGGGGTGGGAATGGGTGCACTGAGAGACACGGGGAAGGGGAGTAGGGGGGGGACTCAGGGAGTCTGGATGGGCAATGGGGTATGCGGAACAGGGTGCATTGGGAGACATGGGGTGGGCGGGAGGGGGGATTCGGGGAGTCTGGCTGGGTAATGGGGTGGGGTGCACTGGGAGACATGGGGACAGGGGATGGTATGGAGTTGGGTGCACTGGGAGACATGGGGGAGGGGAGGGGGGACTGGGGGAATCTAGCTGGGCAATGCAATATGGGTAGGGTTGCCATTGCCATAGATGCAAATTTTTAGAGGGCACGTATGAGATATGTAGTTTGCAGTTTGGAACCAATGCAGCCCTGCGATCTGTATATCTCATAAGTGCCTTCTAAAATTTGTGTCTATGGCAACCCTAAATGGGGGGAGTGGGTGCACTGAGAGACACAGGGGAGGGGAGTGGGGGGGGGAGACACGGGGAATCTGGCTGGGGGTGGACTGGAGGGGCCTGTGTGCCTGGACAGGCATTTTGTGGGTGTATCTACTAGGTATGCTGGTCTGGAGAGGTCTGGTTTTGAGGCAATGCAGCCTCCAAAGGGACCAAATATTTGAAAAACAAGAGCCTGTGTGCTTGGGCAGGCATTTTGTTTGTGTAGCTACTAGGCATGCTGGTCTGGAGGGGCCTGGTTTTGAGGCAATGCATCCTCCAAAGGGGCCAAATGTTTAAAAAACAAGAGCCTATGTGCTTGTGTGGGCATTTTGTTGTTTTATCTACTAGGCATGCTGGTCTGGAGAGGCCTGGTTTTGAGGCAATGCAGGGCAGGCTCCAAAGGCACCAAATGTTTAAAAAACAAGAGCCTGTGTGCCTGGACTGGCATTTTTTGGGTGTATCTACTAGGCATGCTGGTCTGGAGAGGCCTGCTTTCGAGAAAATGAAGTCTCCAAAGAGGCCAAATGTTTAAAAAAACAAGAGCCTGTGTGCCTGGATGGGCATTTTATGGGTGTATCTACTAGGCATGCTGGTCTGGAGAGGCCTGGTTTTGAGGCAATGCAGCCTCCATAGGGGCCAAATGTTTAAAAAACAAGAGCCAGTAAGAGGGTTCTCTATTCCCCGGTAGCATTGTTTCACACAGCAGCCTTCCCAGCATTATGTAATATAATATCCACCCAACGTTAAACCTTGGAACTTCTTGCTGCTGGGTTATGCCCTGGCTCTGCCTACCATTGCCGTGGCTCCGCCCCTAGGCTAGGCTCTGCCTCTTTTTTAGTCAGCCACAGGTTTAACCCGCCCACTGCCCCTCCAGTCTCTAAACCCACCAGCCTCCCCTGACACAGGGAACAAGATCTCAGGTTCCTGTGTATAGAAATAGTACCTATGAAGGATGGGCACATCAAACAGTTACAGAGGAGGGAGTTATAGATTAGGGACATTGCTACCAGGAGACCTCAATGAAGAGAATAAATGGGCTGTATGTCTTAGTTAGTCTGCTATCGTCTGTTTTCTTTTCAGGGGTTCCTCAGCAGCTTTCTTACATGGTGTTTATAATTGTTTTATTGTGATTTAGGGTATTTTGATTTTGTTTATACCCTTACCAGACTACCATATATGATCAGTTGCATGTGCTTTGCTTAGTAGATGTGAGAGTGGACAGCTTGTTGCATAATGACTCCGCTATGCTTGCCAGCTTTTTCAATTGTTAGTTCACTGTTTTATGTGGGTGCCTATCATTTGGCCATTGTGGTTATTCCCCATATGATTGTTTGGAGAAATCCATTACCTGTGAACAAGGAAGATATGGAGAATGGATTCTGCATCCCCTGGAATTTCCTGACTTATTCAAGAAAACATGGAATTTCCTAATCAGCTGAGAAAAGAGAACATGGAGACAAGGGGTATTTTCAGACGTTACGGGGCCCTTTGGCCCCGTACCGAAAGCAACGTCTTCGTTCCCCACCGGGGTCACCCCTGCACGGCCCAACAGACGTGCCGGGGGGATCCCGGCGGGGAAAGTGGGAGGGGCCGGGGCCGCGCGGCGCAACGTGCGGCCGCACGGCCCCGCCCCCTCCACGCACCCCGCCGCCCGCCCTCCGAGGAGACGGGCGGGCGGCGGGGCCAATGTGGCCGCCGCGTCTGGCCGATCGTGCCACGGCCCGGGATCCCGCCGGGGATCCCGGGCCGTGGCACGCGGCCAGACGTTACTTTTTGTTGGCCACGGCCCGCGGTCCATTTGACCACGCTTCCCGGGACCTTCCCCCGGCTAGCCCGGGAAGCGTGGTTCAAATTGACCCC
>QEPC01006898.1:390271-410874 GCA_003113815.1 Sphenodon punctatus
GCCGCTGCTATGCGATTTAAAAGCACGTTGGAATGAGCTCTAAGACATATATATGCAAGGAAAGTGTCTATAGTTGTTCATGTGGAGAGATTTTGAATGCGTCTCCCACAGCTCATCCACATGTGTCAGTCATGTTTTGGCTCATAATGTCTTAAATGTCTCATTCTTATGTTATAGAGACTTGAGAGACCTATTAGATTATAAACTAAATTCCTCTGCTCATGCAGAGCTGTTCCTCTAGCATATTACTAGCTTTCTGAGTCTGGCTTCAAATATGCTGTTCTAATAAGAGTAATTATAGCTTAATTAGATTTTTACAGACACAAGCGGAAAGTCTATTAAGGAAAAAAGCTAATATAGGCCAGATTTTGTTTTTAGTTTGACTGTTTTAAATTTGGAATATCTTCATCTGAACTCACCCATTATTCCAAATATACACTGGGGTAAGTGGCATTAGAATATGGCTTCAAAGGTTCAACCACACAATCCACTGTAAATTACTTCCCTCCATGGAAAGGAACAAATGTCTGCACTATCAGTGAAAGAGGAGTTTATATATTCTTTGCCTTACAAACACTGACATTTCAGGCACTAAAACCTTCCTCTGAGCAAGAGAGGCATCTGAAACATTTCACATGAACTGTGAATAGTCTGGAAAACCACCTCATTTTGAGTCAAAGTTGCCTTTACAAAGCAATTTGGTTTGTAACAGCAACACAGGTTTGTTTGTTCATTTGTTTTTTGTCTCTCTACTTTTTGGTTTCTGATCATCATTGCAAATCAGGTTCAAACTTTGTTTCGAGGGAAAGGTCACAAGGGAGGCCACATTGTGATATTTTTCACATTATTTCTAGCCCCGCTTATGGTTTGAGAGAACCAGGGAAATGGTGCATTCGATTTGTAATCCAAGTCAAAATGCTAGAGATGATTCCACACATTATATTATCCATATGTTTGTGTGGCTAAATTTGAATGTTTTTGTGCAAGGGAAGACACAAACATGGGTCCTGCTATGGTAAATCCCACTCTATCCATCAAAAGAAAAAGCTGGAACAATTGTCCCATATTTTATGTAGACACTACTAGCCTAATGTTCAGGCGACCTTGGCTGTATTAAAGTACTGGCTTAAAATAGTGGCGGCCGCTGTCCCCGAATTCTCTGTCTTTATTATCGTGCATTCGTGAGGAAAGATGTGTGAGCCTTTGGTTGCAAACAATTGAAAGTTTACTTTCTAGGTTGGGTTTAGACAAAGATCGTCTGAGGTCACTGGTTCCCGCCCAAGCATTGGGGGAAATAAAACAAAGGCTTATAGATCAGGAGACTCAACAGAATGATGCAGCCCTCCAAGCACAAAGGATTGCCCCAGATTATTTGGCTCTTGCCCACCGTGGGTCCCGCCCAGCTTATTTAAATTGGCCCCAAATGAGAGCCCGGCAGGTGGTGACACTTTTTAGGTGTAATCTTTTTCCTTCAGCCTGGGTGCAGGGGAGATACCTTAAAACCCCTAAGAATCTTAGACTGTGCCGAAGGTGTGAGGAAGCGACAGTGGATTCTGTGCTACATATTTTGCTTCATTGCCCCGGACAATGTAATCTGAGAAAGCACTTTTGACACCCCATATAAAGGCATTGCCTGCTTTTATGGGTGATGTGGAAAAGCTCCGATGGTTATTGAGGGGAGACGACTTAAGACGAACTAGAGCAGTGGCATCCTTTGGGCTCAGTATTCTGGCCAAGGAAGCCCCTCTAAAGTAAGTCGGGATGTAATGGTCATCTCATCCCGGTGTTTATTTTATGTAAGTATACCCCATTTGACCAGCCAGATTGGTTTGCTTGTTTCGGTTGAGTCCTGGTGGCAGCTGATTTAATAATTTTATGATGCTTAGCCCTCTCCAAAGGGCAGTGATTAGAACCCAATTGGTCTGGTAAGGCACAATCGTGTTATAATGGAAATTTCTTTTTCCTTTTTGTTTTAACTTGAATGATGGGCCCATATGTTTAGTCGGTCCATATTTCTGTTTTATTTGTTTTATTTTGTATAGTTTGTGTGTTCAGATATAATTTTTTGAGATTTTAGCCGTGTTGTAATTAATTAATAAATTTCACTTGACTATTTGTATTAGTATTGATCTGTAATGGATATGTTAAGATTTGATAATGTTCATTTGTTTGTCTGTATTTTCTTTTTTTGTTTCCCAGCTAAGGCAATAGCTAATGCTGGTAATAAAACTAAACTACACTAGCCTAATGTGTGGATGTTCACACTTGCATAGATCTGACTTCTGATCATCGCAGTAATCATCAAGGTGTGAAGGCTACCTTGTCTTTTTTGTTTCTTCACAGACTCTGTGATCCAGGAAAACCCACCTTTACCCCACGTGGCTACTGGCAGTGGCATCACATTTCATCCCGCTTGCCAGATGTTACCGAGGGTGGGATCAAAGGTTTCCATGGAGTATGGCAGGATTTAGCCTGCCCTGTGACCTGGGCTCTCTGCCAACTCACAGCACTATGGACCATCCATGGACTGGGGTAGAGCAGGCCATCACATATGTTGGTCTGCTCTACCTATCTTGGGCCTGTGGCTCCAGACTCTGAACTGATAGCTCACAGTGCTCAGCACTGCCTTCTTGGACCACGCCAGGAAGAAAATACAATAAAAAATAAAGGTGCATGTGCAAAAATGGCCACCATTGCTACTCTGCGCATGTATGGCCATTTTGGAAAAAGACAGTCAATCTGCGTATGCCTGGCTGCCAGATGAGCATGCACAGACTGGATGCCATTTTAGAAAATGGGCATGCATGTGCACAACAGCCATGGTGGCCATTTTTGCACATGCACATTTATTTTCTATTGTAATTTCTTCCCGGTGCGGCCTGAGAAGGCTGCAGCAGGCCCCTTTCAGACTCCAGACTCTACAGGAAAGGTAAATAAAGCAACTACCTACCCTCTCCCCACCCCTGCTCAGCCCTTCTGGCCCCAGTTGTTCCTCTTCTGGATGTGTGACCACCTCCCCCAAACCCATGCCTGCCTGGCCCATCGCCTGCTGCAGCCCACCCTCGGGGAAATTGTGGTAGGTTGGGACGGGTGATGGACTGGGCAGGCAGGAGTCTGTGGGAGGCAGAGCTGGGCGCTGGATGGATTTAGGCAAGCATAAGCTTAGATATTCCAGAAGATCCCAAGGGATCCCCACTGGGGGATACAAACTTAATTTTCGTTTGTATTCTTGGTTGGTTCGTACTGATTTTTATCAGTATTAATCATCCAAATTCGGATGCTTCTTATTGATCTGAATCGAGCCACCCATCCCTAACCTGTTCTTGAGGGATTAGTGGTTACTGCCAATTAGAGTGTAAAGCCCTGGCCCTGAACCCCCAGCCTGCTAGCACTACCATCGAGGCCTGTTTCCTTTGTATCTCCTCCTCATGTTCCCTCCTAGTCTGTGTCTGATTCTGCCTTTGCCTGTCTAGCTTTTCCTCTGACCCTGTCTCCTAGCTTCCTGATTGTGTACCAGCAGTATTTTACGACATGCTGGTACCAACAGGAAACTGGGTAGAGCAACCATCTCCACCCCCCACCTTTGTTCTGTATTTTTACCTTCCTAGTTGTTGTCTCTGGGGGTGTTAACAAAGGGCCCACCTGGACCAACATCACGCTGGCATGTTTGTTCTGGGATAGCCAGATGTGGGCCCAGTACAAACCCTGCCCAGGGTGGAGGCTGGGCCTGAACTGTGGGCCCAGAAAAAAGCAGGCCTACAATCTGGGTCCAGCAGCCACCTAGGTGGACCTAAGTGGGCGGAACTGGGCAGGAATGTCTGTACTCAGTCCTGGCTCCTCCCAGCATGAGGGTTTGCCATGGTGCCCAGACATGGCTGCCTATCATGGCGCATCATGGTGGGGGGCAGGGTGATGGCAGCAGCATGGTGGTGTGGCTGCATGTTGCTCCATGTCCCCTTCCCCAGCTGGGGGGGCGCAGGAACTTTTTCCCCACAGCCAGAGCTTACTATGGCTGTGAGAAGCCCACCCCTCCCCGGGGTGGGACAGACATCTGCATGGATGCCTGTTAACACCCAGGGTCTCCCAGTTTTGTTCCATTCCTATAGACATTCCATTTAAATGACACTATGCTAAATCTTTCAGTCCATCATTTGTATATGGATTCTGGGACTATTCGGCCCAGTTCACTGTGGACAGTGATAGGTTACTTTAAAAGTATTTTACTATTCGTAGCTACCCTTTGTTGTATTTAACCTTTTGCTTTGCATTCCCTTGCCTTCCCGTTCTCTCATTTCCCTGCCCTCCCTCTAATAACATGGACACCTGGCCTACATCCCACACCACCCTTTATTCCTCTGTTTTGCTGTTTCTTCATACATTACAGCCATTTGCTTATCCCATCAGTGTCCACAGTTACAGGTAACATTTAGTTATTTAGTATAAATAGCTGCTACATTGTTGTATTTCCCCTTTTGTATTGCCATATCCTACCCCACCTTTCCCCTCCTTCTGAGTTCAATGGGCACATGCACGTAAACCTCTGCTTGCTTTGGCTTTGTTTCTTCATTTTGTAACCCCAGACCTGCCTGACGAAGGGCCCTGTGAGGTCTGAAACCTTGCATACCTCCACCAACTGGAGTTCGTCCAATAAAAGATATTATTGTACTACTTTGTCTCTATTGCCTGTAGCATCAAATAATAAAAACTCCTCACAAGATAAGTGCCATAAATTTATCCAACTCCAGTTTGAAGCTATTGGATTCTTTGCTCCCACAATTGTCCCTGGGAGTTTATTCCAGTAGTTCACTGCTCTAATTGTTTAAAAAGCCTTCTTATAATTTTGAGTCTAAATTTATGGATAACAAAAATTGTTGTTTTCATTTTCGTTATTGCAATAACAAAAATGACAATGGAGAATAATGATAATGATAACGAAAACAACAACCGAGAATACAGATAACAAAACGATAACAAAAATGATGAGAAACTAAAATGACATTGTCATTACTAGTGCTGTGGCAGTTGGGTTTTGGAGGGAAAATGTAGAGAAAGGAGGAGGAAACAGACATCTCAGAGTCTTAACAGGGTTGAACTCTTGAACTGTGCCTGTGTTGGGAGGGGCAAGTAGCCCAGCAGTATCTGATGACTGTATCACTGGACAATGAGTAGTGCAAGCAGTCCCCAGCAGTCTCATGGCACTCCGTGATTGCTCAATGCCTGCTGCCTCACACAACCAATCATGAAGGCTCTGGGGGAGGGCACTGCAACCCTTTATAATAGGAGAGCCAGGTTTTTTCTCTCCGTTCTGTGAGAGCTCTGCTTGACAGGTTGCGTTTACGGAACTGTGGTGCTTGCATGCAAAAAATCCTCTGTAGCACTCATTGTATTACCAGAAATACCTTTCCTTCCTCATACCCTATATTTTACGTTCTCCCTTTCCCTTGCTTTCTCCCCCCAGTACATAGATAAGTAGTATAGATTAGATATAGATATATATTATAGACATATAGATTAGATTAGAAGTTATATAGATAATTGATTAGATAATAAATAGTTTTCCTTTTCCTATTCCCTGTCTCTCTTAGATTTTGATAGATATTAGTTGTGCACGGGAATCAATAACAATACCGATGCAAAAAATAAAATTGTCCTTTGAAACTGTACCGATATTAATAACTATAACAAATATTGATAATGATAACAAAAACAATACCACTAGCAAAAATGATATCAAATGATTAAAATTATAACAAAAATGATAATAAAAATGAAAATGACATTGTCGTTAATAATGATAATGAAAATGACATTTTTGAATAATGAAAATGACATTGGGGCCTGGTGCACACCCCTACTAGCAACCTCGCCCCACCTTGAAATTCACCTCTCAGCACAACCCTTTCTTTTCTTCCAGTTAACTGGCTACAAATCCACCTAACTACCTTTTTGTTAATTCCCATATTTTCAAGTTTAAGCAATAATTTTCCATGTGCCACAGTATCAAATGCCTTACTAAAATCCAAATACACTAAATCAACTGCATTCCCTCTATCCAAAAATCTAGTTATTTTTTCAAAGAAAGATATCAAATTTGTCTGGCATGATTGACCTTTCATGAACCCATGCTGCATTTCATCATGTCTTCCCTTTACTTGCATATCATTAATTATTCTCCCTTTCAGTATCTGTTCCAACATCTTACATACCATTGTGGTTAGGCTAACAGGTCTATAGTTGCCTGGATCATTTCCACTCCCTTTCGTTCTTTCTTTCTTTATTTTTTTTGACAAATAAAAGTTTTATTGTTGTATCATTCACAATACATAGCTTTTGGTTGCTAGAAAAGAAAGTGGGTGAAGAAGTACAAGAGTGTATGACAAATGTTTTGTTACAGTTTCTTTTTTTTTTCCTTTTTAAACATTAAAACTTAAACATAATACTCAAATAATTTTCCAAACAGTAGCCACTGAGTGGATTGTGCATTTTTCTGTCATTCCATGATTTAATGTCTTATATTGAATAGTCCACTATATAGGACTTCGCTTCTTCTGTTAGCATGTAGCCTTGGACAGCTTCTATGCAAGTATACCATCTCATTGTGAATTTTTTGTATTTGTCCTCCAGATTTGCTGAGATCTGTTCCATGGAGTAAATATACCACCTTCGCTTTATGCATTCTGTCTCAGATAGGACTCTTGCATTTTCCCAATTTTGGGCTATTATGTTAAGACCAGCTAGGGCCATTAGTTTGCAGGTGTCCTGGGGTATTTTCAGATGTGACGGGGCCTATTGGCCCCGTCATGAAAACAATAAATTCATCCCCCACTGGGATGACCCTGTCATGCCCTAACAGACATGCTGGGGGATCCCGGTGGGGAATCGGGGAGGGAGCGGGGCTGTGCGGCGCAACGTGCGGCCGCACAGTCCCGCCCCTCCATGCTCCCCACCACCCATCCTCTGGGGAGACGGACGGCTGCTGCGGCCAATTCAGCCGCAGCGCTCGCCCGATTTGGCCATGGGCCAAAATCCCTGCGGGGATTCCAGGCCATGGCTGCCATCCAGAAGTGACGGTGGGGTACATCATGGCGGGGAGTCGCCTTTGCCATGCGACCACCGCTGGTCCCACCGCTTCGGCCGCTCATGTGGCAAAAGTGATTTCCCGCCATGGTAACATCTGGGGGGGAACATCCATTCCCCCCAACAGATGTTCCGTGATCGCAGCCACCACAGGGAATTGACTGTGATCTCATAACATCTGAAAATACCCCTGGTGATAATTCATTAGTGGTATGTTTGGGTAAGTTCCCAGTAGAGCTGTTTCTGCACAAAATGGTATTGTTAGCCCTGTAGCTTTTTTCATGTAACTCCATACTATGCATCAGAAAGGTTGTACTCTAGGACATTTCCAGAAGTGGAGATAGGTGCCTTGGTCTCCACAGTTTTGCTACCACAGGCCTGGATCGTAACGGGACATTGCCCTGAAGTGTTGTGGAGTAAGGTAGTATCTCAATGTTACCTTTATTTGCCAGATCTGCTCTATTTGGTTTTCATCAAATTTTTACCCTAAGTCTTTCTTCCCATTTTGCAATGTAAGGGATCTGTTTAAGCATTCCGATCCGAACCAATGCTCCATAGATTCTCACAATCATTGCCTTGTTTGGCGAATGGTTGAATAATACTCTTTCAATGTCAGTGATGGGTCTGCAATAACGTTGGGTTTTTTCCCTATCAGTATATAAGTTTTTTAGTTGCAAGTATTGGAAGACTTTTATTTTTGGTTTGGTTTTACCTTCTAGTTCTTGGAGTGTGATAAATTTATCACTTTGGAATAGTTGCTCTGTGAACTTGATGCCACATTTGGTGAGTAGTTTACGTAGGTCTGTGACTAAATTATTGTCTATTGTTTTTTGGGCATTTAGTGGGGAGAAAGGTGAGGAAAGCATAAATATTTTCATTTGTTTTAGGGTTTGGTGCCAGTGTTTTATGGCTGTGTAGGCAAAGGGATGGATAGATAGCTTGTTGGCATCAGGTTGTGATCCACTGGTTAGTAACGCCTGAAAATTGGGTATGGCCAGTATCTGTCTTTCTATTTCCACCCATCCTGTATTCATCAAGGGGTGAAACCAGTATTTAAGTGCCCTGAGGGATGCTGCTTTGAATTACAAACGTATGTCTGGCATGTTGATCCCACCTTTATCTTTTCTTCTGGATAAGGCGGCTTTGCTAATTCTGTTTATAGGTACAACATTTGCTATTCTCCAATCACACACCTAAATCAATGGATTTATTAAATATCATAGCTAACAGGCCTGAAATTACATGTGCTAGTTTCTTCAATATTCTTGGATGCAGATTATCTGGTCTTTCTGATTTGAATATACTGAGTACTCTGAGTTTTGCCTTCATTTACTTTAAACGTAAGTAAATTTATTGTTGGCCACATGGCCATCACAATTTGACAAATAAACAAATACAAAAATAAACAGATAGACCAACAAAAAGGAAAAAGACTCACTCTAAATAACAATATTTAGTCCCTTCCAACATATAAATCATTAAGCTACACGTGAAATTATACAAAAATTTCCCATTCCATCAACCATTTATCAAACCTCTCCACATTCTTAGCTACGGGATGTTGTTATCACAGTTCCCCAAATAACGTGTTAGTAAAACTCAGGTCTGAATTTATCTAATTTTGTTTTCACCGCTTTACAATGGATTTGAGTAGTTCTGGCAGCAAAAGCTGTGACCATCTTCGTTCTTTTGGGATTATTATTGTTTAACAAGAAGAGCAATTGATGGAGTGCTGGCCAGAGGGATCACAACCCGTGACTTCATATAGTAATCGACGCTTGGTCACATACAAGGGACAGTTCAGCATATACTGTATCAAGTCCTCCACTTCTCCATCACATGGACAGCCTCCATTTCTGCTGAAGTAATCTCTGTTACCCCACACTTATCATAAACTATCCTGTCTTCAGAACAACGGTCCCCAGGCCCACACTTAGGAGCAGGCCCCCTAGACCTGGGCCTTGGGTGGAATTTTCTGGGGGGGCAGCAATCCTGGCCCTGGTGCCACCCTGTTCTGTTTTTTTGCCTTTTCTCCCTGCATGACTAGAGGCTACTGCCCGCAGCCAAAGTCTGCTGCCTGGGTCCCCATCCCTCACCTGTCTCTGATGTCTGTCTGCTAGTAGCTCTGCAGCAGCAGCAGAAGTGGAACTGGGAGATAAAGCTGTTTGTTTAAAAACAACTCCTCCCCACGTGAGTAGTGAGAAGGTTGTTGCCTTGTAAGGAAGGTTCTTTGAGATGGATCCTAGTTGTGCATGGCATGCTCACCATTTTCAAATAATAGACCATGTGATGGTGTGAAGCTCCCCTAGTATAAAAAGCATCCCGCCCCCATGACAGTTTCTTCCAACTTTTTCTAGGAATATAAGAAAAAAATTCCATGCAGGTCTGGAGGGGTGGGTGTTTTGAGAATGTTAGGAACCATCTCGAAGAACCTTGTTTACAAGGTAGCAACCTTCTGTTCTTCTTCAAGTGGCTCCTCACAGGCCCTTTTTACATTGCTTCCCCGGGTGGGGGGTCCGTGGGCATGCAGGTGCGTGGGCAGGGCATGCACATGGCTGAGCACGCATTCCCACTCACCCCCCACTCATCCACACCCATGGAGAAACTGCTATTTCCATCAGTTGTTCCATGCACGGGGATGAGTGGGGGTGAGTGGGGATGCATGTTAGGTGGGTGTGCACACGCACCCCTGCTCACCGTGGGCACGCATGCTACATCATTCACACAGGGCTCCCCCACCCATGAACACGCAGAGTGGAGGCGGGGGTTGGCTTGGGGACAGCAGCCTGAGAAGAGTCTAGGGGTGCAGAAGTTCGGCCCTGATGGTCCCTATCATCATCCTTATTAAAAACTGATGCAAAGTATTCATTTAGAATTTGGGCCATGCCTACAATATCATTGATAATTGTCAGTATCCTAACAAGTATAGTCAAAGCCTGAAGTTAGTATTTGGAGTGAATACTGAATTCTATGTATGTGTATCACTTTAAACAAAATTTTGTTTGCTGTTCAAAATATTCATTTCAATTACTTCAATATTTGGTACATTATTTACTTTGGTGGTGTTATTTTGTGCTAACTAGCACCACTGAAGTAACCAAAACACCAGATTTCACAATGTTAACAAAGTCAGGTTCAGATATCATTCATGAATATGCAAATTAACTTCACAAATATGAAAAGTCATATTCGTTTCATCCTTAGTATATTCCTTGTTATACAGATCAACAAAGTTAAACTGGATATAAACTATACTTCCAAGATGCATACGGTTACATTTCACAAATGGAAATCAAATTAGATGGATATAGTTTTATTATATAGTATCTAAGCCAAATACTCTGAAGCAAGTTATCAAACCCATGCTGAAATAAAATAAAATTGGATAGCCCACTGCATCTTAATTACTGGCAACATTCCATATGGCTTTGAAAGATCTAATGCTCATTAATTAATTCTGAGCAATTAACAGAAAAGCACTGAAAGTTTGTCCTGCTAGAATTTAGAATTAGACAAGCCAGAATGCAGTGGAAGGTGTCTGAATTAACAGTTTAAAGTTTTCTACAGGGAATGAGTTGCGAGCTATTGGAAGCCCCAAGGTAAGAAGATATTTACTGCAGATGTTTGCAATTCAGCATGTAAGAGTCAGAACCACTTAGTGATAGATTAACAAGTACCAACATGGCAGTTGCCCAACTCATTTCTTCAGCACAGTGTTGGATATAAACACAACTGGGGCCCAACCCACAGCAGCAAAGTTAATATGTCTTCTCCCTGCTTCTTCTTTCTACCCATCTGGTGATTTCATTCACATTTGGGTATAAGAACAGTATTGGAAAACTCATCTGCACCTCTCTCCTTCCTTTTCCCAACCCCATTAAGCACCCAGAAGCACCCAGTAGTAGGTGAGAGAGAGAGACCATGCACAAAACAATGGGCATGATTTCAAGGTGAAGGAGAAGGGCCCAGAGATGGGAATTAGGGGGTGGGGGTAAAAAGCAGAGGGAACCCTTCTTCCCAAGGGCAGGAAGGAGTAGAACTAGAAGAAAGGAATAGACACAGTCCCTGCCTTTGCTTGGTAGGGATAGGATTGAAATGAATGGGACTTTTTGTATCCATTAATATTATTTGAATTTTAGGCTAGCCACCTGAAAACCTGAATA
Source organism: Sphenodon punctatus (assembly GCA_003113815.1). Lineage (NCBI taxonomy): Eukaryota > Metazoa > Chordata > Lepidosauria > Sphenodontia > Sphenodontidae > Sphenodon > Sphenodon punctatus. Next base: position 401,512 of record QEPC01006898.1, read on the forward strand.
GCGCATACATATTTATTTATTTGCATTTCTTAGCCACCCCCTCATGCCTACAGCATCTCAGGGTGGCTTACAAAAAGAATAAAAATATACAATATTAAAATTCACTAAAAAGCATAAAAAGAAGATACATTATGATAATATATTCATCAGAGAAATAATATTCCCATATTCATTTATTCAAATATTTCATTTTGGTTATTTTAGTCCCTTTTTTTCAGCACTTACCAATCTGGTGTGCAACAATACTACTGTACTAATAGTACTGTTGTGCAAATGTCTGGATCACGATAGCACTAAGTAATGCCAAAATGTAGCCCCAAATACTAAAGACATCAAAACACCAAAGTGACCAAAATACCCCAAACAGATAGTCAATCAGGAAATGAATAGTGCTTCATATCCACTTTGGTGAAACCCATTCAAAGTGAGCACGTTTGATACTGTATTCACAACATATATTCATTTCAGCTTTAAGGAGATCAGAGTGGAGAGCATGTAAGAGTGTTTTAAATGAGATGCTACCATGCATGGCTACCCATTAACCATGCACTACTCAGTTGAAGGTGGTGTGTGAGGATGCATGCTTCCATGAGCCACACAACACCCACTCATGGGCACTCACGAGGCACTGTCCAAAAATCTGGAGCATGCAGTGTGGGGCAAACCAAAACAGTGCGTGGGGGCATCCCCTGCCCATATGAACCAGGGTAGCGACCCATTCCAGCAGACAGGTCTGTAGCCAGCCACCTCCCTGGTCCCACCCACATCCCTGCCAGGAGGTCTCTGGAGAGCTCTTAAAGGACACACACATGAAATACAACATCATGGTGACTCAGAGCACAACAACACCCCCCCTTGCGATGCATGAGAGAAGAGCCAACACCATGGAGGACAGCAGCTCAGACAGCACTTTCCTACATGTCCCTCCCACACACAAACAGTATGTGTCTCCATTGTTGCCCAGGACTGCTAGCAACTGCAGTGGCTGCACCATCTCTTGAGCAGGACGGGGTCATTGGCTGCTGCATCTTCATGTTTCCATGGTGTCCAGGGCTGTGTGTCATGGCAAAGGGAGAGCAGTTGGGCGGGGCTTTGGGTGGGTGGGGGGTGTTGCCGGGTGTGGGGAGAGGGAACAGCTGCTTGTATGAGTTGTTTGCAGTTGAAGTTGGGCAACATCACCATGCTAATGGGACTTCTCCGCACAACCTCAGCAAAGGGGCCTCAGATACACATTGAACAGGAGTGGGGAGACAAGATGGAATCCTGTGGCACCTCATAGGGAAGATCCTGAGGGGAGCCACCACGCATCACCACCATTTGGGCTCTCCAGGATAAGAATGAATGAAACCACTCAATAGCAGTCCCGTGGACCCCTGCTAAACCATGTAGTCATGTCAACAACATGCCTCTTTCATTATGGAGCCACAGAAGTGGCTCCATATTTAAGGCGGAGCTAGTTTTCTTCATTGAGAGGCCCATAGAGTTCAATGGGAGTTCCAGGGGCAATATCCTCTGGTTTGCAACCCACTGTTCCTGGGTTTTCTCATTGATTTGCCATGAATATTGAATGTGGTTTGCATAGAAGAGTCAGGAAATGCTCAAAGTACATGCCACTGTTCACAGATTGTGCAATGGATAGCTACAATATGTTTATGATTTTAAAGTACCGTCTGTATGCTTTAACTTGTACTTATGTCATGCACTCTTCCATACCTATTTGATTTGAGGACACACTCTAACTGTGAGAGCATAATGGCCTAAAGGTAAAACTCTTGTTTAAGAAGAAAGAGGTTCTGGGTTCAAATTCCCTGTATTACTGTTGTTATTAAGTGGGAAAGAAAAAAAATATACCTTTAGGGAATTTGTATTTTTGTTGCTGTTGCTGGCCATCGAAGGTTCACATCCAGTCTTGGTCATGGGGCCCTGATCCTGGAATCCAATCAACCTCTGCATCCACAGAATGGTGCAACAGGGCTGTGTGTCATGGCAAAGGGAGGGCAGTTGGGCGGGGCTTTGGGTGGGTGGGGGGTGTTGCCGGGTGTGGGGAGAGGGAACAGCTGCTTGTATGAGTTGTTTGAAGTTGGAGTTGGGCAACATCACCATGCCAGGCCTGTAACCCAGAGGTCAATTGCTAAAACCATTCTCAGCTAGATGGATTTTTTTTAGAACAGTGAACTGCAAGAGTGTGTTGGTCTAGAGATGAGAGCCTTGCTTGGGGTGCAAATGTTCCTGGGTTCAAATCTCCTACAGCACTGCTATCAAGTGAGATGGAAAAAAGGCCATCTTCCAGAGTTTGCAAGAGTCCTACCAATAGACTGTGTATAATATCAATGTTCCTGGTATGAGTACACTATACTGCTGTTGAGAGAGAAAGAAAAGGGCTGTCTCACAGGGCTTGCGAGAACAGCATTGAGAGAATGCATATTCTGTTCAAGTTCCCAATATTCTCCATGTACTGCCATCAAGAGCAAATGAAAAGGGGTCATGTGATGGGGCTTGTGCAAATAGAATCGATAAGATGCACATAGTATCGAAGTTCCTAGTATGCTCCATATGCTACTGTCAAGGTGAATGAAAAGGTCCTTGGGTGGGCATCGTGAGAACAGTGTCAATAGAATGCATATGATGAACGTTTGTACATGTGCAAAGTATAATGGGAGAAACTTGAAATGAAATGGTGATGCTCCAAAATTCCAGTCTATGTGCTTGGCATAGACAATTCTTTTGTAGGGGCCCAAGCCGCTGGTTGGCAAACCATGCCTCGGCACCCCCTGCACCATCACACCTTTCTTTACCAACAAAGACCATCCTGCACCCCCTGCACCATCACACCTTTCTTTACCTTCTTGCCAACAAAAATCCTAACTTACAAGAAGTAGGGCTTGGTGGTCAAAGGTGAGGCGCCTTAGTCAAGGGTCATGGGTTCTATGTTGCTGCTGTCCTCAAGTAGGAGAGAATTCTTTTGTTGGTGCTGGCCGTGGAAGGTTCGTGTCCATTCCTGTGCATGGGGCCGCAATCCTGGAGTCCAAGCACCCTTCTTTACCTACTTAAGGACAAAAATCCTAGTTTACACGGAGCAGGGCTTGGTAGTCAAGAAGTGAGGCTCCTTGCTCAGAAAGCCAAAGAGCGTGGGTTCTAATCCCCTGTGCTGCTGCTGCTATTGTCAAATAGAAAAAAAAGGCAAGGTCATGTTGGTCTAAAGACTAGGGATGTGCAAACAGAACTGAGTTTGGAAATTCAGTTTGGTTCAAAAATCAAGTTCGGTTCAGTCAATCGAACTAGTCAAATTCTGAATTTACGAACTGAGTTCATACATTCAAAACTGGTGTGTTAAGCTGTTTTTGGCCTTCTGAACTGGTTCGGAGTCGACCGAACAGTTCGGTCAAATTCGAGTTTGATTCAGACGTTCGGTTTGGTCAACTGAACTAGTTGAGTTTGGTCCGAACTCTGAATTTCTGAACCGCGTTTGCGCATCCCTGCTAAAGACAAGATCCATGCTTGGAGAGCAAGAGGTAGTGCGTTCAAATCCCTTGTGTCACTGCTGTCAAAAGAGAAACAAAAGGCTGCATGATCGGGCTTGAAAAAACCATATCCTTCAATTATTTAGGAGTTATATTCTCAAATCGGGGGTCTTGGAACCTGCACTTACAAACCAGAGTGGGGACAGCAACTACGGCAGTTAGAGCTCTTGCTAAGGTGATGTACCTATCTAAGGGGGTTCCCATTTCTACCTTCCTGAAAGTTTATCAAGTCAAGGTCCCTCCAGCCCTGGGTTTTGGGATGGAACTTGTCCCTTCTCCTAATATAGTTCTCTTGGAGAGGGTACCGAATTTGTTCCTGAGACGTTTGATATGAGTAGGTCCTAGCATCCCCAGGGCTGTGTTGAGGGCCAAAACCAGCACTCCATCAATCCAGGCACTTTCCAGGATGGCATTTGTGAGGGTTTGGGTGAGGTTGCTAAAGCAACAGGAGGCAGCCCTTATCTTGGGTTGTCTCAAAGAAGAGCTGTTGTCCTCAGGCCCTAGAGGCTATTCTTGGGTTGTTTATCTGGGGCAACTGATAAAAGAGTTGGGGTTTTCATTTAGCTACTTTCAAGGGAAGAGCTTGGTAGCGATAAAAGCCGAGATTTGTGGTAGGATCCAAGATATAGTCCAACAGGAGGATATGACTATTTTGCAGGAGGGTAGCTCCGTGGTTGAGTCATATTAAGCTGTTTCCCTCCTTTGAACCCTATTTGGATCAATTGACCAATTCTAAATTGTGGTGGGCATATACACAGTTCCGCTTCCAGCTTGTCCGGACAGCGGTAACAGAGGGTAGACAACAACAGATCTCTTCCAAGAGGAGGCTTTGCTCTTGCTTTATGGGAGAGATTGAGTCTATGGACCACTTTGTGTTGAGATGCCCATTATTTGATGATCTGTGACTAGCATGGCTTACTCCCCTGCTAGCCAGTGGCACTTCTTTTGAATCTGAGGGGTGTTATCAGTATCTGCTCATGTTGACTCAGGAGGAAGCCGTTAAGGCCCTTGCTTCTTTTATTCTTCTGGAATCTAGAAGAAGGGATCTGTCCCAGGAATGGTAGTGGATTCTCAGAACAGTTTTGGGGGTAGATTGAGCAACAGTTTAATTTTATTTTCTTGTACATAGGTATTATCCTCTGTTAATTATTTTTGCTCATGGCCTTGTGTTTTGTCCTATACATGAGTATTTTACTAATTGTAAAGTGACAATTGTTGTTGCTGTTATGTGATGTGAGATGTGATATGTGTGGATTTATTTATATGGTAATGTATGAATAGTTGATTGTTAAGTAATATTGGTTGCTGACATGTATCGTTGTTAGGTATCAAGTATGGTTATAGCGGAAGCTGATATCAATAAAGTAAAATGAAAATGACTATCCATGTCCCTGGTGTGAGTATGGTATACTGCCGTCGAGAGAGAAGGGAAAGGACTGTTTGATGGGGCTTGTAAGAACAACATCAATAGAATGCACGTAATATCCAGGTTTCCAGTGTGCTACCGTCACGGGTGAATGAAAAGGTCTTTGAGCGGGCCATGTGAGAACAGTGTTGATAGAATGAATATGATGAATGTTTGTACGTGTGGAGAGTATAATGGGCAGGACTTGAAATGAAATGGTGATTCCCCAAAATTCCAGTCTATGTGATTGGTGTAGACAATTCTTTTGTAGGGACTCAGACTGCTGGTTAGCAAACCATGCCTCGGGGGCCCCTGCACCGTTGCACTCTTCTTTACCTTGTTGAGGACAAAAATCCTAACTTGCAAGAAACAGGGCTTGGTGGTCAAGAGGTGAGGCTTCTTACTCAGGAGGTCTGTGGTAATGTGATCAAATCCCCTGTGCTGTTGCTGTTGTCAAATAGGAAAGAAAAAGGCCATACCTTTAGAAACTTTTTAGTTGGTGCTGGCCGTGGAAGGTTTGCGTCCATTCTTGTGCATGGGGCCCCGATTCTGGAATCCAAGCACCCTCAGTATCCACAGAGTGCCAAAGCATCGTCTTAAAGCACAACCCCCATCTTACATCTTACATCATCCAGACATAAAAAATCCCCAAAGAAATTAGACAAACAAAAAACCTACAGTTTAAAAAACTTAGTTAAGGCAGATTCACACCAAGCAAACATTAACAAACCAGGAAATTGTATGTTAAGGCATCTTGCACACCTTGTAAGCAGTGAAATTGTTGTATGGTCTCACATACTGTGCTCACTTACAACTTAGGCTCCATGCACCCACACTTTGTCTTGGTCTTTCAGCCCCAATCCTCTTCCTTTGCACGTTGGGGGCAACACTAAAGCTGGAGAGAAAGCTATGTAAATGTTTATTTAGAATGTGGGTAAACATTGACATGAAATCCATGGAATGACCAATGGATGGAATGGGGGAAACATTAATGCTAATTTGAAATTAAATTGTATCTTATTAACTGTGAAATGCTACAATGGAGATGCATCTTTAGGACTAGGGGAAGAAGATGTGGAATAATGAAGGCAGCAGGGAGAGACAGTGGAATGACAGGAAGGAGGCCATAGGGATTGAGTACAGCAGGAAGGAACTTGATGGAATAATAGGAGGAATGCATAAGAAATGGGTGGAATGTCAATATTTTATTTATTTATTTATTTATTTTTTTTATTTAATAAATTTATACCCCGCCCCTCCTACAAAGCAGCCCGGGGTGGCTTCCAACAATTAAAATACAATTTAAAACATTTCATAATAACATCCAAATGTTAAAACAGGGCTAAAATATCATAAATATCACAAATAATATATCACAAATCAGGTGGGGGAGCTAAAAAACCCTCACCTTACCCCCACCCTCCCCAAAGGCCTGGACAAACAGCCAGGTTTTACAACTCCGCCAGAATATCAACAGGCATGGGGCCAGGCGAGCTTCCTCCGGAAGGGAGTTCCAAAGGCGCAGCCAGCCACCGAGAATGCTCTCTCCATTGTGGCCCCCTGCTTAACATAGGGGACCTCCAAGAAGGCACCGGCGACAGACCGAAGGAGCTGCTCTGGGGTACGGAGGGCAAGGCAGTCCCTGAGGTATGAGGGACCCAGACCATGTAGGGCTTTATAGATCAACACCAAAACCTTGAACCTGGCTCGGCACGCTATTGGCAACCAGTGCAGAACTCGTAGCACAGTTGTAATATGTTCCCGATGGCCCGTCCCCATAAGGAGATGAGCCGCCACATTCTGCACTAGCTGCAGCCTCCGGACAAGGAACAAGGGAAGCCCCATGTAGAGCGTGTTACAGTAGTCTAGCCTCGAGGTGATGAAGGCATGGATGAGGGAGGCCAGATCCGGGCCGGAGACGGACGGACGCAGCCTATGCACCAGATACAGCTGACGGAAGGCAACTTTAGCGACTGCCTCCACCTGCCGCTCCAGGTGGAGATCTGTGTCCAGTATCACCCCCAGACTCCGAACCTGCTGAGCTATTGGAGGGCGAACCCCCCCAAGCAGGGGGGCCACTACCTCCTTCGCTCTCCACACGAACATCACCTCCATCTTATCGGGGTTGAGTTTCAGTCTGCTCAGCCGCATCCATTCCACCACGGCCTCCAAACATTGGGATAACAATTGGGATTTTGAGTGATGTAAGAGACTATGGGTAATTTCAGACATTACGAGATCACAGTCAACCACAGTGAATCACACACAAACCCACAGCAGGGGCAAAGGGCACAGAACGTCTGTTTGGCGGGTGCCACATGTTCACCACAGACAATCCCCAGCAGGGGACAAAATTAACCACCTTTCCGGAGGTCTGACCAGGACAATCTCCGAAAGGGAGGTCAAAGCAATTCCCACTGGGACACAACAAAATGTAATGACTAAATGGCAACCACCAGCCGGAATCAAGCAAAACGATTCCCAGCCGGGGACAAAGCACGCACTATTGCAGCCAGACAACGAGCAACAACACAGGCCTGGGAGGGAGATTTAAAGGGCAAACAGCAGCAGGGGGACGTGGCGGGATAGAGTGAGGCCGAACGGAGAGGAGAGCAGAAGGCGAGAGAGCAAGGGAGGAGGAGCTGGAGGAGGAGGCACAGGCAGAGGCAGTGGTCATGCTGCACATGGAGGCAGTGGAGGAAGAGCAGCAGCAGCAGCTGGAACAGGCCTCCCTGGAGCTGACAACTGGCCCGGGGGACAAGGCACCCCGGAAACAGGTAAGGGGAGTGCAGGAGGGGCAGCGGCACAGGGGCACCAAGGGGGGGACAGCAGGTGAGGGAAAGGGGGAGGGCCACGGGGCTGAGGCAACCCAGCAACCAACTTCCCCCCCTTATGACCCACAGACATGGAAACGGGCCTGGGAGCCCGAACCCCCGGAGGAGATGGGCGGAGGGCATGCAGAGGAGCAGGAGGAAGAGGAGCAGGACCAGGAGAGCCCCCGCAGGAGAAGGCCTTACCACCGAGGTGGGCAATGGGGGCACAGGGAAACCCAGGACTTCATTTGGATCTGAGGGACCCTGGAGCACCAGCTACAGCTAGCCGTGAGCCAGCGGAATGAGCACGTATTCCAGGAGATCGTGCGGGACATGGAAGTGGCGGGGCACCACAGGACAGTGACCCAGTGCCGATCAAAGGTCAAGGAGCTCAAGGGGGGTACATGGCCATTAAGGACAACAACCAGCAGTCTGGCCACAGAGCCCGGACCGGCCCCTACTATGATGCCCTGGACCGCATCCTTCACATGAAGGGATCCATTGTCACCCCACGCCTCGTGGTGAGCGCAGTGGTCCAGGGCAGGGGGGGCGACTGGATGGCATAGGCCGAGAGGGGAAGGGGGGCACTCCGGCCATAGGGCTGCCCCCAACAACCCCTGCCACCCCAGATCATGGAAAGAGGGCCAGGGGGCCACCTGGAGACACACCTACCCCCACCCCTACCATCCCATATCTTCACAGGTCACAACATGCCCTGGCACCTGGGACAGGCAGGTGAGGGGGACAGCGGTGAGCAGCCCCAGGAGCATCCAGAGGTCCCAAGTGAGGCTTCCTGAGGAGTGAGGGGAGAGGGGGCCAGGGGAGGCCAGCCAGGGGTACCCGGCCCACACGGTGCGAGGGAGAGGGGGCCCAGATGCAGGGGGTCACTGGGGGAGAGCACCTGCCAGCCACCTGAGGGGGGGAAGGCACCCCCAGCTGAGGCACGGGATGGGGGGCAGGAGTCCAGGGCACCTAACCAACCCCTGTCTTGCACCCAACCAGGGCAACCCACCGGGTCCCAGAAAGCCAGCCCCATTCCCCCGGCACAGCGGAGGAGGGAGCACCATTCACAGGTATGGCACCGGAGGGAGGAGCAGGTGAAGGACATTGTCCGCAGCACCACCGAGCAGAGCGAACAGATGATAGCGGCCATCGACCGCATGGAGGCGGCCACCAAAATGGCAGTGCAGCAAGCAGAGGCCAGGGACCAGAGGCTGCAGGCAGAGGTGCACCTTGTACTGAGGCGGGAGCGCCGGGAGCACAGCAGGCAAGTGGAGGCATTTGAGCGGCTGGAACAGGCCATCGACTGAATGATGAGGGAGCACTCTGCCAAGATGGACCGGTCCCATGACATTGGCACCTCAATGCTCCTGCATGCAGGTACTATGAGCGCATACGTGATGGCTGCCACCCCACCGGGCAACCTGCCTGCCCCGGCCCCGATGCCAGACCCCTCGGCACCCCCACCGCCTCCGCCACTGACCCAGCTGCCGGTACGCCCACTGTGCCCGCACATCCACCTACCAACCCTTGTAGGCCTCTAGAGGGAGCAGCCACCAAGGGGGCCCCCTCTGGCCCCAGGTCCACCCGCCCTCCCAACAACGCCTGCCCCTCAGGACACCGA
>QEPC01006898.1:416116-446062 GCA_003113815.1 Sphenodon punctatus
AGATAGATAGATAGATAGATAGATAGATAGATAGATAGATAGATAGATAGATAGGCACAGAGAGCCAATTTTCCAAAGCATCAAGAAACAGCCACTCCAGCCCCAGAATCCACCGCCATGGTTCTGGGGCCAAGTTACTGGCAGGGAGGGCTGTGGCCAATACCTAGAAGCTGCCACTCTTCTAGCCTCAGGACCCACCATCATGGGTCAGGGGCATCATTCGTTGCACGGAGACGATTTCATTCCACCGCACCAAGAAACAGCCACTCCAGCCCCAGAACCTGGGCCCTGGGTCTGGGGCCATCATTCCTCTCACAGAGAGTCTTTTTCCGAACCCCCAAACCGAACTGAACATGACTGAATCGAACAACCGAACCCGAATACAGCGACCGAACCGAACGGCCGAACTGAATGGGTGAACCGAACCAGACCGAACCGAACGGCCGAACCCGAACCGTGATCTGTTCGCCCATCCCTACAAGGCAAAGTGTGGGTGCATGGAGCCTAAGTTGTAAGCGAGCACAAGATGTGAGACCATACAGCAACTTCACTGCTTACAAGTTGTACAAGTTAAGGTGGGAACCTTAACATACAATTTCCTGGCTTGTTAAAGTTTACTTGGTATGAATCTGCCTTAACTAGGTTTATTAAACCATAGGGTTTTTGTTTGTCTAATACTATGCAAGGGGTCTCTTCCCTCACATAGAAAGCAGATGTCATGTGACCTCTCACCCATCTGGTGTTAAGAATTAGCTCCAAGCACAAGCATATTTTGCCACTGGTAAGAGGGGCGGGGTTTTGGCTGACCTCGTTCCAGCTGGGTATGCCATGTAGCATCAGCCTTGTGTAGCTGTGATTTTCAAAGAGACGTGGTCAGTTAGGAGGTATCCAGTTCAGGATATCCCTGGGATCTAGGCCCTCCATGTGGTGATTGATTTGGCTGGGGTCAATTTGGGGATGCTGCTGGTGTACCAGGCCCCATCCTGCCCAGCAGCAGCCCACTCTGCTCTAGTGGAGTGGTCTCAGTGGTGGTGCTGGGCTCCTCTAGGACCTTGGTCCTGGGGGATTTCAATGCCCATACCGACACTGGCCTTGTGGAGGTGGAGCGAGAATTCATGGCCACTATGACAACCATGGATTTGTCCCAGGTTGTCAGCTGCCTGACCCATGTGGGAGGGCATACCCTCGACCTGGTGTTCTGTTCTGGTCTTGAGGCAGGTGATCCAGTAGTGGGGGAAATGGTTATGCCCTTGTCATGGACGGACCATTTCCTCCTTAAGACCAGTCTCTCAGTGCGCCACCCTCAGAAGGGGAAGGTACCAGTTAGGATGGTCCGCCCTCAGAGACTGATGGGACCTCAATGGTTCCAGGAGGCCCTGGGGGAGTTAACCCTGGACTCTGCCAGCTGCTCTGTGAATTAATTCGTCCAGGTTTGCAACATCTGGCTTGGGGAGGCCATTGACAGGGTGGCTCTGAGACGTCCTCTGCCCCTGTCTCAACACCGCAGGGTCCCTTGGTTTACTGAGGGGCTGCGAGGTATGAAGCAGGAAGGTCAATGACTAGAGCAATGCTGGCGTTGGACTCGTGCCGAATCCAACTGAATTTCTGGAGGGCCCATTTATGGTCCTACGTTGGGGCTGTGAGGGTGGTAGAGAAAGAATTCTTTGCCACCCTCATAGAGTCTGCAAAGTCACATCGAGCGGAGTTGTTCTGGGTGGTGCGGGTGCTGGTCAGTCCGGCCTCCCTCCGCCTGGACGGGGACTTATCCCAGGCCCGCTGTGAGGAGTTTGCCATCTACTTTGCAGACAAGATCGCTCGAATCCAGAGCAACTTCAACACTGGATTAGAAACAGTAGAAATGGAGTGTGAGATAATGGAGGCTCCATCTGGTCCATCTTTCTGGGATGAGTTTCAGGAAGTGATGCCAGCTGATGCTGTGGAGATTCTGCGGTCGGTTAGGGCCACTAGTTGTGAATTAGATCCTTGTCCATCCTGGTTGGTGAAAGCCTTCAGGGAGACATGGGGCCAGTGCTGGCAGGGGTAATCAATGCGTCCCTTTGGCAGGGGAGTCTGTCCTCCGGTCTCAACAAGGCCATGGTGCGTCCCCTGTTGAAGAAGCCATCTTTGGACGTGGACACACTCGCCAGTTACCAACCCATTTCTAACCTTCCCTTTTTAGGGTGCCGTCTCACCTAGACAGCATCAGTTTTCTTGACCCATTTTAATCAGGGTTTTGGCCTGGCTATGGTACGGAGATGGCGTTGGTGGCCTTGGTGGATGATTTCCACTGGGAGATGGATGCAGGTCATTTGACACTACTGCTCCTGGTAGATCTCTCAGCCGTGTTTGATACAGTGGACCATGGGCTGCTGGTGAGATGGTTGCATGACCTGGGGGGATTTGGATGGGACCACCCTTGGTTGGTTCCAGTCATTCCTCTTGGGGAGGACCCAGCGGTTTGTCCTGGGGGCAGAAACATCTAGCCCCCTGGGTCCTGGATTGTGGTTCCGCAAGGTTCACTCCTTTCTCCCTTACTGTTTAATGTATACATGCAGCCCTTGGGGGAGATTGTGGGAGGATTTGGTGTGCGTTGCCACCAATATGCTGATGACACCCAGCTTTACCTCTCCTTTTCAGCTGACCCAGGCCCTGCCATCTCCGTGCTATCTCAATGTTTGAAGGCCGTGGCACTTTGGTTATAGCAGAGCAGAATGAAGCTCAATGCCAATAAGACAGATGTGATGGTGGTAGGCCGAGCAGGAGATGTGTTGCCCCCTCTTGTGGAGGGGGTGCACCCCTCTGTGACTCAGCAGGTTCAGAGTCTAGGGGTGTTATTGGATGCAGGTCTCTGCCTAGATTGGCAGGTGGATGTGGTGGTGAAGGCGACCTTCTGCCAGCTGTATCTGGTACAGAGGCAGAGACCATACATCTCCAGAACTGACCTGTCCACCTTGATCCATGCCTTCATCACCTCAAGGCTGGACTACTGTAACGCGCTCTACGTGGGGCTTCCCTTGACTCTGGCCGGAGGTTGCAGCTAGTGCAGAATGTGGCAGCCCATCTCCTAACAGGGACATCATCAAAGATAAACACAATAAAATATCATAAAACATAATAAAACATCAATAAAAAAGAATAAAAACCAGCCCTCTCCCTCACCAAATGCCTGACGGAACATCTAGGTCTTACAATTCCTTAAGAAAGCTGGGAGGTCTGGGGCCAGACAGGCCCCCACCAGGAGAGAGTTCCAAAGGCATGGCACGGCCACCAAGAACACGGTATTCTGCATGGCCCCCCGGAAAACCCAGGGGACCTCCAGTATGGCCCCCCGGACAACCACAGGGGCCAGTCTAGGACCCAGGAAGTGAGGCGATCTCACAAGTAGACAGGGCCCAGACCGTGTAAAGCTTTATAGGTCAAAACCAACACTTTTAATCAAGCCCGGAAGACTATTGGCAACCAGTGCAGAGACCGGAGCACTGGTGTAATGTGCTCCCGGCAGCTCAGTCCCACTAAGAGCCAGAGCACCGCATTCTGCACCAGCTTCAGCTTCCAAGCCGTCACCATAGGTAGTCCCATGGAGAGCGTGTTACAGTAGTCTAGTCCAGAGGTGATAAAAGCATGGATGATCGTGGCCAGGTCAGGAACCAAAACCAACGACCAAAGCCGCCGCACCAGATGTAACTGGCAGAAGGCACTCCTTGCCACAGTCTCCACCTGGAGATCCAGGGGGAGCTGCATGTCAAGGAGCACCTCCAGGTTGCGTACTTGGGAAGTCAGTGGAGGGCAGATCCCATCAACCATGGGAGCTGTCACTTCCACTGACATACCCAATACCATCACCACCATCTTGTCAGGATTCAATCACAGTCGGTTAGCCCTCATCCAGTCCCCCACAGCTGCCAAACACTGGGTAAGCACTGAGACAGCCGGGCCTGGATCTGTCAAAAATGAGAGATACAGTTGGGTGTCATCTGCATACTGCTGACACCTCACCCCAAACCCTCTAATCACTTCGTCAAGTGGCTGCATATTCACGTTGAACAAGAGAGAGGACAAAACAGAACCCTGCGGAACCCCACATGAGAGGTCTCAGTAAGATGAAAAACAATCACCAAGCACCACCCACTGAGTTCTTCTGATCAGGAATGAGCAGAACCATTTGAGAACAGTCCCACCAACCCCCGCACTGTCCCACAGGCCCATCATCAACATCTCATGGTCAATGGTATCAAATGCTGCTGAAAGATCTAACAGGATCAATAGGGTCGATCAACCCCAATCCGTCTCACGGTGGAGATCATCTACCAAAGCCACAAGTGTGGTCTCCGTGCCATAACCCGGATGGAAGCCAGACTGAAAGGGATCATATAATCACAGATCTTTGATAACAAGTATGTGTGACAAAAAGTAAATAGTGGAGTATGTTTTCCAATAAAATTCTGAAAGTGTTGGAGAAATACATTTTAACCCCCACCCCAATTTACATCCTTCCTGAGATCCTCCTAAAAATATACACTTGAGTAACCATTTCCACAACCTGTTTGTGGCAATCTCTCTGAAGAGTCACCAGATAAGAACATTCCCACTAACCAGCTAATGAAGAAGCTGGAAACCATTGTGAATGGTTACTCTCTTGTTTGAGAAACAAAGGTAGGTAGGTAGGTAGGTAGGTAATCTTTATTAATGGCGTAACCACATGGTCATTGCCAATCTGAAGTATCATTTATAAAAACAAGAGTCTAAATTCTTACACAGAATTATACAAAAATTATAACAAACAATACAAATAATAACACACATAACAATCATTTATCACAATCCATGGCCTTATGAATTGGCCAATAGCTGCACCTCTGACTCCATTAGCCCATCCATAGAAGTGGGTGCCAAACCTGATAGACTCCCTTCCGCTCCTAATCTTAAGCATCACCCAGCTACCTCAAGGCTCCATTGATATTTATGAGACTGATAAACAGAGTGCCCATTCTCTATTTCTCAGCCTAGGTCTTTACACTGGGGCTGATTTTAAGCTGCACTCAGGATTTCAGCCGGCTAGATCCATGCTCAGTTAGCTAGGGATGGGCAAACAGAACGCAGTTCAGATGTTCGGTCGTTCAGTTCGAAACCCAAGTTCAGGTTTGATGAATCGGTTTAGCCGAGTTCGGTTTGGCCAAACTTGACCGAACATTCAAAAATAGCACTATCGATACCGATACCGAAACCAAAATGAAACTGAAACCAAATTTTTGGCCCTGAAAAGATGTTTTTCCGGCCCCCAAACTCCTACGAACTCATCCAAACTCGACCAAACTGTTTGGTCATTCAAGAGTTCGGTTCAGACGTTCGGTTCAGACGTCTGAACAGACCGAGTTCGATCCGAACTCCGAACATCCAAACTGCATTCGCCCATCCCTACAGTTAGCCAATGAAATAGAGCAATCTGCATGATTACTATTCCTTATCCTAAGCTAGCACTTGTCTGCCAGCTTGAATCTACCCGACTTGCTCTAGCCTCAAGGATAATATATTGGCTATTTCTTGCACTTGCTCTGCATTTTTTCCAGATAACAAGTATTGAAGGATATATGTGTCTGGTCAAAACTTTTTCCCTCCCAGCATCTTATTCAACCAATTAGTCCTCACTGGTTCCGTAAACTGGCAATCCAAGATTATATGGTGCAAATCATCAATCCATTCTAGACCACAGAGCACTTACGCAGGTCCCCTGGGGTCTGGCTATATAGCCCCTCAAGTACTTTTGAGGACACTAATTGAAATCGGCAGAGTGTATATGCCTTCCTGGATTAAAAATTGCAGAGACTAATCAGAAAGTTTTCCCTGCCCCACTCCTCCTTCAACCTGGGGTAAAGTAGAGCCACTTTGTTGGACAATGTCAATGCCAACTGCTCTTGTCCAGCTATATCTTCCAGTCTTTGCAGTATGTTCCCTCTAACATGAGCAGGTATAGACTAGTTTAATAATAAATATCTGTATCCTAAATCACTAAGAAGCACAGACAGCTCCTTTCACCAACTGAAGTCGGAGTCAACACTCATTGTCTCCAACCAGCATGTTTTAGGTAAGGTGTCCTCATCCATATCTACTAGCCTAAACCAGTATCTAAGTAACCTCCCTTGGGCTTTAGTTCTGACTGGGAAGATCTCCAATTCGGCTCGCATCAAAGAGATTGGAGTAGCCTTTGAAGAGCCTAGCAGGGCTCTCATGAGCAGATTATGGAAGCCCTCCAGGCTCAAATTCCTCTGGCCACCCCAAATCTTGGCACCATATATAGCCTTGGGAATCAGTTTATGATATTATAGTTTCAAAACTGGTAGCAGCTGTCTTCCACCATGCTTTGACCAGAACTTAATGACTCCATTAGCCACTTGTAGCATTTTCATGCCAGTGACTTTCCAATGTTTTCCCGAAGCACCCGTTGCAAAAAATGTTAGACCTAGATATTTGTAGCATTCCACCTGCTCCAACCATTCTGATTCCAACTTCCAAACATACTGGGCTTGTCGTTTAGAAAAAACGACTACCTTTGTTTTATCGCAGTTGATGTTCAGCTTGTTTGTTGTACAATACTGCGATAATTGCCCTATCACTTTCCTCAAGCCTACTCTTGATGTGGCCATAAGTGCCATATCATCTGCATACAGCAATGCATTTATTCTTCTGCCTGCTACATAAACTGGATGAAATATATCTCCTGCCAGATGGTCTTCAATGTCATTAATAAAGAAGTTAAAAAGTAAGGGTGCAAGTACGCAGTCTTGTTTGACTCCCTTATCTGTGGCTATTGGCCCTGTCAGATCACCTTCATTTGAAATCCAGACTCTAATTTCAGTAAACTGATACAGACGTTGGATTAATGCCAACAGTCTTAGATCGATACCTGCCTGTTTTAATTTATCCCACAGGAACCATCTGTCGACTGAGTCAAATGCCTGTCATAAATTGACGAAGACCGCGTATAATTTTGTATTCTTTATCCTGACGTACTTGTCTATCATGTGCGCCAGGACAAAGCAGTGATCCAACGTCGACTGGCCCTTCCTGAAACCAGCTTGCTCTATCTTAATAATCTTATATGCTTCCAGCCAGTTCTCTAATCTGACAAGCAGTGTTCTGGCATAAAGTTTGACAGGAATGTCTATCAGGCTTATAGGCCTGTAATTTAAAGATGAGGACCTGTCTCCCTTTTTGTAGATGGGGACTATAATACTTAAGTTCTATTTAGCTGGGACTACCCCAAAAAGATTTATGTAGTTAAACACCTTCTGTAATATAGGGAGCCACCAGTCAGAATTTTCCTTCAAAAATTCACCAGACAGTCCACCCTCACCAGGAGCTTTCTTATCTGGTAACTTCAATTTACAGTCCCTAATATCTTGCAGTATAAGCAGGGGTCAGTCAGGGAGTGTCAGGATATCCTTGGTCAGCACATCAATCCCCAAGCTCCTGTTCCAACTATACAGTCTATTATAGAAATCTTCTCATTCTCCTGCTGTGATCTCTGTCCTGATAGTCTTGTTCAGGACAGAATCCCAAATTAACAATCTGTCAGAATTTTTTTCCATCCTTTGTCTCTACTGCTTCAGACAGTCACCTCCATTGTGATGTCTGATGATCCTGTTTTTTCCTTTTGATCATATGCCAGTAATTCCTTTTCTCTTCAATATACTGTTTTATAATCACTTCTCCTTTATCAAACCTTACTTTGTGTGCCAGTTTCTGCAATTTGATTTTGGACTTCTGACAGTCAGAATCATACCAGCAGGGTTGTGAGATCTTCTGCTCTCTCTTTCTGATTGTAATAGTTAGTAGATCAGATTTTATTTTATTGAGAATTGTTGAGTACCCCCCAATCACATCTGGCCACTCCTCTTGGTTAGACAATAATTGGCTCCTCAGATTAAGAATTGATTCTGATGTTAAGTATTTCTGACTATCCTCTGCCAATTCCAAACCCCACCTATGAAGTCTGCCATGCCTAATACTGACTGGGACGAGGACCAGATTGACCTCACATAAATCAATTGGGTTTACACATGAAGATTCTATCATAATTGGCTGATGGTCACTGGTGCCCTGAGCCAAAACTTCGAAATTGGCCCATCTAGTGACCTGTCCCTCTGGCACACAGATGTAGTCCACCATGCTTGCACCAGGCTTCGCTAAATAGGTATAACTCTCACCTTCAGCCTTATTTGAGGTTCCATTTAAAACCCTATAGTTTATCCTATAAAAGAATGGTAGAAACTGGAGGCCCTTCAAGTTCAGTTTGGAGTCTCTAGAGCTCCGCTCTGGGGAAAAAAACCAATCGTCTACATCTAGGCCCAGCTTCTGTGCTATTTCCTTATCATCATTTCCAATATGCGCATTTATATCCCCCAATACTATTATAGTCGCCTCCGGTGCAGCATTTTCCAACTGGATAACAAAGTTTTCCAATGTAGACCAAAAATTTATCCGAGCATGAACCCCCAATGAGGGGGATAAATATATATTGACCACGATTACTTGAAGTCTTTTCCCCACTATTTTGATAGCCATGGTAGTATCGGGCGAATCTTCCAGTTTCTCGCATTGGATCTTTAGTCCTAGAGTTATAAATATAGCGAGTCCACCGGAAGGCCTACCCATCAATTTTTCCTTCTTTGCTGGGGAAGTCAGAATATTAAAGTCTGGTAGAACCAGTTCCCTGGAGTTATCCTGCCAGGTTTCCTGCAGACAAATTATTCCTTTCTTCTTAAATAATGTCATAGCATCAGTGGAGAGGCAATTCCCCCAACCAGCCACGTTCCAAGACATTCCATCCAGTCTATGTGTCTCAGACAGGAGTCAGGCTCGCATATGAGGTTAAATCAATCCTGTGCTTCCTTTGGCGTCGCCTCCAGCTATATTAGCCGTACCTAGCCCCTCATTTTTGTCTTGCCGGTTGAATATCATCTGGTTGCTATTTCCGGGGTATTCCACATCCCCCTGATTAATTGTCAGTTCCTCAATTTTATTGTCTGGCTGCCTCTGCAGCGCCACCGCTAATACTGCCTCATTGTTTTGTCCCCTCAGTATTCCTGAGTCATCCCTAAGTGAGGCTCTTTCGGCATTAGAGACTGCCCATCCTTCCTTCTGCTCACTTCTGCACAGTTGAATTAACTCCTCCCCCCCTACCATCTGCTGCCTCTGGACAGTGCGCCTTTAATTCTTCTTGAATCTCCCCCAGCATATCCCCCTCTGGTATCACTGTAGTAATCATTCCCTGGGCTCCTCTGGGGGAATCCTTATGACTTCCACCATTCGTCCCTTGGCCCAGAAGACTGCTACAGCCAGTTTAAGTGTTACTCCCTTCACCTAGCATGGTTGAGGTAAAACCTTCACCCTTGTCCATGGTAGGTTGTCTGCAGCTTTTCCTTTTTCTAGAGGCTTTTCCTTTTGGTAACTGGTCAATTCTTGTGAATGGCCCATGCTTAGGGTCACATTTAGTTTCACAGCTGCTAGCAGTCAACTTGACCAGATGCTCATGCAATTTTGCCATCCTTTTTAGGATGGCATTTTGGTTTTGCAATGGCATCTGTCTATATGCCTCTACGGCCTCATGTTCTTCTGACAGAAAAGAAACTCCCTTATCACTAACTCCCTCAGGCAAAAATTCCATATGTCCTGAGCCATCCCTTTGGAGTGAAAGGGAACTTATTGGGCTATAATCCAGTGGGGCCTCCCCATTAATTTTAGACAGAGAAATCCTCCCTGAGTTGCCCCTAAATGATCTTTTCCCTCTGTTCACCACTCCTGCTTCTGGACAGGTGCTTCCAATTCTCTCTTGCTGAAAGGGAGGTATGCTTTCCAGCTTCTGATAGCTTTTAGCCAAAGATATGGCCTGTCTCTCTAGAGTCTGTCTTATTTTCCAAACTTTAGCAGCTAATTCTGAGGAGTCAAAATGAATTCTTACCCCGCTGCTGGCTTTTGTTAAATATAATAGGTCAATCTGCTTGATGTTTTTACTTACAATAGGCAGATGTAGTAATATTCAAAAATGCTCTGTCATTTCACGTGGGTTTGTCCATAGGGGATGTTTACCATGGAGAAGTGGGCGGGGCATTGACAATCAATTTACCAGGTTCTAATACAAATCGATCAAGTCCCTCTTTACGCATTTGCCCCTCTCCCCCAAAATCCCCTTCCTCTAGGAATGGTTCTGGCTTCTTATTACAACCCAGTAGAGGCCAGCCGATCTTATCATGTTCCCTCTCACCAGGAGCTCTATTCATGAGGGCAGTAATATCATCCATCTTAACCGTTAGTAAATTTAACCTCGTAAATATAAATTTCACTGTTGCTGCTGTCATGGCTACATAATCAGCTAATAGTCCTGCTGTAGACTCATTGCCTAGGGACTTAGTATCCGACTGACCAAACACAAAGGGTGGCAGTCCAACACTCCCATCAGTTAGATCCAGTGATTCCCTGAAGCTGGTTTTATTCCCATCCAACAAATGGCAGGGGAAACTCTCTGAATAGGGCAGGATATCATACGTATTCTTCACAGGAATTTCATGGCTCTCACCTGCTTTGGGTTTGCTCATTTTCCCAAAGTAGATGTCTAATTTCCTAAATTTCTGTGGGGGGGAGTCTGCTACAATCGACCTCTGCTCTCATTTGATTTGGGGTGTCATGAGAAATTGGGTAAGTTGGTCCCTTGTCTATATAAGTGTAACAGTCTACAAGTTTCTTAATACAGTTATACCATAAAAGTGAAAATTCCATTTAAGCAGTCAAAATATGCCCTTGTTACATAAGCGATTGTAGAACAGTTCTTAATAGGGATGGGCAAACAGATCGTGGTTCAGGTTTGGCCGTTTGGTTCGGCTGCATTCAGTTCATCCGTGTGGTTCGTCCGTTTGGTTCGGTGGCGTTCGGTTCGTCCGTTCGCTTCGGCAGTTCGGTTAGTTCGCCGGGTTCGGGTTCGGTTCGGCCGTTTGGCCATTCTGTTCAGCCATTCGTCCATTCGGTTTGGCCATTCAGGAAATGTTATGGGTGTTTTTTTTGTTTTTTATATGGGTTTTTTGTTTTTTATTGGGTTTTATATGGTTTTCTTTTGTTTTTTATTTGGTTTTTTTGTTTTTATATGGGGTTTTTTATTTTTTTATTTTTATCTAATATTATATATATCTATATACACTAAATCTAACTGCTATTAACTATTCTAAATGCTATGAACTAAATGGATTATCTAATAAGTACACAGGCTTACTCCTACAAACACTAAAACTAAATCACTAACGCTATCTCTATCACTAAGCTAGCTCCTACAACTACTATCCCTAACCTATCTATCTATCTCTCTATATCTATATCTCTCTATCTCTCTCTATATGGGATGGGGGGGGAATCACAAACACAAGGTTTCAGTTTAAGGTTTAAGTTTCATTTCAGTACAAAACTGAAATGAAACTTAAAGCAATCTAATAATCCTACTCAACGCCTGCTGTTCAGGATCAGTGACTAGCTCAGAAGGTGTTGGGAAGGGGGGAGGCAGATAGTTTCATTTCTTGCAAGCCTCTCCACCCCTGGTGCCTGGAAGTCTGCTCCTCAGTGACTAGTACTACCCCTCCCTGTCACCTTACAGTGAACCTTTTTTTGCCACTCGAACTCACCCAAACGTGATCCGAACTGACCAAACTGTTCGGCCATTTTGCAGTTCGGTGTTCTGTTCTGTTCAGTATGTTCGGGTTCATGTTCGTGTTCACGTTCGGTCATCCGAACAGGCCGAGTTCGGGCCGAACTCCAAACTTCCGAACCACATTCGCCCATCCCTAGTTCTTAATATCTGGGAAATATATCCTAGGTCTGCTTAGGTGAAAAGTCAGGCCAGGGATCCTGGCCAGGTCAGCAGTCCATATATTATGGTGCTGCCGAGCACCTGACCAGATTTTATTGATGTAACTCTTGGCCCAACATGCAAATAGGGCGTATCACTAAACAGTAACAGTACATTCTTTAAACATTGATAGACTGTGCTGCCATTCCCCAGTACATTTCTGCCAACTCTGGAGAGGCCCAGACTTCCAGGGCAGCAACAGGAAGCACAATCCTTATCGCCCAACACCCAGCTGCCTCCTAAGTTTGTGCACCCTTGCGTGCGCTCTTGTGTGTGCAGCCGTTAGGCGCACCACTCTGCGGTGCGTGCCCGCAGCACAGGTGCTCCCCACCCTCAGTTTTCAAGTCTCAGCGCGTTGCAGCCAGCCAAGCCCAGGTGCGCTCTGTGCTGAGTTTCTTGTGGGTGTGATGATCAAGTAACAATCAGGTGGTACAATCAATGGACAGGTCAAAACCCCTCCCTGGGCAAGTCTCTTTAAGCAGCCACTGTCCAGTGCTCTTGCAGAGTTTCAGTGAGGCAGAAGACCCCTAAAAGCCCCAGTATCATAGGACACACTCTCCCCTTAGAGCACCACTTCTCAGAGCAGGTGCTCCCTGCCCTCAGTTTTCAAGCCTCAGCACAGTGTAGCCAGTCAATCCCAGGCACGCTCTCTGATGGGAGATGTGGGTGTGATGATCAAGTAGCAATCAGGTGGTACAATCAATGGACAGTTCAACACCCTTCCCTGGGCAAGTCTCTTTAATCAGCCACAGTCACTGATGGTGGCAGTATTTGGCAGTTGAGTTATGGCTCAAAGTAACTCATTGACCTGAATAGAGGAGTGTGAGTTGGGACCTGGCCATGTTTATTTGGGGGTAAGAGGAAGAAGGTGTTTTCCAGAAAGGGGCTGGGTTCAAGGAACGCGATGAGAACCTTTTCCCGCAGCATAAATTGCAATTATTGTATGATGCAGGCCGTATGTAGAGACGCTTTTGGCCGTAAGTATAGTTGGTTTGGTTGTGTTTGATCGCTTAGGGGACCCTGACAGGCAACTCTTTTTAGTTGCCCCTTTCCCCACCTTATAAGTAAGCTGTCATATGGGAAGGGAAATTGTTGTAAAACATATTGTATTAAAGGTAGTTAACCTTTTATGGTGTTGACGGTTTGTAATTGTAACGTTGGTACTGAGATGCATTGCCAATGACTAATTGTTATGGCAATAAAGATTTTATTATTTACTATTTGGAATTTAGCTTAGACTGACTGTTGTAAGCCAGCCTAAGATTAAAAAATAATTGCTTAAACTATAGAAGGGTATTTGGTATCCATAGGTGGGTATTGCTGTTCTGGTCAATTATTTTAGCCTGTTTGCTGAAAAACTAGCTTTTTCTAGTGTTTGGAGATATGTTGCTAACATCAAAGGTTCTAACACTGTAATTCAATGAATTAAAGTCTTTTTGTGTTTTGCTAGTTGTTATTTTTTATGTATGCTATGCATTTGTGTATTTTGTATTTTGTCAATGTGGATCTCGGCTTTGGCCATAGCGAAAGCTAGTGCAAACAAATAAATAAAATACTACTACAGCCACAGTCCAGTGCTCTTTCAGAGTTTCAATTGGGCAGCAGACCCCTAAAAGCCCCAGTCTCACAGGACACACTCTCCCCTTAGAACACCACTTCTCTGAAAAACAAAGGAACTTTGGCCATTTCTGGGGAGAAAATCATTTTCTTTTGAAGAATCAGACTCTATTCTTTATGTCAGTGAGAGTAATGTACCAAAAACAAATGATTCCATGCAGTTATGATTCAAAAGGAAAATTTCCCACTATCAAACTCTCATAGGTAGGTCATTTATACATGTGCACACCAACCTTAGAAACTAAATCAGATTCAGACTATTTTTACAGACTATACCAAGCAGCATTTACTAGGCTAACTGTGGAAGAAGTATACAGCATTACTGAAGTTGGACACAATGAACCATGATGATGAAAAAGAAAGGCAAGATTTTTAGCAGGGATGTGCTTGCCTACTGTTCCAGGTCAAATCCAAGCTTTTTTATTGCCCTGGGCAAAACACTTCACATCTTCTCCCCCTATTGTAACTTGTGGATTGGCTTGGACCATGAGTCCCAGAAAGCCTGCCCAGAAGACATCCCATGGAAACCCTTCTGTCCAACAAGCAATCCAGCCCCAGTTCAGCCCAATTTAATGAGTCAGAGTTGGCTCCTAAGCCACGTGGACAGAATCTCCATGAATACTGAATGTGAACATTTCTGGAAGTCTTGTTGTACTATATCAGTCCCAGGGAAAAGCCAGCAACCTAACAAATTTCAATTCCAGTGGTCTCTGACCTATGCCAAAAGTTTGCTGGATCATATACGTTAGGGTTGTTGTTGTTTTTTTTGGGGGAGGGGGGTTCTTATCCAAGATGAGAAGGGGTCACTCTACATGTTGATTGTCCATACCTCTTAGAGCAAATAAACAGCAATGTATGGTATAACTGGAAATTTTAAGTAAAGTCATTGGGTAACTTGTTAGGGAAACGTGAGAAAATAATGGCAAAACATGCATGTGATGTATTATTAACAGAGAAAGATCTTGTAAAGTGTGCACAAGAGAAAGTGTCAGATTATAAGAGTAAAAAATGATCAAAATTCCTCACATGATGAAACTGTAGAATCTCTCAGTCAAGATTACATTGAAATAAACAGCATGAAAAGAAATCCCTAAAGGAACCACTGCGGAAAGATTAATTCCAGCTTTTTAATATTGAAGACTTTTGTAATGCTAGACTAAAGAAAGTTAGAGAAAAAGGCAGGGGGGAAAGGGTATAAATCAGTGCAAAGTTTCAAATCCCATTTGGCAATGCTTGTAGGCTTAATCCTTTTGTAGAAATTGATGCATTTCAAGTATGCTTTTGAATGCTAACCTTTGTATTGAAAGCTACAGGGGAGGCCCGCTTTCTAATGCTTAGGAGCTCAGCTCTTTTATACAAAATTGACATGTCTGCCTGCTTGTGCTCTTTCATTACATCCTTTTTTTTAACCCCTGCCATAAGTAATAGTAAGTAACAGTATAGTTCTGTTATTTTTCCCTTTCTTTAAAAAATAGAATTGATTATTTTTGAGAATGACAGTTCTCATGTATTAATTTATTAATTATTATTATTATGATTTATATCATGCAGCAATGTGCCCAGAAAGGAACAATTGTGATTATAGAAAAAAGGTGCCTGTTTCAAAGGGCTTACAATCTAGAGGGACAATTGGAAAGATACATAGGGAGGGACAGGGATAAATTCATGAAGATGAGATAGTGCAGGTGCTTAGCTCAGTTAGGTGTACGGGAGAAGAGCAGAGGGGATCCTGAAGTATGGGACAGCATAAGGAGCAATCTACAGGGGTGAGGAGCTAGGAAGACCTAGTGGAAGAGGTATGCTTGCATTTCCAGTGCCTATGGTCTTTCTTACCAAGCCTCCTTAATGCATCTCACTTGTTAATAAGAGGAACAACTCCTAAGGATTACAGCTGAAATGAATAATAGATTTTGTATTCACAGATAATATTCACATTGTTGTAATAATAAACACTTTATTGCGCTACCAAAAGGTCATTGCAAAACACAACAGTGACAAAAACAGACACACAAAAACAAAATGGCCTAGTCCAGCCTACAGTTGTACGTATAAAAGGGGCCATAGGCCACTGTGACCGACCGGCGGGAGCAGCGGAGACGGACCCGGGTCGGCGAGGCAAGGAAGAAGGGCCGGAACCGGGAGGCAAGCGGCCGGCGGTGGCGCTGGCGGCGAGACACAGAGAAGGCGGGGCCGATCTGACGTACAGGGGCGGAGCCAAGCTCCCGGAGGGGAGGGCGCGGCCAAGGGGGCGGAGAGGAGCCGGCTACAAGAGGGTGGAGAACAGCCCAGGTGGGGAGGAAGAACGGGAGACGTCGGAGGCAGCCGGCGGAAAGGCTCAGGACCCCTGGAGGTACCCGGGGACACAGGACTGGGGCGAGGGCCTGTGAGCGGCCGCAGCTATCGGCCCTACTGGGGGAAATTAACGGAACTTGTGGGAAGGGAAGGCACTGTCGGGGACCCAGCCCTCGGGTGAAGACATGTGGGGGAATTACCTGGACTTGTGGGAAGGGAAGGCACAGTCGGGGACAACCCTCACGGGTGGAGACACTTAAGGGGAGGGTGGGTAGGAGTCAGGCTTTGCACCTGTGGGAGACGCCCATTCCGGGAGCCCGAGGGACTCTACCCTCTGGCCCCAGGGCTATTCCCGGAGAGTAAGGGGGTCACCCCTCCCCTCCGGCCCGCTCACGGGAACTGGTGGGGGACATCCATAGGGGGGGTGACACCCACATAAAACTTTAAAACTATAAACCATAAATTATAAAACAACTGGGGTCCTCATGGGGGTGTGCTGTTGCTCAAGCCAGGACATAAGGACCTCAGTGAGCCAGAGCAAGGTGAGCTTGTCCATCCTAAAGTGGGCCCTCCAGGCTACCTCGTCCCACTGGGCCAGCGCCCTGGCCCACCAACCCTGTGCCCACTCAGCAACCCATATCCGCCTGTCGATGGGCATAGCGAGCAGGGCTGCCTGACACATGGTCTCCCTCCCCCATTGGAGTTGCCCGGCCACCTCGCGGATCACCGCAGGTCAGGTTCGACCCCAGCTCACAGCCTGCTGGTCTGCCCCAGAGAACCTCTGAGCCCTGAGCCTGGCAAGGGCTTTCCTGCACCCATGGTGGCCCTGCAGGCCTGTGCAGCTCTCCAGGCCAGGGAAACCCGCAGGTGGGCACCCAGGTGCTGCTCCGCGGTAAGGAGGTGCAGCTGCTCGGTGTAGTCACGGTACCACTAGGCTGCAAGTGTGAGGTGCATCCAGTAGGTGGCTGCCCTGTCCTGCTCCATGGTGGTGGAGGCCCCAGGGATTGGGAGATGGTTATGCTGGCCCAGTGATGGCCTGGGTGGCCCATGGCCCCACCCCCAGCTGCCCAGGCCTTTCATTGCAATGCTGGTGTCCGCGTGCATGCGGTTGGGTGCACCTACTGCCTGAGCATGGGGCCTAGCGCATGCATGGGCGCACACAGCTGTGCATTCCTGGTGCAGATGCATGCTTTCTGCCATCAAACACCCCCCCTCCCTGTTTGCAACACCGTGTCCTTGCCCGCCTGATTAGCCATCCCGTTTGGGCGCATGTTTCCTGCAGCTGTGCCGGGTCCACACCCCACATCTCACTCTGTTGCTATACAATGTTGTGGCCCGTGCCTGTCTGGCTTGTCCTTGGGACACCTCAGAGCCACACACACCCCAGCCCTGGATGGAATGTGTGTCCCCCTGTCCGTGGTGTTATTCTCTCTGTCTACCTGGACCATGGCTGGTTGTGCTTCCACCGGGCTCCCGCTTCCCAGCCCCACGGGGCCCCCCATAGCTGGACCTTCTGCGAGACCATGTCCCTGTGTGACCTGTGGCATACCCTGGCCATGCAGTTGCTCCTGGGCTGCCCAGACAACCAGTCGGGTACTTATGCAAATCTGAGCTCTGGTCTTTGCTACTTCGGTTATGAGGCGAGCACTCATGAGTGCCGGATGCATGCGGAGAGGTTGGGGCTTGTTCCCTTCCCCAGTGGGTGCATCCCATAGATGAGTTGCTCTCATGTGGCCTGGTCCACAGCTGAGACCATGTCTGCACTGTCTGTGTGCAGCCTAGCAGCCTACATGATCTGCCTTGTGGAGGGGGGCCCTGCCTTGGCTGTGTCCTACTTTGGCTGTGTTCACAGGGCCCGTGGGTACCAGCGCTCCCGTGGGTCAGTGTATCACCTGCTGTTGGATCTGGGTCAGCTTCCATGACTCCCTGCTGCTACCACGGTGGAGCTGGCAATGCTGTCAGGTGTGTGGTCCCATTCGGATGTGCAGTTGGGACTGTCCATGCAGGATCCATTCAATGTCCTTGTTGGGGTACCACCGGGGAATGATCCATTGGCCCCATCTAGTTCATCGGGCAGGGCACCTGACCCCTAGGCCCGTCATGGCCCCCAGCAGCTGGCTGTGAGTCCCGGTTTGCCTCCTGGACCCCCGGTTGCCTGCCCCTGTGTGGGCTCCTGCCCCTGCCTGGGGCCCACGTTCCACTGGCTGACACCCCCCCTGATGTCTCTGCTGTGCTGCTGTGCTGCCTGCTTCCTGGGGTGGTGCTGCCCCTACGTGCAGCTCTGCGCCCCCTATGACTCCCATCCCCATCTGCCTCCGCACCCGGTGTTCCCCTCCATGGTTGCCTTCCTCGGTGCCTGGGTCCGGCTCTCTGCATGGTCTCACCGACCCGCCTGTGTCCAGCGAACTGTTCTCACCTGCCAGCACAGCCACCTGTGGCCCCTGCCCTCCCCCCTTGGGTGTCTGTGTGACCTTGGGGTTCTGGGGCCCCTGGACTGCCCCTCCCAGCTTCCTCCTGGGGGGGGTTCGTGTCCTTGGACCTGCTGCGCTGCACTGGCTCTCCTGCCTGCCCTCCATTGACCCATCGCTGGGGTGTGGGGTCTTTGTGTGCCTTGTGGACCATTCCTGGCCTGCTCGCTGTGCCGTGTGGGCTCCCATTGTGCCTTGGTCTCAAGCTCATGCCCCCCCCTTCCGGAACTGTCAGTGTTGCTGTGGGGGTGCCCGTGCGGACAGTTCTGCTGTGGGGGTTGTGGTTGCCATTGCCGGTGTCCTGCCCTGCCCCTGTGCCCTTCCCCCCCCTTCCCTGTTCCACACACACACACACCCATGCCCGGTGTGCCTTGTGTGTTGTTCGGGTGCCCGTGTCCCCGCTTCCCTTCCTTTCCCTTCTGTGTGTGTGTGTGTGTGCCCAGGCATGTGTTTGTGCGGTGTGTTCCACTGTGCCCCCATTGTCTGTATGCCTGTTGTGTGTGGCACCTGGCCAGTTCTTCTACCTCTTCCCCCTCCCTTCCCATTTCCCTTGTGTGGGTGTTCCCTTTTGTGCCTTCTGGCTTCGTTTGCCCTCAGGTGGCCATGTCTGTGTCCCGGCCACGTCCGGTGGCTTGTGGGTGTTTTGACCATGGCCAGGAATCAGCATAACATCTGTTGTGCTGCCCCAGCCCGTGATCTGCCATCCCGATTCCCTGCCGTGGTTCCGGTCCCATCACATCTGATCAGGGCTTTTAATGACCCCAGGGGGTGGTTGTTTGGTTCACCCCCACCGGGAATCCACTGTGGTGAACTGGGCACATGTAACATCTGAAATCACCCCTAGTTTACACATCTAGGCTGGCCAATTATCATCACAATCACATCGTGCAGCACTGTGACAGAGGACATAAGAGAATATCTATTGGCTCTTTCCTAAACAGATGCTTCTGACTTCCCAATAACAAGTGGGAGAGAGAAGCTGGGGTGGTCACAACACAGAATGAGGATATGGTTGACATTTTTGCTGGCCAATTGGCATCACAAACAGATCTTATGCCACAGTGACATGTAAGAAAATCCCTGGCATAGGGATTCCTTTATCAAATATTTCTAAAATTTGGAACATATAATGGATTCTGTTGGAGGTATAATCCCTCCAGGTTTCATCCAAATATACAGAAAAATAAAAATGTTACAGGCAAAGATGCATTTTCCATTGAAACCAATGGAAATCAAAGATGAAAGCAAAAATGAAAATTTGATATTTATGAAAACAAAAATGAAATATTTAAATAACAAAAACAAAAAATGAAAAAGAATAATGACATGGGTTCCTGGTGCACACCAATTTGCCTGTCTGGCTGTGGCCTGGATTCTGGGTAAGGATGTGAGTCCTCTCGACAGCATAGTAGCGTGGTGTTTGTTGAATGGGCCTCCAACCAGCCCTATACAGCTAGCCCTCCTCCACCAGCTGTCAGAGCTGATAGCACACCCCAGTGTCTTATAGGCATTCACTGTCTATCAGTTATGTAACACAGCTCTAGTGTGTTACAGGACTGATACCACTTGGATCTAGAAGCAAGGTTCCCTGTAGTGTTGTCCCTTCATGTATCTGGATCACTTTCCCAGAGTTGCTTCTTTTGGTCCCAGGGGCACCTTTACAGAGGAGCTCACCAGAGTTCCTGCTCCTATGGCAACTGAATGCTTTGAGCTTTTATAGGTCTTTGGACATACTCAGGCAGGTGCACTCCCAATGATCATGCCTGTGGACTTAGGTTCTGACACCGTAGCTGTTTTCACTGAGCATGCTTAGGGACTTAGTTGCTGGCCACCATTAAAGTCTGCAGGAAGCATTCCCAAGGATTTGGCCCCTAGAGGGAAGCTCCAGAGCTGGCTCCAACACGCCCTGCTAGAGCAGAGCTGCCCCCATTCTCCCTAACTGCAGAACAAATTCAAATACCAACAGCAGGGAGGATAATGGTGAGCTTCCTCATGGTCACCGCAGCTCCAGATCCACGTCTGGTAGCAGCCGTAGCAACTGTATGTCCACTGTCCAGTGGAAGGAGAATTTTCACATATGGAGCTGATGGAGCAGAGAGACGAGGCTCAGCAGTTAATGGGGAGTGAGGGTGAGTGCATATGAGAGCAGGATGGCATTTGTTTTAACTTAGACATGTGATGGTGATATTCAGGGGCAACCCCACACCCATCACCATTTTGGGCTATTATTCCTCTGTTACAAGGACACACTATTACGCATGACTCACTATTACGCATGACACTTTTGGTCCACTTCTGTATATTAAATTTAATAAGCATGAGAGAGAGAGAGAGAGAGAGAGAGAGAGAAAGAGAGAGAGAGAGGAGAGAGAGAGAGAGAGAGAGAGAGAGGTATTGGGGAAGGAAAGTCCTTCCACTGACCACAATGGACAGTGACCCAGGCTCATTGTTGTTGTTTTTATCTATCATAAACCTTGCTACTTATATAGTATATTGAAGCCCACGACAAAGTAGTACTAGAAAACAGTTCTTTATTTCAGCCCAGGCTCAGACAGAAGTACACTGCTAGCCTCCATATTGGATATCACACATAGCTCTGTCCCTGTACTGAGCATGCTCATACAACAATGTTTAACTATTTACACATTGACTACCAGGTTACAGCACACATAATCAGAAGAGTTAATAATAGGGATTAGAGTTATGGATTCAGATTAATCCATAACAGCCTGTAATGGGCCATTATGGGTTAATCTGGAAGATTCTGTAATTATGCCCTGCCAGACCAGATCTGGAGTTACAGATCCAGATTTCCCTCCACCCCTGGAGTTGTGCCTACTGGCCTTGGAGGGTTTCATTGCAGCACCACCGTTTCTGTGGGGATCCAGCAGGTCACAGCGTCCTCCTGCACCATACTGAGCATGTTCAAAATGACTACCAGGGCAATGTCATTTTGACTGTCACCATTTTGTTTAAGGGTAGTGGCCATTTTGCACATGTAAAAAAATAGAGCAGGCAGGATGACAGGGCAAGGGAGCCTGCTGGGGCCCCCACTATAGATTCATTACTTCAATCAAGCCCTCTGAGGCTAATAAGTAGTAATCCAGGATCACGAGGGAAGGAGGTTGGGGAAGATATGGATCTGTAACTCCATACTGGCTGCCTATTTCAAAAATGGTGGCAATGCTGCTGGCGCTATCTGGAAAAGGGGTCACATGCGCAGAATGGTCCGGCAGTCATTTTGCACTTGCACATATTTTTGTATAGGGGTGTGCAATTCATTTTCATTATTATAACAAAAAAATATTTTTCCTTTTCCTTATTGTAATAATAATAATAATAATAATAATAATTAATAAGGAAAATAAAAACAAAGTTTAGTTTTTGAAATAATGGGAAAAAACTGAAAAATGTGTTTCTGGCTATAACCTTTTTGGTTCTTAGTCAATTAGAATGACATTTGGAAAAAAATGTATCCCCAATGGAGGACACTGTGTGTACCAAATTTTGGAATGATTGGATAAAGAAAACAGATTTTATAAACAATTGGATGTTGTGATTTTTAAAAGAGCTGCATACACATGTCCTGGCTTCAACTTCTTTATATTTCATCCAATTAACATGAAACCTGGAAATATTATGTCTCTTCCCAAGATTACCAATGCTGCAAATCTTCAGAAATATTGGACAAATGTTCCTGATGTTATAAGACATTAACTTTAAAATGCATTTCCAGGTATAATATTTTTATATTCCATTTTATTTACAAGACATTTGGCAGAAATGTACCCCACACCTTCCCTGTCATAGGGTATTTTCAGACGTTACGGGGCCCTTTGGCCCCGTACCGTAACGAACGTCTTCGTTCCCTGCCGGGGTCACCCCTGCACGGCCCAACAGACGTGCCGGGGGGATCCCGGCGGGGAAAGTGGGAGGGGCCGGGGCCGCGCGGCGCAACGTGCGGCCGCACGGCCCCGCCCCCTCCACGCACCCCGCCGCCCGCCCTCCGAGGAGACGGGCGGGCGGCGGGGCCAATGCGGCCGCCGCGTCTGGCCGATCGTGCCACGGCCCGGGATCCCGCCGGGGATCCCGGCCCGTGGCACGCGGCCAGACGTTACTTTTTGTTGGCCACGGCCCGCGGTCCATTTGACCACGCTTCCCGGGACCTTCCCCCGGCTAGCCCGGGAAGCGTGGTTCAAATTGACCCCATCTGCAGATTCAGCGTGGCCAACATCTGGCGCACGCTGTGCAGACGTTCAGGGGCCTTTCGCCCCGCCGCGGGGTTCACCGTGGTTCAGTGTGGTTCAGCGTGATCTCGTCACGTCTGAAATTACCCATATATGCCAAACTACAGGCCAATTTCTTAAAGGAACCCAACTTTATAAGCAATTGAAGTTATCCACTTGAAGTTCATTATTCAAATAAAAAATCAGCACATGCAGTGCTAATCAGAGACAGGCACCTGGCATGGCAAGGGGAGGGAGGCTGTAAGAGGGAGGATGTGGAGCAACCCAAAATACTGACAGACACATTCACTGGCCAATTACTGCATACTTCCAGATTTACAGGAGCAATCAGTGGTGGCTTCGAGGCAGGCATAGGGGGCAGCCCTGAGGTGGGCATAGAAGGGACATAACCGGGAATTTGGGGATAGTATCCCAGCAATCCAGAGACATGGTTTACACATCCAGGCTGTCCAGTTATCATCACAATCACATCCTGCAGCACTGTGACAGAGGACATAAGAGAATCTCTATTGACTCTTTCCTAAACAGATGCTTCCCGCTTCCCAATAACAAGTAGGGAAGAGAGGTTGGGGTGGTCACAGAACAGAATGAGGATATTTGGTTGACATTTTTGCTGACCAATTGACATCACAAACAGATCTTATACCACAGTGACACTTAAGCGAATTCCTGGCATAGGCTCATTCTTTGCATATGCTGTTCCAGCTTATAAAATTGGGACCCTTTATCACATCTTTCCAATATATGGCTGATATTATTATTAAGGTGTGAGATATAGTTCTGCCAGTTTTCATGCACACTGATTGAAATTCCAAGATGTTAAGGCAGACATACATTTATAAATTAATTGCTTATACCACCAGAACCATATAATGAATCCTTTTAAAAGTTAGCATAGCTAATAATCTTGTGGAGGGCTACAAGCATGACAAGTTTCATCCATATTAGTTGGGACACAAAGATGTTACAGCCAGAAATGTATATGCAGATTTTTGCAAAATAACATATTCTAACTGCTTATAAAATTCAATTAATTTATACAATCTTTCTGAATTTTGGGAAACTTAATGATTTCCTGTGTAGGTATAATCCCTACAAGTTACATCCAAATATAATGAAAAATAAAAAATGTATGGCTGAGAATGTGTTTTCCACTTAAATCAATAGAAATTGAAAACAAAAGCAAAAATGAAAATAAAATGTGGATATTTATGAAAATGATAATGAAATATTTAAATAACAAAAACAAAAAATGAAAAAGAATAATGATATGGGTCCCTAGTGCACACCTCTATTTTTTTTATTTATTTTTTTTAAATTATTGATTTAAATACAGATCTGTAATACGAATCCGTATTTAAATCCAAAAATTCAATAGAAATTAAACAAAAAAGAAACTACATTAAATTGTCTCCTGTGGACCACCCCTAGTTACTACAACTTAGCCATCAAAATCCATGAGCACGAAACCAAAACAGCTTGCCATTTACTAAGGTAATTAAACACACAATATTACATTTTATAGATGTTTGAGAATTCGTAGCAATTTTACTAGGCTTGAACACATTATGTTCCCACGGTGGATCATATTACTACCTGCCATGTTGGGCCCTTAATCTCTTTCAGTTTCTATAGTTTCTATGCTCCAGTAACTTGAGTCTTTCCAAAATGTTAATACTGTAAGCAGCTCAAGATGACAAAATGGTCTCATTTCTTTGTAAACTATACCTGATCAAATAAATATTCTCTGGATCAGGTGTTTCAATTCCATATTATATTCATTCAGTGATAAACAAAGGCCCTTTTTGCATGGATGTGTGGGATGGGTGTGCGCCCTTTTCCACAGGTGCACATCCATCTCCACCCACCTCCACCCATCCCCACATACGCAGTCTCCTTTGTTTTTCCAGATGGATCAGTGGATGAGTGATGGGTGGAGAAGGGTGTGCGCCGGGAGCATACACCCACCACCCATGGTTTTTCTATGGGCAGACACCCATCCCCCCACCCGCCGCCGCACCATTCCCATGGATGCCCCACCACCACCACACACCTGCCTGCACACTCAGCAGGTGGGGGGGAGGGCGTCCGTACAAAAATGACCTTAGTAAGAGCAAAAAACCTTTAAGAATTCACATATTTGTTCAGTCCAAAAGGTCCCCAAAGATTTCAACAGCTCATCCAGCTTAATGTATTGGTCATATCAATCATAAGTCTAAACTTCATCAAGGTTACTCCAAAATGTGTTTAATAAAATCCTTCATTGATTAGTTTAAAGCATAAATGAACTCTTAAATCAACTACTCTGTTTGTTATTCTTGTGGATTTTTTGCATAGAGGCAAAAAGGAAATTTATGTCAAAGGTCTAGCCAAGATTATTTAGTAAACTCTTGATTGTTCCAATTACATAAATTGTTGTCAAGCCGTAGCTAAAGCGCCAGGGCCATAATCAGCTGTATTCATGCTCCAGTGGATTTTTAACTTCATCAATCAGCAATGAAACTTTAAATTAAGAAAGCTGTTTCCATACAGCTTACAGTAGGCACCTACTAAGGAAAATCAATGTGTAAGATTTGCAGTCTGTAACAGTTTTTTTAAAGTAATACATTAAAATTAGTGCTGATGAAGAAAACTTTTTTTGCTTGCCAAAAATTCATACACCGGTGAACAAGTGCTTCTGGATTTATTTACAAAACCTTTTGAATTTGCAGAGGTATAACCCATTGTGATCCAGACTAAGAGACAAGAAAAAAATTGCACAATTGACCTCCCTGGAATTTCAAACAGCTTCAAGCTTCCTATAGTAGCCAAACAGACATAAACACCCTCCCTGAAGTTACAGTATTGTTGTGGAATTTTTCTACTATGCATTTCCACATGGCAAGTGAGATGAAGTGGCCTGTCCCAGAGAGAATGGAGACTCACAAGGTTGGTTGGTGGAAGGGTCAAATGGGTAATGCCACAAGGAAAAATCAGAAACCAACTACAAGGTGTTCTCAGAAGACTTGTTTCTCCTTTCCTCTTGTTTCTCAGCTCAGGAATGAACAATGGGTTTTTAACTGGAAGAAATATAGGCCTTTTTTACACGGACACCACCATGGACCCGATGGTTGTAGGTGGGTGGAAGTGGGTGGGTGAGCACTGAGCACATCCACCACATACCCATCGGCACCAAGGAGGGAGATGATTACACGGACACCACCGCAAGGGTTGTGGGAATGAAGGGGAGTGGCCGGCACACACCCATCGGGCACACACCCACCCAGGGCCACACTGAGTAAACACCCATGATGTTTACATGGACCACCAGTACACCGAATGGAGGGGAAACCACGCCCTGAACAGTGATTTCTCAAAATAGCTAAGAGAGGGCAAACAAAGCCGCAGCACACAACACCACCCCACACTGTCAGACCCCGAGAGGGCAGGGGAGGAGGGAGCTGGAATGGCAAGAGATACAAAGAAGCAGCCCCACCAAGCCCCAAGACATAGGCCAGGCAGTCAGGTGCCACGTACCACATGGAACTCAGACCACACCTGTACACCACAGTGCACATAAGCACACTGGGAAACCCAGCAGGAGGAGGGAGAAAGGGGACCCCAACTGGGGAAGGGGGCCAGAACTGAGCACAGTGCAGACAGCACCAACCCCTCTGGCATGGAGCACCATCCACAGAACCCCCCAAACTCTGGAACAACAGGCCAGGAACAGGACAGCAGGACTGAGGGTGGCAGGTGCCAAAGCGCAAGCCGGAGCTAGGATCAGAGGGCACAGAGCAAACAGCTGCTTCCCAAAAAACATAAGCCAGCTGCAATGCTGCAGCAGCCCAACAAGCATGGGGTTCAGATGCACAGGGCTCAGGAGGAGCCACACACCACAGCAGGGAATGGTGGGGACACGGGAACCCATGCAAACAGCAGAGGGGGCACAATCCAGATGACAGGGTACCAAGGGGCCAAGCCAAAAAGGACCCACGGATACAAAGCACAACCACTGGGAGGGAACACAGAGCACAGGACCCATGCTCCACCAGACAACCACACCAAACAGACACGGCCCATGCAGAGGGGTACAACCGAGGGAAGGAGAACACAGACACCAGGAGGAAACAAGCAAACTAAATGTTAGTTAAAATCCACCTAGAGCAACAGGCTCATGGCACACAACAAAAACCAACACCAAGTGGCTACAAGGTGGGGCAGCGGGGCAGATCTGATCCCTCAGTAGGGCCAGCATCCCCGGACCTGACTCTAGATATCTGCTCAGGGATAGTCCAAGAGAGATACCCACTGCAGCACACGCAGGACCAGCTGCACCGCCCCCACCTTCTCCCTGGTCCTCCCGTTAAGCATCTCCTGCATGAAAGGAGAGAAGGAGTGGGAGCACACCAGTAGGACAGCCCACAGGATGCAACATTCAGGTAGACCACACATACGGGCAGGGTGGGACCAGACACACACAAAGGGGAATCCATAACAGCAGCACACCCACCATGATGATGGCATGGTGCCCCCGTTGGAACAACCATCCTGCCCTAACAATGATCCAACCCCCACAAAGGCCTGACCCCACCAAACCACACCAATGACACCAGAATCAGCACCTACAGTAGCCAGGGGAATTGATTCACAGATAGATCAGGAGAATAGAGGCAGATATACAGTGACAAGGATTATTGGCACCAGCCAGAGAGAGCTGATGAACAGGAACAGGGGGGAACACCCGACGGTGCACGGAAGAAGCAGTACAAACAATACATGGGGTACAAGGGGTGGTCAGGCAGACCTGTCAGGAAAGTCGCAGTAGGTAGACCGAACGAACACACCACAGGAGACAGATCAGGAGGCAGGTGAACAAAAGGCAGCAGCATGACCAAGGGGGAGCATCAGCGCAGGCAGCGCAGGTCCTTCATGGGGAGAGGGGAATCCATGATGCAGGATGCAGCAAAGGCAGGATCATGGTGAAGACACTGGGCACTCGTGGTACAAGGGCCCCTTGACAAGACCATCCCAGGCGAAGAGGCCCTGGCAGTATCCACGGGCATGCATATTGACATCCACCATGAAGCGGGACAGGAGGGGGTGTCCCATGGCAGCAGCTACTCCAAGATCTGACTGGATCAGCACAACTCTCAAGGCAGCCCTCTCCAGCACTGTGTGCCCCCCAGTCAGGAAGAGCCCACCGACATCAGGTAGCATCAAGCCAAGCTCCCCAAGGCAGGCCTAACAAGCAGATTGAGGGCAAGCGATTCCATGGGCACGCAGGACACAGGCATAGCAGCTCATTACATATGGATCACCAGCCTGGAGGGCCACACCGAACTCCTGATGACCGGTCACCTGGCGAACAGCAGCAAGCTCCCGGGGTTCCCATGACAGCACAATGGCAACTGGGCACCCACAGTCAAGTCAGCATAGGGGTGTGAAGCCAAGCTCCATGGCATGCCTCTGGCATTCTGGTATGCCTCTGGAACTCTGGCACTCCACACCCCTAAAGGGGTGCCCCAACAGCCACATGTAATGGGACAGGAAATTGAAGCCATCACCCTTGGAATGGGGGTTGCTCACCAAGAGTTGGACATCGCTGCTCTGCCACAGGGTTCCCAGCAGGATGGTGGCACACACCCGCCACCCCTCCCCTATCAAACGATTGCTGCCATGGCATGTTCCAAGGCTGGACATGGTGTGTGCAAGGGCTGCAATCTTGAGATCAACCAAGGTGGATGAGCTGCTGTATCTGATCTTGGATGGGGTCGCAGCTGGCAGCTACCTGGAGGGTAACCTTGGCCAGCTGATAGCGCCCAGGCTTGCCATGTCTGAGAACCTCAATCGCACACACAGGGCAGACCCATCCCCACTCAAAAAGGTGCAGGGAGGCAGCACAGGGCCCGGGGGAGGAAGGGATAGGAAACCATCAAGGTGCCACTATAGCTGTTCAAAGCACAGTGGGATGTCTGCGTACCAGGCAACAGCTGTCCTGGATAATTGTGGACCCATGATGTATACCACACCCTCACCATATGTTGCAGGGACTCAGACAGTGGGGGGGTGTTTGTTAGGGGTGCGCCGGCAAGGCAATCAGATGGAACTGTTACAGGCACCTGCTGACAGCAGATGCATTGGTCTAACTTACAGCTGGCACCCAGTGCACAGGGGAAGCATCCCGGAGAGCCCGGACAGGTGTACATACCGCACCCAAGGTGTTGCACCAACCGCTGAGGCCTAGCAACCCAGCACTTGTCTACATAGGGGAGCCAGATCAACTGACAGGGCGTGGCATGTTGGTTGCGGTTGTTGCTGATGAGAGAGTGCAGTGAAAGTAACAGAAGGAGCAGAGGGAGCAGACTGGGGACATGTGGAGAGTGAGAGAGGCATGTAAGGGTATGTGATCATGGGGCATGGGGGGAGTGGTGTTGAGTGCATGGACTACTGCCTGTGGGTGAGAGGGTGAGTGCGAGGGGTGTCAGGACAGAGTGACTAGCTGGTTCAGGGTACCTGAGCACAGGGTGGGGTTCTCTTTGGGGGATGGTGGGAGGTCACTGGGTGTGTAGCTGGGTACACGGGGAGAGGTCCCAGTGGTGGGAGCACGATGCTCCTTGAGGTCACCTCGCATGTACGGACTGCCCTGATCACCATCCTGGCCACATGTTTTGGTCTCCTGGTGCAGGTGTTCAAGCAAATGGGCAACCTCCTGTGCCCAGCCCCCTGCTGGTATACCCATGGCCTACGCCGCCAGAGAGCAGCCAACCTATGCCGCATGGCTGAGGGGAGCCTGCTGTTGCTGTCGCTGTGTGCCCTTCTGCCCCTGCTCCGCTGGCTCTCTGGGACCTGCGGGGGGGGAATACCTGTGAATGTTGGGGGGGCGAGGGGGATCAAAGAAGCCGACCATGAGGGCCAGCTTCTCCCCTCCCCCACCCAGAAGTGGCTGGAGGGCTATAAAGCCTAGCTGCCAGCGGCCCCGCCCTAAATAACTTTCCTGTTCTGAGTCCATCTGTCATTGAGGGGAGCCTGCTGTTGCTGCCGCTGTGTGCCCTGCTGCCCCTGCTCCACCACTCTGCTGGATCTCTGGGACCTGCAGGGGTGGGGGAGACCTGTGAGTGTTGGGGGAGTGAGGGGGATCGAAGAAGCCAGCCGTGAGGGTCAGCTTGTTCCCTCCCCCACCCAGAAGTGGCCGGAGGGCTATAAAGCCCAACTGTCAGTGGCCTCTGGCCGCAGGCCATGGTCCAAAGGGCCGTGGCCAAAAGGCGTGGCACTTAGGGGCACTTTGGGGCAGCAGGGGCAGCAGGGGATGTTTTGGTGGGGTTCCTTTTTGTTCAGAGCTAGGGAGGAAGGGTGGGGGTGTAGGAGGGGTGGTTAGAGGGAGGGGG
Organism: Sphenodon punctatus; assembly: GCA_003113815.1. NCBI lineage: Eukaryota > Metazoa > Chordata > Lepidosauria > Sphenodontia > Sphenodontidae > Sphenodon > Sphenodon punctatus. The sequence continues at coordinate 445,995 of QEPC01006898.1, forward strand.
TGGGGAGGGTATCCTGGTGACTGACCCTGGTGGCAGCAGGGGGAGTGCTGGGAGGGTTGTTGGTGGTG
>QEPC01006898.1:446303-493701 GCA_003113815.1 Sphenodon punctatus
CCAGGATTTGGTGGACAGGGGGGAGGGTGCAGCTATAGGGGTGGTTCTTGGGCGAGGACGGTATGGTCCATGGGGTCGGATGGCTCGCACCCCTAGGGGACCTAGGTGCCTAAGGGAGGTACAGGTTGCCATCCCCCCGCTGGGGGTGAGGGAGGAGCTGGGTCCAAGGTCCACACATGGGGGGCTGCTGTTGCTAAATGCGAGTTCCGTTTATAACAAGACCCCAATTGGCCGATATAATCTCGGATGGGGCCGTGGACCTCGCATGTATTATGGAGACCTGGCTGGATGAGCTGGCCAGTCCAACTTTGGCCGATCTCATTCCGGCCTGGTATGCCGTGCAGCATCAGCCCTGCACGGATGGCCGAGGAAGTGGTGTAGTGATTATTTTTAGAGAGGACTGGCCTGCTAGGAGGTATCCAGTCCAGGAGATTGTGGGTATTGAGGCCCTTCACGTGGTGTTCGATTTGGATGGGGGCAAGCTAGGGGTGCTGCTGGTATACCGGGCCCCTTCCTGTCCAGCAGCATCCCTTACTGCTCTAGCGGAGCTGGCCTCAGAGGTGGTGCTGGGCTCCTCTAGGACTTTGGTACTGGGGTACTTCAACATTCATGCCAATGCCGGCCTTGTCGGGGCAGAGCGAGAATTCATGGCCACCATGGTAACCATGGTATTGTCCCAGGAGGTTATCTGCCCGACCCACGTGGGGGGGCACACCCTCGACCTGATCTTCAGTTCTGGCCTTGAGGCGGGGGGTCCGGTTGTGGGGGAGGTTAGGGCAGTGCCCTTGTCATGGACAGACCATTATCTCCTTCAGGCCAGTCTTTCAGCACACACCCCTCCAGAAGGGGAAGGGACCAGTTAGGATGGTCCGCCCTCAGAGGCTGATGGAACCCCAGCAGACCTGGACGGTCACTCTGTCAATGAGCTGGTCCAGCATTGGAACAACTTGCTGGAGGAACAACTTGTCTGTGAAGTCATGCCTGACGGAGCTGTTTCGGGTGGTGCGGGGGCTGGTCAGTCCAGCCTCCCTTCGCCTGGACAGGGACTTGTCCCAGGCCTGCTGTGAGGAGTTTGTCATTTACTTCACAGACAAGATTGCTCGGATTCAGACCGACTTTGATGTTGGATTAGGGGCAGTAGGGGGAGAGCGCGAGGTGATGGAGACCCCCATCCTGTCCAGCTTTGTGGGGGGAGTTTCAGCAAGTGACGCCGGCTGATGCGGCAGATGTCTTGGGGTTTGTGAGGACCACCTGTTGCAAACTTGATCCATGCCCGTCCTGGTTGGTGAAAGCCTCCAGGGAGACATTGGGGACGGTGCTGGCGAGGGTAGTGAATGCATCCTTACGGCAGGAGAGGTTGTCGCCTAGCCTCAAGGAGGCTGTGGTGTGCCCTCTGCTGAAGAAACCATCTTTGGATGTGGATGCGCTCGCCAGTTACCCACCTGTCTCTAACCTTCCCTTTTTAGGGAAGGTTATTGAGCGGATGGTGGCAATCCAGCTGCAGGTGCATCTAGATTGCATCAGTTTCCTGGACCCTTTTCAATCTGGGTTCCGTCCTGGCTACAGCACTGAGACGGTGTTGGTGGCCTTGGTCGATGATCTCCGCCAGGACATGGATGCAGGATGTTCAGCATTTCTCATCCTGCTAGATCTCTCGGCCGCTTTTGATACCATGGACCATGGGCTGCTGTTGAGATGGCTGCATGACCCGGGGGGTCGGATGGGACTGTTCTTGAATGCTTCCATTCATTCGTCTCAGGGAGAAGCCAGTGGGTGGTGCTGGGGGGATGAGACATCTTGCGTTCCACAGGGTTCCATTCTGTCTCCATTATTATTTAATGTATATATTCAGCCCTTGGGGGAGGTCGTGAGAGGGTTCGGGGTGAGATGTCACCAATACGCTGATGATACTCAGCTGTACCCGTCCTTTTCAACTGACCCAGACCCTGCTGTCTCGTTGCTAGCCGAGTGTTTGGAGGCCGTGGCAGAATGGATGCCGCAGAGCAGACTGAAGCTCAACCCCGATAAGATGGAGGTGATGTTGGTGGGGAGAGCGAGGGAGGTAGTGCCCCCCCTGATTGGGGGCGTTTGCCCTCCTATAGCTCAGCAGGTCCGGAGTCTGGGGGTGATATTGGACGCAGATCTCCGCCTGGAGTGGCACGTGGAGGCAGTCGTGAAGGCTACCTTCCGCCAGTTGTATCTGGTGTGGAGGCTGCGTCCGTTCATCTCCGGCCTGGACCTGGCCTCCCTCATCCATGCCTTCGTCACCTCGAGGCTGGACTACTGCAATGAGCTCTACGTGGTGCTTCCCATGTTCCTGGTTTGGACGGAGGCTGCAGCTAGTGCAGAATGCGGCGGCCCGTCTCCTTTCAGGGATGGGTCGTCTGGAACACATAACATCTGTGCTCTGGACTCTACACTGGTTGCCGATAGCGTGCCGAGCCAGGTTCAAGGTTTTGGTGTTGCTCTATAAGGCCCTTCACGGTCCGGGCCCCTCATACCTCAGGGACTGCCTCACCCTCCGCACCCCAGAGCGGCGCCTTCTGTCTTCCGGGGGTGCCTTCCTGGAGGTCCCCTGAGTCAAGCAGGGGGCCACAATGTAGAGGGCATTCGCGGTGGCCGGGCCGCACCTTTGGAATTCCCTCCCAGAGGAAGATCGCCTGGCCCCAAGCCTTCTGACATTCTGGTGAAGTGGTAAAACCTGGCTGTTTGCCCAGGCCTTTGTGGAGGGGGGTGGGTGGGTGGGTTACAGGGTTTTATCTCCCCTACCCTATTTATTGTTTCAGTGAGTTCCTGGGCCCTGTTTTAATATTTTCCTTGTATTGATATGTTTTAATTGGGTTTAGATATATTTTATATGTATTGTTTTTATTGTTGTAAGCCGCCCTGAGCTGTTTCTAGGAGGGGCGGGGTAAAAATCTGATAAATGAATGAATGAATGAATGAATGGCAATGCTTCAAAGGGCACGGAGGATCAAGGTAAGGTGCCAAGCGATGGTGGGGATGGCAGCATCGCACCACATCTGCCTTGTCCTCTCCATGTTGTCCCTCAATGTGTATGGTTGTCATGGGACCCTACTCACACAACAGAAGGCTTGGGTGCAGTCACGGAGCAATGACTGGTGGGAGAACATGCTGGTGACCTGGACCAATGGGGAGTTGACCAATCACTTCCAGATGATCCGCTCACTGAGATCCTAGGCCCCCACCTCCGCAGGGAACCAACATGTGCTGCCCCCTACCCCCAGGGATGCGGGTGGTGATGGCAGTGTGGCCCCTAGTAACTCCCAATTCATACCAGAATGTAGGTAAACAGTTCCGCGTGGGGGAAGCAACTGTGAACAGGGCACTCCATGATGTCAGCAACCTCATTGTCAACTTGCTCCTGGAGCAGCTCATCAGCTCCAGAACCCAGAGGTGGTGAACCGGGGCTTTGAGGAGATGGGCTTCCCCCATTGCATCATTGCACATTGATCGCACCCACATCTCGATATCCCCCTCCCCCCCAACACCAAGACAGATTACCTTAAAATGAAGCAAGCATTCTCTATGAACCTGCAGTCAGTAGTTGACCACCGATGCCTGTTCATCGATGTGTACACAGGCTGATTGGGGAGGAGCCACGATGCTCGGATCCTGCGGTCCTCCCCCTTCTTTGCCAGGATGTTCAATGGGGAGATAGCCCTGAACATGTTCTGGATGATCAAGGGTGTATCGATGGCTCCGGTTGTCATAGGGGATCCCACCTACCCTCTGATCCCATGGCTGACAAATGCCTATCCTGTTGCCCGCACCCCCGATTGAGTGCTCTTCAATGAGTGCCTGGCCTCCGCAAGGTGCGTGCTGGAGAGGACCTTCGGCCCACTCAAGATGAGGTGGTGCCTCCTGCTTAACTGGAGCCAGTTCACCCTGCAGCACACACTCATCCTTGTCCTGGCGGCCTGTGTACTCCATAACATCTGTGAGACTGGTGGGGCTGCCTTGGACTATTCCCTCCCTGTACACACAGAGATGAGCCCTGTGCCCCTGTACCAGCATGTTCAGGGTAGATCATTCAGGTGGATCTCTGAAGAGAACCGTGACACCCTATGCAGGTAAATTGTTGCCCAAATGACTGGGGACTGACCGTGGCCTATAGACTGCCCTCTTCCAACTGCCCCTCATGCCTGTACACCATACACCAATATATTGTGCTGTCTACCCTCGCTCCTGCCTCAGTCTTGTTTGACTGGTGGTGTGACCCCCCCCGATCTGTTGGCCCATGTGGTGCTGCCGTGGGTCCAGAATCCCCCATGCCATACCAGGGCAGCCCGTTGTTGCACCCTGACAACTTGTTATATGGATACCCCATTGGACCTCTTGTGTGCTATCCTCTGTACTTGAGTCCAATTGGCCATGGTGGTGTGTGCATGCTCTTGCCCACCATTCCAACTGCACTGTGAATGTGTGGTATGTCACCCTGTTGTACGCCCTGACCCACCCTGATGGCAATGATTGGCTGTTGTGTGCAGGGTGGTAGTAGCCCTGGATCCCTTTGTCACCTCCCTCGCCAATTCCACCACCTGTTGGTGGGGATGGGCTGGTGATGGCATAACGTCCCACCTCATCACCCATCATCCCTGTTACCTTACACCTCTCCATCCCATTAGGGTGGTTACCGGGTCTCTTCAGGGTGTGGTTCCACTGCTCGCCTCCATCCCTTCCTGTGGCCGCCAGTCCATGCCTCTTGATCCGTGCCCTTGGCCACGCCCTCTGGGCTGCACCTGTTGAATAGGGCACAGTTGTGAGCTTCGGGACCTGCCTGCCCCGCGACTGTTAGCCCACGCTTCACTGCAAAAGCCCACAATTGTGGTTTGCTGCTGGCTCCCTCACATCACATGCATCCTAAAGGTGTGTACCAGGGGCTCATGTTGTTTTAATTTTTCATTTTGTTATTTAAATCTGTCATTTTTGTTTTCATAAATATCAAATTGTCTTTTTCATTTTTGCTTTTGTTTTTGTTTTCCACTGGTTTCAATGGAAAACACATTTTCAGCTGTAACATGTTTGTTTTTCACTATATTTGGCTTCATCTTGGAGAGCTTGTACCTCCAATGGAAGACATTATGTGTACCAAATTCCAAAATGATTGGATAAAGGAATCCAATTTTAGAAGGAGTTGAATTATTTTATATTGCAAAAATCTTTATATACATTCTTAGCTGTAACTTCTTTGCCTCACATTTAATGTAGATGAAACTTGGCAAGTTTATAACCCCTTCCCATATTTACTATCTCTTCCAACTTTCAGAAGGATTGTATAAAGGGTCCTGGTGGTATAAGCAATTAACTTATAAATGTGTCTAACTGTAAATCTTTGTAGTCCAACCAGTGTACATGAAATTTGGCAGGGATCTATATTACACTTTCACAATCATCTCTTCTGAATATCAGATAGATGTGATAATGGTTCTCAGTTTTATATTCCTGCACAGCATATGCAGAGAAGGAGTCTATGTCAGGAATTCTCTTAGTGTCACTGTGGTATAAGATCGGTTTGTGATGCCAATTGGCCAGCAGAAATGTCAACCAAATATCCTCATTCTGTGATGTGTGACAATCCCAACATCTCTCCCCCACTTGTTATTGGGAAGTCAGAAGCATCTGTTTAGGAAAGAGCCAATAGAGATTCTCTTATGTCCTCTGTCACAGTGCTGCAGGATGTGATTGTGATGATAATTGTCCAGTCTGGATGTGTAAACTATGTCTCCTGATTTCTGAGATGCTATCCCCAAACTCCCAGTTATGTTCCTTCTATGACAGCCTCAGGGCTGCCCCCTATTCCCGTCTTGAAGCCCTACCAATTAGTCTTGTAAAACTGGAAGCATGCAGTAATTGGCCAGTGAATGTGTCTGTCAGTCTGCTCCCCATCCCCCCTCCTACAGCCTCTCTCCCCCTGCCATGCCAGGTGCCTGTCTCTGACTGGCACTGCATGTAATGCTATTTATCTGACTAATGGTCTTCAAGGGGACAATTTCAATTGCTTAGAAAATTGGGTCCTTTTATCAAATTGACCTGTAGTTTGGCAGAGATGACAGGGAAGGTATGTGATATATTCCTGCCAAATATCTTGTAAACAGGATGGAATATACAAATGGTACAGCTGGAAATGTATTTTCAAGTTAATATCTTATACCATCAGGACCTTTCATCACATCTTTCTGAAAATTGTCAGAAGTGTTAAGCTTGTAGAGAGACATAATATTTACAGGTTTCATGTAAAGTGAATGGAAGATAAAGATGTTGTAGCAATGAATGTGTGTGGAGTTTTTCTAAAAATTACAACATTTAATTTCTTTTAAAATCTGTTCCCTTTATCCAATCATTTCAAAAATTGGTACACATAGTGCCCTCCATTAGGGATGCAAACTCCCCATGTTTCATTATAATTGAATAAGAAACAAAAAGGTTATAGCTGGAAATGTGTCTTTCAGTCTTTTCCCCTTATTTCAAAAACGAAATATTGTTTTCATTTCTGTTTTCAATATTAGTATTTGTCATTTTTGTTATTGCAGTAACAAGAATGAAAACAACAATTTTTATTATAGTTATTATAATAACAAAAATGACATACACACCCTGCATCCCCCTGTACAGACTCCAGGACAGACAGATATGTTCAGTTAATGCAGTTTAGTTGGGGAATGTTTACAGGGGTTGGGGGGGTGTTAAACACACACCCCCGGGATCGGGTCTATACTTACCGGCGGCTGCGGGGACGCCGCGGCCGCTGGTGCTGTGTGGGGCTCTTTTTTTAACAAAAATCCAGGCTGGGCAGGGTGGGTGGGGGGTGTCCCCCCTTCCACCCGCGCAGCCTGGGAGGGGGAGGGGGGAGGAATTGTATTCCATTGATTTCAATGGGGACACAGTGCCCCATTGAAATCAATGAAATAAAACCGGTACCGGATACCGGATTTAATCCGAGAATCCGGTTCTTTTGAGAACCGGAAAACCGGTAAATCCGGTATCCGGTAATTGCCCCGGGGTCCCACCTCTAATAGATACCCTTCAGTATCTTCAAATAAAAGGTCTAGCTAATGCCCCAAATAACATAGAAAATTTTAGCAGGGAGCCACTTAAGTTAGAAATGCTATTATTAAAAAAAAAAAAATCTTTGGGAAGATTGGGAAGAATATACAAAGCAATAAAGGAATTATACTATAAAACACCTGTAAAGTATATAGAAGATTGGAGGAAAAATACAAACCTAGCATTAGAGCATGAACAGGAAAGGGAGATATGGCATCATCTGAATAAATGTGTGGTTTCCCTAGAAATTATAGAAATTCAAATTAAACTGTCTTTAAGGTATTACCTTACCCCAGTAAGATTAAAATTCTCAAGTTTTATCAGAGAAAGGGTTATGCTGGAGAGGGTGTGGTGAAATAGGCACCTACAAACATTGTTGGTGGGAGTGCCCGAAAGTGTGTCTATTTTGGAGCAAAGTATGGAGACTATTAAATAAAATAGCGGGGGAAGTTGTCCCTCAAAAAATCGAATTAGCTCTGCTGGGTTTATACCCTAAAACTAAAAATATGCTCAGGTGTCAGAATTCCTGTAAAATAGTTTGCCTCGCTGCAATAGCAGTGATAGCCAAACATTGGAAGGGGGCTGATGAACTGTCAATGGAAGAGTTATATCGGAAAATATGGTTCATGTACACTATGGAAGGAATGCATGCCGACCTCCATGATGTAAGGACTTCCTTCTAACAGACATGGACACCTGTGATAAGGGCTCTGGACTAAAAACCCTCAGACAGGAATCTGAACAATATTGGCTCCAAAGGCGTTGATTATACAGAGACTTGATCCTTGAAATGGAATGCAGATACATTGTGAGAATTTTCTCTTCTCTTCTCTTCATAACCCCTGTTAAAATAGTGTTGGCAATATTAATTGTAATGCAGTAGACCAAATGCTAATTATTCTGTATTGTAGAGATGGTCTTTTAATGGTCACTGTTTGTTTCTTCTATTCTCTAATAAAAAACTTTAACAAAAAAAATAAAAAATAATAATGTTCTGCAAAAACCCCCAGAAGAAACACTTTACTGAAAAGGGCTTTATCTTTATTTCAAACACAAAGAGCTAAGTAAATATGTCTGTCATATTGTAAGTCCACTGAGACAGGAACGTCTCTATACATTGGTTACTTTAAAGCAGCGGTGGGGAACCTCAGCCCCAGGTGCCAAAAGCAGCCCCCAGAAAATTTGTATGTGACCCCTTTCCAGTACCTGGATCTGGTCCCTAGATCCAGTTCTTAACTGATGCACTTTACTGGAAGGAAAAACTGAACTCTGCTAAGTGAGCAGAGATGCGTGTATGCACACGATGATATGAGACAGATCCATGGCCCAGATCCATGATCTGGCCCCTCCTTTTCTTCAGCTCGTCTCTTACGTACCTCGGTTCCCAGTTTCTGTGCAGCCCTTGGAGCTTGTACTAATTTTCAAAATGGCCCCAAGCACCAGATACATTGCTGGTGTTATATAAACATTAAATAACAATAATAATTTAAAGCTCATTTTTCTAACTGCTTCATCTGCCAATACAAATGTGGACCCTGTGAGGTAGCAAGGGTTATATATAAAGCAGCAGTGCAAGAGCTTTATAGGAGAAAGTGAAGTATTTTTCAAACAACAAATTATCCCAAATATTATTTTTTTTAAAAAGACACAAGAGTCTGCTGCCTTTTTTGATCACCACACCACACTTCAAATACTAGGAGCGGGATAATTTGTTTTCGGACGCACCTTTGGTTTTTTAAAATACATGTTTTCTGTCTGCATTGCTAAGAGCCTATGCTCCTTTTCCCATAAATTCTCAGAAAAACGGTAAAGGTCAGGCTTGTGTGGGATGAGTTAATCAGCTGCACAAGTAGCCACCTCAAAAAGACACCTTAGACGATAACCTTCTGAGTTCTGACAAAAAAAGGGAAGGGTTTTGGATATGGTAGCAATTAACCAAGCTTTACACATGGATGGCATAGATAGTTTTAGTTACATCTTAGATATTCTCTAAACATTTTAAAGGGCGTGTTATCTGCAAAAAGGTTTGTCGGATGAGATGCAAACAGCCCTTGCTATGCTAGATTTCAAATTCAACCTTCTTAAACTCCCAGTAGTCAATACATATTCTGTTATATCAAAGTTTACATGCCTCAAAGATCTGCTCTTCTAGCTGAAACAGGTAACATTAGACTACACACAACTTGATCTATATATCACTGAACATCTTCCATAAATAAAGACTACTTTAAATCCATTGATTTGCCACTAAGATGGTATCAGGTTTTTCCATATTCAGTAAAACTGCACTCCATGGATGAAATTACTTGGTATCTGTAAGCGTTTCTGAAGCAGCCATCACTGGAGTATCCAGGAATTAAATATTCAAGGCTCCTATCCAGCACAAATCTAGAGAACCCCAGGAAAATGATATGCTACAGTGTCATGGGCCACAGGGAGGTTGATAAATAGCTACTGGAATGCTAAGCTCTACATCCCCATGACTAAAGCGTGACAGGAAAAGTGTTTGGCTAAAATGCAAGCTAGGAGTGTAACAGATTTTTTTTTAAATCTTTTCCAAAAGACAGATGTTTGTTTCATTTTTCTAGACCTTTACATTATGAAGCAGGGCTGAAGCAAAAAGACATTTCTACATCCATGAATATTATTGCATTTTTGATAGCCCTCCAAATATCCAAATGGTTATCAACTACTGAACAGATGTTTGTCTATCTGGTTGTTTCAGTTATTTTGGTTACTCTGGGTGTTTTTAAACAAGACACGTCCCTGCATGGCCCCCCAGCAACCATGCATCTAACTGCTTGTGTGAAGGTGGAGCATGGGGATGTGCCCTCCCGTGACCCATGCAGCGGTCACTCATAACCATGCACGGAACACTGCTAATAAAATCAGGGGTGCCCCATGCACAGCCAGCCAAATGTATGGTAGCCACCTCTATAGCCAGGGTAGTCATTCTGGGGGCCACCTGTTTGAAGTACTCCCCACACACATCACATGTGTGGATGCCCGGCAGCCATGCCAGTCAGCAGCCACGGACCCACCCCCTCCTCCCCGCCCCCCATCCACCTTGCTTGTTTAAAAACAGCCTTTGTTTCAGCACTGTGGTCACTGAAACACTGAAATGACTGATATGATCACAATAGCTGAACAAAAAAAAATGAAATATCTGAGCTGAAATAATAGAAAATGCCTGAATATCCATTTTCAGAAACAAAACAGGAACCAAATAGTAGTTCTCATCTGCTTTGTCAGACCTGATTCTACGTGGGCAAAATCAGATGATATTCACTGTGGATATTTGGGTCAACTGCTATAAAGAATATACACCTTCCTGACTAGCCAAGGAGGAGGTTGTACTGGATTGCCAGAGGAATGGTTATCCATTGGAATCCTCTTTAAGAAACGGTGGATGTTGCTTGATTACCAGTCCTCCCCTCCTCTCCCCTTTCCTCACATCCACCTCAAAACACATGTGGACATGTGGCTTAGGGTAGGGTGGAAGCTGGGGAGAGTAGACCAGAGTTTGTACTTTCCCTGGCCACCGCTTGACCAGGTCACGGGTGGAGTAGGTGGGAGGTGATTCAGGATGACAGCAGCTATTCTCAATTCTGGAATTTGCAACATTTGCACATTGTAACGGATTCAGATTCGGGTTTCCAAACTTGTTGTGGGTCTAAAGCAAATGCCTTCAGAAGTCAGGAAGGAATTTTTCCATCTAGGCAAGACTTTTTAAAAAACAACAACAAAACCTTCTTCACAGCATCCAGCAAGGGATAATGGGGACAATCCAGTGGCCAGCGTACACTGCCCACAGGCGCCGTATGCAGGGCAGAATGCACGTGCGTTCTGGCCTGCGCATGGTGCCTGCGGGAGGCATACATGGGCCGCTGGATTGTCACCAAAATGTTTAAGGAATGTCTTTAAAATTAATGTAAACAATAAGTTGAGTGGCGGTAAACACAGACTGACACAATTTGCAGCTGTTTTTGTGAATAAGAGGTTCTAAGACACCAGCTCCTGGGGAAAGTCTGAGCACAGAACTTCAGGGAACCCTGCTGGGCTGGTAGTTTGCAAGGAAATGGTGGAAAAGAATAATTCTGTGAAGGATAATCAAAGTGCTGAAATGTTTCACTCTATTCTGTGCACTACGGCCCATGTTACCATCCACAGATCTTCCCTTTCATTTTTATAGTCAGCAGTAGATATGTCTATAAAATAATACAGAGTTCCCCATTTGGCTTTTTAAGTGATCCAATATGTGGCACTTACTAGGGTAAGACAAATAAAATAGCAATTTGTGAAAACCTATGTAGCAGGATCATATTCAATTTTCTACTACCTGTTCATATTCTGTCATCATGGAGATTGACTACTAGCAATTGTCATTCATCATTTACTCTTACTGTGGGTCTTAAAATAAGCATGGCCTTCCACAAGCCATAGGAGTGTCAGAAGTTAGGAGCTTTACATTACATTGGGTTACTTTTAATGTGCATTGTATATTATTCAAGTCTCTGAATACTTAGTTGCTGCCCCCAAAATAATACATGCTTGCTAAGGTAATTGGAAAAACATGCTGCAGCCAAGTAACATATTTCAGAACTAGAAGTGTATATTGCCTCATTCAGGCTCATATTGGAAAACATAGCCAAGCAGCAAAATAATCTGAGGCTGCCAACAAAACTGATCAGTTCAAGAATATTAAAAAGTTAAAATGCAGCATAATCACTTCAGCTTTACATGGAGAGAAGTCATCTCTAGTTACAACAGCACCACCTATAGGCCAATACAATCTCACTATAAATGTTTTACAAGCACAATTGCTGGATTTCCAACCTCTCTCTCTCTCTCTCTCTCACACACACACACACACACACACAGAAGGATAGGTGAAAAGGCACAGTAATTTTGAATCTATTGGAATTGGGCTGCTTTACACTAGTTGAGCATCTGGCCTTGTTTACATAAATATTTGTATAGTGGTTATTCCTGGCCCAGAAACCATCCCAGCCTCTGAAGCATCCTTTCATCCACCATTAAAATGCAGCTTTCTTCCAAGGTGAAAAGGGCAACATTTTTAAACTGAGGAATAACACGCAACTATTGTGGGTAATGCATAAAGAACTTCTTATTCAGGAGAAACTGAACAAAGATATAAGTAGGCAGGCAGAGTTGATGTTCATACATTACTATAACTTACCATATACTGTGGCACCTTCAGTAATATATGATGATCAGAATCGCAAAAGCTCCGATGCTTTCCTGGACTATCATTTCAAACTGTATCAGGCGATGTACTGAATCACCAACATTCCTTCCTAGTTGGATCTCTCTTCTAAATAATGACCTAAACCCACCTGACTTGGAAGATCTGGTGGGCTCACAGCACAAGCACATGAGCAAGCTTTTCTCTTTGCAATGGGTGTCAAAAGTCTACCATAGAAACCTGACTCACCCTTCCTATGGATAATCAAAGTGCATAAATATCTGCAAATCTGTGTTATTCATCCCCCGCCTAGGACAAGATTCTATTAATTAATAGGGATGGGCGAACAGATCGCAATTCGAGTTTGGCCGTTCGGTTCGGCTGTGTTCATTTCGTTCATTCGGTTCGCCCGTTCGGTTTGGCTGTGTTTGGTTCATCAGTTTGGATGTTTGGTCGTTCGGTGGTTCAGGTCGAATGTTTAGTTCAGATTCGGTATTCGGTTCGGTCAAGATCGGTTCGGTCTTTAGTTCAGTGCAATTGGGAACTGAAAATAACATTTTGTTTTTGAAATAAAAGGAAAAAACTAAAAAACATATTTCTGACTATAACATTTTTGTTTCTTATTACATTTTGATGTGATTTATGGATATTGTACCACCAATGGAGGGCACTAAGTGTACCAAAATTCGGAACGATTAGATAAAGGAAACCAATTTCAGAAACAATTGAATGTTGTGATTTTAAGAAAAGCTCCATACACATTCATGACTACAACTTCTTTATCTTGCATCCAATGTTCATGAAACTTGTGCATATTACATCCCTCCATATGCTTAATATTTCTGCCAATTTTAGGAAAGAGTGGATAAAGGGTCCCAAGGGTATAAGACATTAACCTGAAAATACATTTCCAGCTGTTACATTTTGATATTCCATTCTGTTTACAGGATATTTGACAGGAATGTATCAAATACCTTTCCTGCCATTTCAGCAAATGTACAGGAGATTTTGATAAAGGGACCCAATTATATAAGCAATTGATGTTGTCCCTGTGAAGATCATTATTCAGATGAATATCAGCATATTCAGTGCCAGTCAGAGGCAGGCACCCTGCATGGCAGGGGGAGAGAGACTGTAGGAGGAAGGATGTGGAGCAACCCCAAAGACTGACAGACACATTCAATGGCCAAACACATTACTGCAAGCTTCTAGCTTTACAGGACCAATTGGTAGTGGTTTCGAGGTGGGCATAGGGGGCGGCCCTGTGGCGGGCATAAGCAACATAACTGGGACTTCTGAGATAGCATCCCAGCAGTCAGGAGACATAGTTTAAACACATCCAGGCTGGCCAACTATCAATCACATCCTGCAGCACTGAGACAGAGGACATAAGAGAATTTCTATTGACTCTTTCCTAAACAGATGCTTCTGACTTCCCAGAAACAAGTGGGGGAGATATGTTGGGATGGTCCCAGCACAGAATGAGGATATTTGGTTGACATTTCTGTTGGCCAATTTGCATCACAAACCGATCTTATACCACAGTGACATAAGAGAATCCCAGGCATAGGCCCCTTCTCTACATATGTTGTACAGGCATATAAAATTGGGACCCTTTATAATATCTTTCTGATATTTGGCAGAGATGATCATGAAAGTGAAATATATAGTCCTGCCAAATTTCATGTACACTGATTGGACTACAAAGATGTTATAGTCAGACCTACATTTATATGTTAATTGCTTATACCACCAAGACCTTTTTTCCAATCCTTCTGAAATTTGGCAAAGATAGTTACTATAGTTACTATGGGAAGGGGTATAAACTGAACAAATTTCACCTACATTAGATGTGAGACAAAGAAGTTACAGCTAAGAATGTATATGTAGAATATAGCAAAATACAATAATTCAACTGCTTCTAAAATCGGATGCCTTTATCCAATTGTTTTGAAATTTGGTGCACATAATGCATTCTATCGGAGGTAGAGGCACTCCAAATGTTAGTCAAATAGCTTAAAAAATAAAAAGGTTACAGCTGGTAATGTGTTTTCCATTGAAACCAATGGAAATTCAATTCCGAACTCACCGAACGCATCCAAAACGAACGTTCGAATTCGAGTTCGGTTCAAACGTTTGGTTCGGTCGACCGAACAATTCAAGTTCGGTTCAAACTCCAAACTTCCGAATTTGAGTTCGGTTCGAACATTCGGTTCGGTCGACCGAACTATTCGAGTTCGGTCCGAACTCCGAACTTCCGAACCGCGTTCGCCCATCCCTATTAATTAACCTCTACTTGGATTCAAAATTATGTCAGGGGCTATTGGGTCTAGATAATTTCATGCAGGATCAGGGGCCAGGTGAGCCAGTGCAGAATCAAATTCAGGAGCTCAGGAACAGGCTGGGGACCAACACTGAGGGCATTTTCACATGGACAAGCTATCTTTGGATAATTAGAATAATCTCTGGTAATTATTATCCCAGGACAACAAAGTGGTAACTGTTTAGATGGACATTTATATCCCTTGATAACTTTATTCCATGACAGCACATAAATTTTATCACAATGATTAGAGTCCCTTAGATGAATTTCAATCCCATGGTTCTTTTTCTGTGCTCAGTGCACTGATTTCTGGGATTGAAGAAAATCTGATTTTCTTAATTTTTCTGATTTCTGAGTTGAAGAAAATAGAAACTCGTCCCTTTGTTCTGTGGGTATTTAAACTTGGTGCCCCATAATGCATTGTGGAACGATGATAGTGGTAATATGATCGCCCCACAGTCATGTGCTCCTAGATACCACAGAGACAGAAAATGCTTAGATAGTCCGCCAGGTCTTGCTGTTGGACTCTGTGGCGCTGATCACAGGGATAGTGACAGGATAGTCATTCAGATGGACATTATCCCAGGATAGTTTAATAATGGGGTTTTATAAACCCCAGTGACTTGGGTTTCATTACACCCTGATTTTTTTGTTATCCTGGGATAATAATCACTGTTGACAGCATTCAGACAGATATGCCAACCCAGGATTAAAGCAATTATCCCAGGTTAAATGTCCGTTTGAAAATGCCCACAGACCATGACGAAAGGCCTGACTTGCTAGAGCAGCTGGGTTGGCAGAAGGAGAGGCAGGCAGTTCAGACAGGCAAGGAAAACAAGTAAACAGAGTCTAAGCAAAACAGACAAGAACAAGGCCAGGCATAAACAGAGGTCAGAGCCAATTGACTACAAATGGGGCAGGAATCAGGAGGCAAGAACAAATCTAACAGTCATGAAGGGGGAAAGGGAAGCATATGATCCACCCGGCTTTCTGTGGCTGCAGTCCTGCCTTTTATATGGCAGGGAGCCAACTGGGAAGCTGGGGGCATGGAGCAAGGCTGAGGAAGGGGTGTGACCTGAATAACACGGAAAAGACCTTTAGCAAAGTCCCTAAGTCTTATCCAGAGTGCATTGGTGGCTTTGAGGACCGCCATCACATGCAGGGCTCCAATGATGCTGGTTCAAGGCCCGCTTCCTTACAGCATACTCCAGAATATTCTAACTGATTTTGGTGGAACTAATTTGTAGAGGTAGCTGCTACTTTAGGTGAGTAAAGGTGACAGAATCTGGCCCTAAATTAGGGTGATACGTTAAAATTCAATCTCTTCTACAACAACTATTAAGGCATAATGGACCTCAAATACTACATGGGGGAAAAAATTAAAGGAAAAAAATAGGGAAAATGACTGCATTCTCTATACAGAGTATTAGAAATGCTGCCTGACACCGTGCATTATTATGAAGAGAGAGGTAAAAACAATAAAGAATAAAAAGCTCTAATATAATTCAGAACAATACAAATATCACAAAATCAATTTTACACCTGTTGACTGGGACATTTACAAAGGGGCTTTATGTGCCACAAAATACAGAGCAATAAAATTAAAGCAAAATTAAATAATGTCTCAGTGCTTGGAGAAGCAGAGCAACAGGTCTGAAATGACATTTCTCAGAAAAAGCAATTTGCAGAAAAATGTATAGATGGTATATGAACAGAATTAGATTAAGATTTAAAGCAGAAATTTCCCTCCATGATGGCACAAACAATTCAAGCAGCTTGGATCTCTTGTACTGATAAAGAAGCTGATGTTTTCTGACAAGATCACAGGAATGCAAATATATATATATATATATATATATATATATATATATATATATAATGTTTTATAGCTAAAGTATCTCTTGAGGATTGAAAGCCTAATTATTCTGATATATGTTGAGACACCAAAGTAAAGTAATAGGAAGAAGCCTGATGGAACCTTAAAAGTCTTTTCTCAGCAGTCTAGGGATTGCAGTTAGTTTATAAGTGAAATCAGCTTTGTGGGCTTAGAGCATAGTAAACTGCTGTTCTGTCGTGCATGGAGTTTCATCCAACTTAAACTTGGAAGTAAAATAAGTCTTAACTTGTCAAATTTATGTCCAATAGAATTCTTTATACCATCTTTTGTGAACATGGTTCAGAGTTCAATATCAACAGTTAAGCAACTGTGAAACTCTGGGTAAAAACAGACATGATGTTGACCTGCTGTAGCCGGTTTTGACTCAGGACCAACCTGCACGTGTCTGCAGGTGCCACCAGATGTTGACCCAGGATTGCTCAGGACCATTTTGGCTGCTAAGGTTGTGACCTAAGAAAATCTCTGGGGTCACAGCCTGGGCCAAGGCCTGCCTGACCAGGCCAAAGCAGGCCACAGCAGACTAGCACATCTGCCCCCACGCTCCCAACCTGGCCCAATCTGGGGGCCACCATGGCCAGCAGCCATGGTTGTGCCTCATTGGCTCCCATGGCTGCCCTTCATTGTGGGGGATGGGGCATTGGGAGAGTTGCATGAGCAGGGCCAGCCGCAAACATATTTGTCATGCTTCCTGGCCATGATGCTGGCAAGACAGTGCCCTGGCTATGGGCATGTCAGTTCAGTGCCCCAGTCTGACTTGGGACGTGTTGCCAACGATTTTCTGCCTCAAGGCAGCCCACGGAGTGGTCCTGCCAGCTGCACATCTGACCTGGCCGGAGAGAGGGGCAGGGAGTGGTGTGCAGCTGGCTGGCTCTGCCCTTGCGCTATGGCACCTCCACCATGATGGAACCATGACTGGCTACCATAATGACCCCCACGCTATGCTGGGCGAGTGCAAAGACAGACACACCCTGCCCTGGCCGCCTGGGCGGCTCACATGACTGGACCATAGGTCTGGTTTGTTCCAGATCCATGTTTCTAGCTCGGCCACCAAGTCCGCCGGGGTTTGAATTAGGCCCACATCTGGTGGACCCAGAACAGATGTGTGGGGCTCGGCACTGGCCCAGATGGGCAGGAGTGGCTGAACCAGGCCAGTGGCACATGTGTTTACATTCTAAGTTCTTCTTCGAGTGGCTCCTCCCATTCTCACAAATGGGTTTGTGCTTGTGCGCCCTTCTCTTACCGGCATATACTAAGCTCACTAATTTGAAAAAAACACATGACAGTCTCAAGCCCCCACAGTATATAAGGTACCTTCCCACCCAAACCCAGCAGTTCCTTCCAACCGCTTTCGCGGCTTACCAACTTTTTGCTTAGCTCGCTAATCTATTTGTCATTATGTCTGTGACTAAACATAGCTTCAAGCAGTGCTTTTCCTGTGGGCGTAAGATGACCATTAAAGACGCGCATGGCATAATGCCTTCTTTGCCTTGGGATCGCTCATGATCCCAAAAACTGTCCGGAATGCCTCTGTCTCAAACCCAAGACACTGAGGGAAAGGTCACTCCATCTGCCTGCACTCCTCAAGGAGCTAGAAAGTAAACAGAGGCATACGGGTAGCACCAGGCAGCGTTCCCCACCTGTTTCTCCTACGGTGCCTAGCATAGGGGCTGAGGAGACAATTTTGGTGGCTCCAACACTCTACGAATTTTTCACCCAAGAGTCCACCGTTCAGGGACCTTCCATTCCCGTGGTTCCCGCTCTCCATCCCCTAAAAGAGGGAGACTACATGAGGGGTTCAAGCCTGCCATTCTGGCAACCCACTCTTTCCCCCCCCCCCAAAGATGCTCAGATGATGAGAGTCTTATTGAGACCACCATTTTCTCTCCTACGGTGTCGCATGTTTCACCTCTGGCTATTACATCTCCACTCTACAATTCTGAGGAAGACTTAGACCCACGTTTTACTGGGTCCCCCTTCCAACCTCCGTGTCTACAGTGGGTCACAGCCCCCCTGTGGAACAAGCCTCTAAAAAGATTAAGTTGCCTCACATGAGGTTGGCAGAATCTTCTTTTCCCTGGCAATACTTCAGGGACCAGGAAGAGTCAAGGCATCAGGAGAGCAAATTAATTGTCTCCTGCCTTCAACAATTGATTCAGGCCACCATGGCATTCAAAACTGCTGTCCCTCCATCCACAATGTCGCCTGCTGCTGACGTCGACATTTCTTCTGTTCCTGCTAGTCCTCATCAACATCAAGACCCGAGGTCTAGTCGGAAATCATCATCCTCATGGTCAAGATCTGCCACGACGTTGTCTTCTCATCCTTCAACGTCGAGACATCCCTCGGAGACAGGCCACCGTTTGACATTGACAGCACAGTCCACGACATCGAGAGGCCTCTCTTTGATGTTGTTGAGGCAACCTACGATGTCTGAGCATCGCCCTCCGATGTTTTCAGTGGAGGAAAGGGGACAATTCATTATAAGGCAGCAAAAGCACACCACCATGCCGCTCAGAAACGAAAACTTAAAAGACAACTTCTGCGCTCCCCAGCACTCTCTGAACCATTACCTGAGGTTCCAGAAGCAATGGGTGACACCTCATCTTCTCCACAAAGTGCTGACCCCAAGACACCAGCTCAGAAGCCGTACGAGGTTCAAGAATCAGAGAATCTGTCCCTGCTTCCTTCGGATGACATCCAAGGCATGAAGTCCTCGGTATCTTTGCAGGAACATAAGCATTTTCAGGGCTTCTTAAAGAGGTTTTTGGAAGATTTGAAGCTCGACACCATTCGTATTTCAGAACAGGAGTCAGACCCTGCTTATCGGACTGTGGACAGAACGTCACAGTCCAAGCTCACGCTTCCACTGTTTAAAAAACATACTGCAGAAGCGGAGAACTTATGGAACAACCTGGCATCTATTCAACCGGTTTGATCTACAAGTAGCTCCTTCTACCTCTTCCTGCCCAAACAGGGCTCCATTTTTCCTGGCACCCTCTCCCTAACTCTCGTTGTATCAGCCTCGGCAGAGAAATACCAGAAAAATGCATAAGATACTTCTCCGACTGACAGGGAAAGTCGAAGGATTGATATTTTTGGTCGCAGAGCATTCATATCCAGTACAATAGTAATGTGCACGGCTAATTATGCAGCTGGCATGGCCTCTTACCAGCATCACTTCTGAGATGACTTTCAACAGCTTTTTCTGCATTTTCACAAAGACAAGCAGAAAACTTCTCAGCGCCTTTGTTCTGAGGGATAGACCACGGCGCGATTCCAACTCCAGGCTCCTAGACATTCCTTGGAGATGGTGGCCAGGGGAGTGGCCAACGCTATTTTTATGAGGCGGTTTGTTTGGCTTTGAGGCAGAAAGCTGGAGTCTCACCACAAGGCTCGTATAGAGAATCTCCCCTTCGACCAAACTGGCCTCTTTGCTAAAGAGATTGATGAAGTTCTCGAGAAGATTCAAAAATCCAGAGCTACTGTGATAAAAATGAAAATTGCACAGAGGGATCAATGCCCTGCCGTCTACCATTCCCAACAATATCAGCCTCAGCACACCTATAGCCAACCACCGAGACAGTACTTTGGTCATTTTCAGGCTTACAATAAGAGGTATTACTCCTCCCCTTTCCAGTATCAAGGGAAGGCCCAGTACCCACCCTTTAAGCCAAGGGCTAACACTAGAAAACCTTTTCCTGTTCAATCAAACAGAGGCCGGCACCTACAATTACCGATGTTACCTGCGTTCAATAGCCCAGGGAGAATTTTCTTTTCAATTCACTTTGTTTAGCTCTCTCCCCTTTTGGGAGGACATTACTTCAGACATTTGGGTTTTGAACATTATTAAAGTGGAATATATATTTATTTATTTATTTTTATTTTACAGATTTATATCCCGCCCCCTCCTGCAATGCAGCTCAGGGCGGCTAACAACAATAATAAAATATTAAAAAATTCACTTTAAAATATAAATATAAAATACATCATCTAAAACACATCATATAAACAGGGCTAGAAAAACAAATAAATAAATGGGCGGGGGATTAAAATCACACACCCCCACCCTCCCTCCCGAAGGCCTGGGCAAACAGCCAGGTCTTACAGTTCCTCTGAAATGTCAAAAGGCTTGGGGCCAGGTGAGCTTCCTCCAGAAGGGAGTTCCACAGCCACGGCCCTACCACCGAGAATGCTCGCTCCATCGTGGCCCTCCGCTTAACACGGGGGACCTCCAGGAGGGCACCCCCAGCAGACAGCAGGAGCCGTTCCGGGGCACAAAAGGCGAGGTGGTCCCTAAGGTATGAGGGGCCAAGACCGTATAGGGCTTTGTAGATCATCACTAGGACCTTGAACTTGGCCCCTCATACCTTATAGAGTTTTCTTTTCCTCTTTGCCACCTCTGGTCAAGCCAGTGAGATCTATTAGTTTCTCCACTTTGAAAGCCATGGCTTTGAATAAAGAAATTCTTGAAATGTATTCTAAAGGTGTCATAGAGTTGGTACCCCATGCCTTCTAAAAGTCAGGCCTTTACTCCAATTATTTTGTGGTTGATAAGAAGGGAGGAGGTCATAGACCTATTTTAGATCTATGTTTCCTCAATCTCTTTGTTTCTTACAAAAAATGTAAGATGCTGACACTTGACAGCTTAAGTACCCACTTACAACATGGTCAATGGTATGCTGTCATAGATCTAAAGGATGCCTATTTTCATGTGAGACTACATCCTGCTTCTAGGCAGTTCTTTCAATTCACCCACAATTCGATTAGATTCACTTGACACTTTCAATATTGTTCACTCCCATTTTGCCTTTCCTCGGACCCTAGGGTCTTTACTAAGGTGATGGTTATAGCTTACATTTGTAAGCAAGGTATTGCTATATACCTTTACCTTGATGACTGACTTCTGGTGGCTAATTCACCAGATTCTTTGAATATCAATATAAGATTCACCTTAGATTTCTGCCTAAAATTGGGATTAACCATAAATATGTAAAAGTCCTGCCTCTCCCCTTCTCACTTTATTGATTACATTGGTGCAATACTTGACTCTATGCAGGCAAAGATTTTTGCTCCAGAATAAAAGGTTTCTGGATATTTCCAATCTGATAAAGAATGTCTATAGCCACAGGTTCCAGGGAGTTAAGACGTTCCAGAGACTCCTGGACCTCATGGCCTCCACTACAGTCCTACCCATTTTTTAGCAACAGATGCGTCATTGACAGGATGGGGGGGCTCACCTGCACAACCTCTCCATCCAGGGACATGGAGCAAACACCAAAAGCAATATCACATCAACCTGCTCGAGACCATAGCTATTCTAAAGTCGCTAAAGGCATTTCATCATCTCCTCCAGGGCAAGGTAATCAACATAGCCTGCAACAACACAACTGTCTGGTATATAAACAAGCAAGGGGGTAGAAGGTCGGGAGACCTTTGTCACCTGGTGTGGCATAACGGAGCCCACTGGGGTTCATCCCAGCCTCCCGGCACCCCATTACCCCCTTATTATCTGGTCTCTTCCCACTGCCACCACCCAGAATATTTACTTAGCAAGTCCCATCCCTCTGGGGAGAATGAGACCTCTATCCTTTGCTTTAAACAGCCAGGCTCGCAAGCCAGTATAAAACAGTTCCCAATTTCTTCCGCCTGAGCGTACAGAGGCGTATTTGCTAACACACACACACACACACACACACACAGATCTTTTAGATCAATAAAAAGGAATATTATTTTAATGGTATTTTAAGCCCAGCATCACAGGTTAACCAACCATGTGAGGTACTTTGAATCCTTGAGCAAAAGCAATTGATCAGAACCGTTAGGCACAGTGACCTTTTTAGTAGCATCTAGCCTAAACCGGTCCCTCGGATGCAACATTCAATTACTCACAGCTTCAGGTGCGCCTTTGCCTTGCAGCAAAGGGGTTCAGTCCTTAGGTTCAGTTTAGTCCAAATGGGCCAGGAGCCATTCCCTTAGCTCCATAGTACAAGGTCAGTGTCCAGAGGAAAACAGAAGACAAGATGGAAGACTTCCCCCTGAAAGTTGTGTCTTTCTTTTTAAAAGCCCACTACCCCTCATTCGTGATTGGTCCTTGGGCTTTATCTGGCTGTATCTAGTCCAATCAGGGGATGAGCCCTCCAGCCATGCTGGCTGTAGATCCCTTCCCCTGGTATTGCGAAATCCTGCCATGCAACTGGTTGCGAAATCAGGCCTAGTCTGAGTGTCAGTGAAGGTCACATGGAAAGGGCAGGGATGCTCCTGACAGCTTCTGCCACACCTGGTGCAGGCCACCTGGCACTTTGCGCTCAGACACAACATGTTTCTCCTGGCGACCCACGGAGCAGGATCAGAAAACTCAAGGGCGGATATGCTCAGCCACCTTTGGGAGGAGCATCACGAGTGGGAGTTGTCTCCCCAGGTATACAAAAGTTTAATTGCTCTCTGGGGAATACCCAGGATAGACCTGTTTGCTATGGCACTCAATACCAAATGCAAACTCTATTGCACCAGAGCAGCCCATGACCCCCAATCCTTGGGGGATGCCTTTTCAATAAACTGGAACACTCAGTTGGGGTATGCATTTTCCCCCATTCCTCTAATACCCAGGGTTTTGGACAAGATTCACACGGAAGGGGCAAATCTCATACTGATCTCCCTGGGTTGGCCTCACCAAATCTGGTTCCACAACCTCCAGAACCTGACCCTAGCATCCCATTCCTTACCTCACATTCCAAACCTGTTTATTTATTTTTATTTATTTATTTATTTAATAGATTTCTATACCGCCCCATCCTGCACAGCAGCTCGGGGCGGTTAACAACAATAAAACAATTTAAAACGCTTTTTAAAATACAAATATAAAACATATTAATAAGACAAGGTGGTATAAATAAATATATAGGTGGGGGATTAAAAATCACCCCCCCTCCCCTCCCTCCCAAAGGCCTGGGCAAACAGCCAGGTCTTACAGTTCCGCCGAAATATCAAAAGGCTTGGGGCCAGGCGACATGGGGAAATTTCCCCATGTTGTCCTTGCAACATGGGGAAATTCTCCATCCAGAGTTAAAATGCCCAAACCTCCATGCTTGGAGAATCCAGTCCCCACCGGGGCTGAATCTTTAATTAGCAAATTGACCCTGGTACTTCAGAGTGATTTAAAACCATCCACTAAGAAATCTTACAATTTGAAGTGGAAGAGATTCTCTTTCTGGTTGGCAGACAAATCCCTCTCTACCGACCCATTGTTGGTAGAATTGGTATTCCAATACTTCCTGGAACTAGCGGAGAAGGGCTTGGCTCATTCCTCTTTAAGGGTTCACCTTTAAGCTATATCATGCCATGTTACCCTCCCAGATTCACAATCCCTTTTTGCTCATCCCTTAGTCAAAAAATTCCGGACCTTATTAATTTGTCACCCCACCCCACCCCTGAAACCTATATCTCAGTGTGATCTCAACTTGGTGCTCGACCATCTCACAAAGCACCCCTTTGAACCCTCAGACCAGGCCAATTTGTTCCACTGAACATTGAAGACATGTTTCTCCTTTTTGGTTGCTATTACATCCCTTAGGCGGGTCAGTGAACTTGCTGCTATTTGCATTAGGGAATCTTACCTGCTCATCTTCCCAGACAGGATAGAAATTTCTGTTCATCCCTCCTTCATACCCAAGACTGTCTCCCAATTTCATTTAGCCCAGAAGATTGTTCTTCCAGTTTTCCTCCCTCCTCCACATGAGTCAGAGGTATTAGCAGCAGCTCACACCTTGGATGTAAAGAGAGCTGTCCGCCTATACTTGAACAAGACACAGCATTGCAGACTTTATGACAACCTCTTCATCTCCCCTTCCCTTCATACGTTGGGACAGAAAGTTTCTTCCCAAACCATTTCCAAATGGTCGGTCCATTTAATTTCTCTCAGATATGAGCAGATAGGACGTCCACCTCCACCTCATTTGACATCTCATTCCATTAGAGGTCTCGGTGCCTCTACTGCTGCTTTTTGCAACATTTCTCTGCAGGAGATATGTAGGGCTGCAACGTGGAGCTCCCCACATACTTTGTTTTGCAGTCTACATAGTTTTATTACTCTAGAAAATTCCCCCACCACCTTCTTCTAGACTTGGTACTCTCCCATTTGTGAGAATGGGAGGAGCCCCTCAAAAAAGAACAGAAGTCTGCTACCTTGTAAACAAGGTCCTTCGAGATGGCTCCAAACATTCTCACAAATACCCACCCTTTCAACCCCGCAAGGAATTTTCTTCCAACGCTATTAGGGTTGGAAGGAACTGTTGGGTTTGGGCGGGAAGGTACATTATATACTATGGGGGGTCAAGATTGTCATGTGGCTTTTCAAATTAGTGAGCTTGGTATATTTATTTATTTATTTATTTAATTAGATTTATTAGCCGCCCCCCTCATGCCAATGGCATCTCGGGGCGGCTTACAATATTATAAAAACCCAATAATAACAATAAAATCAACAGCAATAAGCCAAACCTACACAATTTAAAAACATCAATAAAACCACACCACACCCTTACTCCACCCTCCCACCCTCCCCTCCGAAGGCCTGGACGAACAACCAAGTCTTACAAACACATCGGAAGGCCAACAGGACTGGGGCCAGGTGGGCATCCTCTGGGAGGGAATTCCATAAACGCAGCCTAGCCACCAAGAACGCCCTCTCCATTGTGGCCTACATTTTACATGGGGGACCTCCAGAAAGGTGCCCCCGGTGGACCGAAGGTATCGCTCTGAGGCGCAGAGAGCGAGGCGGTCCCCGAGATATGAGGGCCCCAGACTGTGCAGGGCTTTGTAAATCAATACCAACACCTTGAACTTGGCTCGGTATGCTATAGGCAGGCAGTGCATAAGGAGATGGGCTGCCGCATTCTGCACTAGCTGCAGCCTCCGAACCAGAAACAAGGGAAGCCCCACGTAGAGCGTGTTGCAGTAGTCTAGCCTCGAGGTGATGAAGTCATGGATGAGAATGGCCAGATCGGGCCCGGAGATGAAGGCCGAAGCCTCCATACCAGATACAGCTGGCAAAAGGTGGCTTTAGCCACCGCCTCCACCTATCGGTCCAGACGGAGGCCTGAATCCAAAACCACCCCCAGACTCCAAACCTGAAGAGCAACAGGCGGGCGAACCCCCCCATCAGAGGGGACAGCACCTCCCGCTCCCTTCCCACCACCATCACCTCCATCTTATCGGAATTGAGCTTCAGTCTGCTCTGCCGCATCCAATCCACCACAGCCTCCAAACATTGGGAAAGTAATGAGACAGCAGGACCTGGTTCAGCTGAAAATGAGAGGTACAGCTGAGTATCATCAGTATATTGGTGACATCGCACCCGGAACCCTCTCACGATCTCCCCCAAGGACTGCATATACACATTAAATAACAGTGGAGACAGAATAGAACCCTGCGGAATGCTGCAGGTCAAGACCCAGGGGCTAGATGTTTCTGCCCCCAGCACCACCCGCTGGCTTCTGCCTGAGAGGAGTGAGCAGAACCATCCAAGGACCGTCCCGCCAAGATCCCCCAGGACTCTCAGCCACCTCAACAGCAGCCGTTGGTCCATGATATCAAAAGTGGCCGAGAGATCTAGCAGGATCAAAAAGGTCAAACATCCTGCATCCATTTCCTGGTGGAGATCATCCACCAAGGCCACCAATGCTGTCTCAGTACCATATCCAGGGAGGAACCCAGATTGAAAAGGGTCAAGGAAACCAATGCTATCCAAATGCACCTGGAGCTGCAGTGTGACTGCCCATTCAATAACCTTCCCTAAAAAGGGGAGATTAGAGATAGGTCAGTAGCTGGCGAGTGCATCCACATCCAAAGATGGCTTCTTCAGCAGGGGGTGCACCACAGCCTCCTTGAGACTGGGTGACAATCTCCCCTGTTGAATGGACGCGTTCACTACCCTCGCCAGTGCCATCCCCAAAGTTTCCCTGGAGGCTTTCACCAACCAGGACGGGCACGGATCTAGTTCACAACTAGTGGCCCTGACAGACCCCAGGACATTCACCGCATTGGCCAGCATCACAAGTCCCCTTCCAGGTGGAGGGAGGCCAGACTGACCAGCCCCCGCATCACCTAGAACAGCTCCACTGGATCCAACTTCGCAGATGCTATGAGGGCAGCTAGGAACTCCTTCTTTGCTGTCCTCACAGCCTCAACATAGGACCGCAAATGGGCCCTATGGAGAAGTCGGTCAGATTCAGAGCGAGTTCGACTCCAGCATCGCTCTAGTCTCCTACCTACCCGTTTTGTACACCGCAGCCCCTCAGTAAACCAAGGGGCCCTGCAGTGATGAGACGGAGACAATAGATGCCTCAGAGCCACCCTGTCAATGGCCTCCACCAGCAAGATGTTCCAATGCTCTACCAGCTCATCGACTGAGTGACCGTCAGGGTCCAGGGTTATTTCCCTCAGAGCCTCCTGGAACCGCTGTGGTTCCATCAGCCTCTAAGGGCGGACCAACCTAACTGGTCCATTCCCCTTCTGGAGGGGGTGCACTGAGAGGTTGGCCTGTAGAAGATAATGGTCCGTCCATGACAAGGGTGTATATGCCGGTAAGAGAAGGGCGCGCAAGCACAAACCCATTTGTGAGAATGTTCAGACGCATCTCGAAGAACCTTGTTTACAAGGTAGCAACCTTCTGTTCTCTTATTGGCATTCTAGATTTTTCTGGGATAATATAAAAGCAGCAGATGTGGGATCCAGATGAACCCAAAATAATTTTAATGACCTTTTAAGAAACCAAACATTTTAGACAAACATCCTGCTTACCAAGTTTCAACTCCAAATCCATCCATTGAGGTGAATGATATACGTCCTCTGATGACAATGTGCAGTATCTGGATTTAAAAGTACAGCTCACCAGAGAAGATGATCTAACTCTATATTACTCATTTAATATTCCAATTTGCCAAAAAGCATTACTTTCTCAAGCATCAGTGTCACATTATATAAAGTCATGTTCTTGCTTTGCATTTCAGTAAAAATAGACCATTTTCTAATACTGATAAATCAGAATGGGCTAGCAATCCCAGTCGTGTATTTTATGTTAATAAAGAACAGAGTTTTAATATTATTTCTTCCTTTATAACTATAAACAAGCTCACGGATCTTAAGCAATGCTGATTATTAGGGTATACATAATTTCCATTTGTTCACAGCTTATCACACACTTCAGCTAAGTTCTCATACTTATTCAGGTTTAGTTGCCCTTTAGAAAAATAGAACAAATTGGGCTATTGGGAGGGTAACATATTTATTTCACTATGTTCAATGAAACATAATTTTTAAAATAAATTATGGGTTTGCCAGAACAGTTTAGGTTTGTTATCCATAAGGCTTAAGGATCTGAATAAATGTTCATTTCAGCTTACAGTGTGTGTGTGTGTGTGTGTATGTATATATATATATATACATACACACACACACGTACACAGTAAACTGAAATGAACATATATATATATATATACACACACAGAGACAAACACACACACACACACTGATGTGGTAAGCAACATAACAGTGCCACAGTCAAGAATGCTCTGGATCCCCAACGGATGCTGACAGTCACTATAATCTATATAAAAATGAGAGGAAAATGACTGTGAACAGAGATTTATTTACTAGCAAAACATTTTGCTGACTGGCGATTTTAATTCAGATCTTACAAGTAGTTTCCATAATTTAGGTGGCTGGCGAAAAGTCACAAAAGGTGGAGGGCTGACGTACAGCTCAGCTGGTATAATTTTCCATTTCACTCACAGATCTAGATATTTAAATAGGTATGTACAGAAGTCTATGTACACTCAATATGAAATATTTGCAAATTCACCTATGTGGACATTTATATTTGTGGTCCCGATCCTGCAAGTGTTAGGGTGGGGGGAGGGGATATGGGGACTTTAAGGCATGGGTAATGGATTCCTACTCTTACTCCGGTCTCATCGGGCCGCCCTTGGGAAATCAGTGCCCTCAGGATCTTGTGGGGGCTTTCTCTCTGGAGTCGAGCGCAACCCAGATCATCACAGGATGGAGAGAGTAGGTTCCTGGGGGGTGTGTGTGTGTAGTGGGGATGCAGGGTAGGGGTTACTCACACTTTCGGGTTCAGTCAACGAGAGAAAACCACCAGGAAGGAATGCATGTCCTCGGGGTTCCTGGTCCAGGGGGTTGGTTTATGCGGTGGAAGGGAACAATGGGGGGCGGGGAACAGATGGGGACAGACACACTCTACTGCCTTGCACACTGGGGGGGGGTGCAGAGTTTTAGGGAGGGGAAGGACTTCTCTCACAGCCACTCTCAGACACTCTGTTACACGCACACTCGCTCTCTCACTCACAGAAACACACTCCCAATGAATCCATCACTCCCTCACACACTTGTACACACACTCACAGTCACACAGGTCTCCAAGTCTCCACGCTCCTATAATCCAAGCCAAAGCACAGTGCCAGCCTCTCAAATGATTACTGGCAAGGAGGAGCCCATCTATCCAGCCTTTATCCGGATCCCTTCCCATACCTCAGATGCCCTGCATTACTGCATCCCCATCCCCGCCTCCTGGCGATTCATCAGCCATGTACTGCGCCACAGCTGGACCCCTGGTCGGCCAGCATCCTGGGAAGCTTGCGGTGTGTTTTCTCTAGCATCACGTGGGCCCCGGCGCTGCCCTATCGGCGGTGCTTTGGGACATGGTTGCCTAGCAACCGGAAGTAAACGTCAATGAGCTGGGAGCCACGGCTCTGCCGTGGCCATTCTTCACCAGGTGGGGAGCCTTACAGCAAGGACCCCAAGCAAGCGGTAAACACACTGATTTCAATAAGTGCATTGAGATGAGATTCTTCTACATTATAAATATGCAGAAGCAATCACCTTTTGTGAACATGTTGTCTTGATTTGTTATATGTAGTGAGACAGTCTGGAACTTAATGCTGCAGTTGCCGGCATTCTGGTTCTGATCCAACAAAGCACCTTCCTACCTTTGGGAACATAGGTAATTGCACTGATAATGGGTGTTCTTACACATACATTTCTCCTGCATGTTTGCTGTTACATCCTGAACTTTCTGTGTCTAAATCACTCACCCAGATCGTAAACATCTGGCTTTTTGAGCTTCTGAATGTTCTCACAGATTTAAGGAGTCCTTGATCTCTGTGATGTTACAAATCTGGATCCTGTAACATCCAGGTGTCTCCCAGAATTTGTTAGTGTAAAAATTTCTCCTGGTAAACTGCTTTGCTCTGGGCAGCTGTGATTACTTGGTTACCATGGCAACCCCTCATGTCTACAGCTGCAGCTACTTTAGGTTGTCTCAGGGCAGTGTGTGTGTGAAGAATGCATCCAGGAACTTACTTGCAAACTTGTAAACCCAGAAGATTGAAAGACCAGCACTTTAAGGTGTGTATTAATAT
Source organism: Sphenodon punctatus (assembly GCA_003113815.1). Classification (NCBI taxonomy): domain Eukaryota; kingdom Metazoa; phylum Chordata; class Lepidosauria; order Sphenodontia; family Sphenodontidae; genus Sphenodon; species Sphenodon punctatus. The sequence goes on from QEPC01006898.1 coordinate 476,231, forward strand.
GCCCAATGTCTTCATGCTTAAAATCAAGCATGTGCTTAATAGATAGATTCCTTTTATAGAGCTGCGTTTTGATCCTCAAAGTGTTCCACAAGGTCATGCTCCATTCAATTCAGTTGGTCTTGCACCATCGGGAGTGCATGCTGGGAAGATGGGCTCTTCACTGGTTGAATGCAGAAGGGAGAGCACACTTTTTTGTGTGTACTGGAAGTGTGTGTGTGTACTGAAAGCATGAGCATCAGTCTTCTTCACTATGAGCACTTTGGTAGCAAAAGACTGCTTTCATAGGTGAACTTCTGCAACCACCAGGACAGATCTGCTGCTAGGGAAGGAATGGGCCTCACTTATTTGTTAGCTCCCACTGCTATTGTCATTCTGTATCCACAGCTCAGTCAGAGCAGGCAGCATCAGCAGAGTGTTGCTGGATGCTGGAAGACCTGTGTCATCATTGCCACTGAGAAAGAAAGCAGTGGTGCAGCACCAACCCAGTCCTACAGGTTGTTCCCTCAGCAACAGCCATGGTGCCTGACCAGCCTTCTTACCACAACAGCAGTCATCTTACTGAGTGACTGAGGCAATATTGGAAACTTCTGTATTGAGCGCAGCAGCTGGGGCAATGATCTTTAGACCCAATACTCTTTAGACCCAGGGACCCAAGAATTCTTAATCCATCATTGTGACCAGGCATAAATTAACAGAAATAAAAGGAAACTTACCTAGAGTTCTGTAGACTGAACCGAGTCCAGTGGGACCCAAATGATCCCCTCAGCTCAGTTTGGAACCTTCCCTGCACAAGCCTCTTGGACTTGATCCAGAGTGTGCTCCCCATGAATGGGTGGCCATGCTCCCATGAAGTGCTATAAAATCACAATGTTCCACAGTGGGAGTGGGGGGCATCAAAAAGGAGCAGGATAAAGGTCCAATCCCTGTGGAGAGTCATGACATCAGGGTGCTCCATGGGAAGGCAGAGACACCTCCCTTATATTGTGCCTAAGCTCAGAAGAGCCCAGCTGCATCTGACGCAGGCTGAAAAGTTCAGCTTGACCAAGGTTCTATTCCAGCCTAACATTATATTCATAGTATAGCCTATTTGCATGCAAAAATAGATCATTAAATTTAGGTGACTTGTTTTTATACCACTCCAATACTTCCAACGCCAGCAAAAATGGAAACTGACATCTTGATAATCCTTCCAAACAGCACACTTTACTCTGACTCTTCTGATATAACAGTTCTTTTTGTGTATTACAGATGTATCACATTTGAATTCCAATTTTAGGAGCAGGAAAGAATTTAAGACTTGCAAACATGAAATAGTGTTGAAATTCCTCAAATGCAAATGTAAACACATCAATGTGGGTTTCATTAAAGAGCTGTCTCTGAAGCTCTAAGCTTGCATGCTCTCGGTAGCAGAAGTTGCTAATCAAATTCAATTCTCTAACCACTTGTCTTGGGACTATTCCATAGGAAACAGTTTAAGAATGGCAGTCTTTTGGTGCATTCTTAATTTGTCCAGGTGTGTCAGGGGTCTTGCAAACATTCACTGTGTGCCAGGATGCCATGCTAGGCACAAGTTGGTGCCAAATTATCACTCACAATGGGTGTTTTTAAACAAGATGCTACCACACATTAACCACACATCCAACTTCTCATTTGAAGGTGGGGCATGGGTATGGGCACTCCTGATAGTCACACAGCATCTACTCATGGCCACTCATGGGGCACTACCAAAAGATCTGGAGTGTGCCATGTGGGGCAAGAAAATAAAAGTGTGTGGGGCCAGGTGCCCACACATCCCCTGCCTGTATGAACCAGGGCACCCACCCATGACAGCAGACAGGTCTGCAGCCAGCCACTTCCCTGGTTCTTTTCTACAGTCCAGCCGGGAGCTCTCTGAGGAACTCTTAAAGAACATGTGTGCGAAATACAACACCATGGTGCCTCAAAGCAAAATAAGCCCCCCCTCACAACACACAAGAAAAAAGCCAGTGCCATGAAGGACATCAGCTTCCTGCATGCCCGCCCACAAACAGATGCAGTATGCACCCCCGTTGTTGTCTGACACTGCCAGCAGCTACAGTGGGGCTGCACTGGCTCCTGGCCAGCAAGGGGTCACTGGCTGCTGCAACCTCACATTTCCATGGTGTCCGCGGATATGTGTCATGGCAGAGGGTGAGCAGTTGGGGCTTGGAGTGGGTGGTGTTGCCAGATGATGGGAGAGGGGGAGGGGACATGGCTGCCCATATGAGTTGTTTTCAAGGCTGGCCCGTGGTGGCAGGAGTACGTGGAGGCTGCCTGCATGGGAACGGTGGCCACCCTAGGAGTCGCCCGTTAGAATCACTCCCCACTCACTCCCCAGCCATTCCACTAAGCAGCCGCAGACCCCTCCTCAAGCCTTGTTTAAAAACACCCAATGAAAGGTGCAGTATAACTATGGGCAGCAGGCATATAGGAGTACAGAATGCAGCTCTTCCTGGGGCATACATATGAGTGGTCAGAACAAGTTTAAGTGCTGATCATGCAGAGGACCTGTTCAATTTATGTGCTAACCTTGGGCTGGGATGGCTTTCAAACTTAGGCACTCTGGGGAGGGGGGTGCATGATACTGTACTCTGTACACGAGAGAGTGGGCAATGGACAATGATACCTCTTGTTGCGAATATAGATTTAGCATGTACTTAAGTCTAGCATGGCATTTTGATATGTAAATAATAAGATACTGATTACTCACTTGCGGGACTGTGCTGGGGTGGGCGACATCGTTCTTGAATGTTTTCCTGGCTGGAAGGACTCAGCATGTGGTACTGAGGGACGGTTCTTCATCCCCCAGGGATCTCATGTGTGGTGTCCCACAAGGATCTATTCTGTCCCCTCTCCTGTTTAACGTGTATATGCAACCTTCAGGTGAGGTCTTGATAGGGTTTGGTGTTCAGTGTCATCAATATGCTGATGAGACCCAACTGTATTTCTCATTTTCAGCTCTCCCTGGTCCTGCAGTCTCGTTGCTTACCTGGCGTTTGGCAGCTGTGGAGGATGGGATGAGGATGAGCCGTCTGATGCTGAATCCCAACAAGATAAAGGTGATGCTGGTGGGAAGGGCCGAGGGGGTAAAGGTCCCCATCATTGATGGGGTTCGTCCCTCCCTGCTTCCTCAGGTTCATAGCCTGGGAGTACTCCTCGATTCGCATCTCCGCCTGGATGTCCAGGTGGCAGCTGTGGCAAAGAGTGTCTTTTGCCAATTACATCTGATATGGTGGCTTCAGCTGTATATTTCAGACTCTGACCTGGCCACCATCATCCTTGCTTTCATCAGCTTGAGACGGGACTCTTGTAACACGCTCTACATGGGGCTACCCTTGGTGACAGTTCGGAGACTGCAGCTGATGCAAAATGTGACAGTCCATCTCCTTACGGGGACAGGGTGCCGTGAGCATATAACACCTGTACTTTGCTCCCTGCACTGGCTGCCTATAGTCTTCCAGGCATGATTCAAGGTGTTGGTTCTCACCTATATAGTTCTAAACTTTATAGATAAGATTGCTTGCATCTGCCACAATTTCAGTTCCGCAGTTATTGCAGAGGATCATCTTGGGACTATGGATGCCCCATCCTGTCCTGTTTTGTGGGATCTGTGTCAGATGATGTCGCCTGCCTATGTGGAGTTCTTGTTGGGATCTGTTCATGCCACCACTTGTGAACAAGATCCTTGCCCGTCCTGACTGGTGAAAGTCAGCCAGGAGATGCTGTGGCTGATTCTGACTGGGGTGGTTAGTGCCTCCCTTCGGGAGGGCAGGGTGCCTGACTGCCTAAAAGAGGCTGTGGTTAGACCCCTGCTCAAGAAACCATCTCTTGACGCTGATGCTCCTGCCAGTTATCGGCCGGTCTCTAATCTTCCCTTTTTAGGGAAGATTATTGAACGGGCTGTGGCACGACAGCTCCAGGAGCATCTGGACCACATCGGTTTCCTTGATCCCTCCCAGTCTGGGTTTCGGCCTGGGTATGGTACGGAGACGGCATTGGTGGCCTTGGTTGACGATCTCCGTCTGGCGTTGGACCAGGGTCGTCAGACCTTACTGGTCCTGCTAGACCTTTCGGCTGCATTCGACACAGTCGATCATGAGGTGTTGGTGACTCGCCTGCGGGACCATGCTGGAATTGGCGGAACGGTCTTGGACTGGTTTCGTTCATTCCTGGCCGGGAGAACTCACCGGGTGGTCTTGGGGGAGTGTACGTCTTCCCCCCGGGACCTCATGTGTGGAGTCCCGCAGGGTGCCATTCTGTCCCCCCTCTTGTTTAACATCTATATGCAGTCGTTAGGGGATATTGTGAGAGGGTTTCAGGGCATTCAGTGTCATCAGTATGCTGATGACACTCAGCTCTACCTCTCCTTTTCCATCGACCTAGGCCACACAGTCTCTTTATTTTCCCAGTACCTGTCAGCTGTGGGGGCTTGGATGAGGTTGAGCCATCTGCAGCTGAATCCTGACAAGATGGAGATGATTTTGGTGGGTGAGGGTCTGGGGGGCCTGGGAGTCGTTGAATCTCCTCTTGTGGGGGTGTATGGTTTCGCCGTCCCATGGTCCCGCAGGTACAGAGTCTGGGTGTGCTCCTCGATTCACGGCTTGGCCTGGAATCTCAGGTTGTGGCCATGGTGGGGTGTGCATTTCGGCAGTTACACCTTGTCCGGTAGCTTCGGCCGTATCTCTCAGACTCTGACCTCGCCACTGTCATCCATGCCTTCATCACCTCGAGGCTGGATTACTACAGCGCGCTCTACATGGGGATGCCCAAGAAGCTGGTCCAGAGGCTGAAGCTGGTGCAGAATGCTGTGGCCCATCTCCTTACTGGGGCGGGCTGCAGGGAGCACATGACACCTGTGCTCTGGGCTCTGCACTGGCTGCCTATAAAGAACCAGGCTAGGTTCAAGGTGCTGGTTTTGACCTTTAAAGCCCTTCATGGCCTGGGCCCTGCCTATCTACAGGATCGCCTCACTCCCCATGTGCCCATGTGACCCCTGAGATCATCCGTGGGGGGCTTTTTGGAGGTTCCCTGGGTGAAACGGGTGGCCACTGATGTGAGATCTTTTTTGGTGGCTGCCCCTGTGCTGTGAAATTCACTCCCACCCTCCTGTCGTTTCGATGTTTGTGTAAGACCTGGTTGTTCCACCAGGCTTTTGGCGAGGGGTCGGGGTAGGGTGGGGGAGGTGGGGTTTGGGAGGGAGGGTGTGTTTTTGTTACTTGTTTTAAAATTTGTAGATTTATTTTTAAATGTTTTATTATTGAATTTTTTGTGTGCATGTTGTTCACCGCCCCGAGCTGCCTTTGGGCAGGAGGGGCGGGATATAAGTTTTGAATAATTTTTAAAAATAAATAAATGGCCTGGGCCCCATGTATCTGTGGGACCGCCTCACTCGCTCGGTTCTGGGTCAGCAAGGAGACCCCTTCTTGAAGTCCCCCATGTGCAGTGGGAGGTAATGTTGAAAGGTCATTCTTGGTGGCGGCACTGTGGCTGTGGAACTTTCTTCCAGTAGAGAACCATCTGCCCCCAGATCTTCCCTCCTTTAGATGCCACTGTAAGACCTTGCTTTTTCACCAGGCTTTTGGTGGGGGAGATGGGTAGTGGGAGGGGAGTTGGGGGGGGATTGTTTTGGACTTAATTTTATATTGTTTTTATTGTATTTTCTTGTTTTTACTGTTTTTATTGTAAACCGCCCTGAGCTGCCAGAGGCAGGAGCGGGCAGCATAAAAACCCCTGTGTATAAATAAATAAATTAATATAATGCACTCACAACCCCCATGCACCCCTGGACTAGATGAATAAGACTTCATCTCTTGTCTCTGTCTTTAGAGAACTGTCAAGACTGCATTTGCTATTTGGAAATTTTATGGTAGTGAGTAGTAGCAAATTTGGCTACACAGTAGTTTGTCTGGGTTATGTTTCCATTTATGTGGTGCATGCGTTTGGAAAGGCTGTCAAATTAATGTCATTTCTACACTTCCATTTTGGTTGGTATTTGAGTGTAGAAGCGCTGTGGAAGGGTGCAAGCTGTATTCCCATTCAATATAGGGGGTTTGGGGGTATAAGAACAGTATGAATCTTGTGACAGACTTACCAGTTCATTAAAGATAGCACTGACACACTGTAGGAAAATATTCATAAGCTTAGTAGAAATATGAGAGAGGCAAATAGCAAGATGCAAAAAAATCACCCTCCTTCTGGCAGGTGATTTACTCTTCCTCCTTTATCCTCTTCTGTCATTGAATAGTGCAAGAGAACTTGCCCATTTTTTTATTTTATTTTTTTGGCCTTTCCTATTTTTTTAAAAGCTTTTGTTTTGTAAAGAAATCCATTTTACTTCTCCTAAAAAAAATGAAGTTCAGGATATAGTGTCTGTGAGAGTGGAGGAAATTAAATTGCTTGTTGTGGTAGAGATGAGAGGCACTTTGCTGTTGTTTGTTCCGATAGCCTTCCTCTAATTGATGTTTTTCAAGAAGCAGTTGCATTGGTATGAGTTATCATGCTACGTCCTTTATGGTCAGGGACAGATCTGCGAGCCATGGCAATAATGGGTGGCAGGGGTGGGAAGGAGGAGCAGGATTCTGTGACTGTCCTAATGTTCTAGGGAGATAGTCTTGGGGGCACTGGATTAAATTACTTGCCTAAAATTCTCCATTATTTTGGACATTCAAGTAGTGGAATTCATCATTTAATTTTTTTAATTGGAGTATGGCCTTATTTGTTTTATTTTTTTCAGCAACAGAAGTCCAGAGCTATGTGAAGATAAATATTTATTTTCAATTATCCAACAAAAATAAACCTTTGTTCTGTTCCCAAAGTGCTGTTCCGCAGAGAATCTTAGCTCAAATGCAAACTTCATTATTGCTACTTAAAATGACAAGTTCAAACTGGCATACTTAGATGGCAGAATTGCCAAATGAGTATTTTGTTCAAAACTTTTCCTATTTGCCTAAGACAAAAGGCAGTGGAATTTTTTCCGCACATGCATGCAGTCAGGGGCAAAAATTCTGGGTGAAATAATCCATTCCAATTTCCTGGAAATCAATTACAAAGAAAAAAAATCAGATAGAACTATTGCTAGATACACATTCTAGCAATTTTATTTTCAGCCTTTTTAATGAAAAGAATTTTAAAGTACTATCATATATCTTACATAAAAAGGTCAAGCTTCATCCCAAATTCAAAGATTATTTTTCATTTCTGAAATATTTGCAACGATTGGGAAGGTAAAGGAAAATTTAAATATAACCAAATTAGGTAGTGGGTCAGAATACGAAAGCCCAAAGATATGAAACCAAAATGTTGTAACAAAAAGTGCACCTAGAGGGGAGAAGTGGCCCCTTTTGTAGTTGAAAAATCCTATTGACTTACATTGATCATTGCCCCCTCTTAAGATACCAGACTTCATTTGATAACTTCTTGCTAAACAGGACAACCACTTTATTGCATGCAGACACACCTAACACTTTGGTCCTTTGTCTCCAATAGGGGTCTCCAGGTACTCTTGAAATCCAAAGCTATAATAATAAGATGTAGCAATACCTACCATAGAAGCCCATTATGAATATTAAATAAATATAAAGGCCAAAGAGCAGTCAGATTACTGATCTGATCATAATTTAATTAATTAGACATCTTGAGTGAAATCTTACCTGCACTGAAGACAGTGGCACAGTTCCCATGAACTTCATAGGGATGTGTAAACAGAACCAAGTTCAGAAATTAGGTTCGGTTTGAAAATCGAGTTTGGTTCAAAAGTTCGGTTTGGTCGAGCCTTCTGAACTGGTTCGGATTCGACCGAACAGTTCGGTCGAATTCGAGTTCAGTTTGAAAGTTCAGTTCGGTCAACCGAACTATTTGAGTTTGGTCCGAACTCCGAACTTCCGAACCGCTTTCGCACATCCCTAGAACTTCAGTTGGATCAGGGCTTAGCTCCTTATCTGTATTCACATCATTGACTAAGAACTGTGTATCCATTTCCAAAGCCCTTTGTCATCTAGTTACAGTCCCATCATCATTTTAACTGTGTGCTATATATAATTCTCCCTGCTCTTTTTACATTTGACGGTGACTACTTTCATTATTATTGCATATATATGCATATTATTGCATATATATGCAATAATAATAATAATAATAATAATAAATAAAAGTAGTGTAGAAGGGGGCTGCGTGGGTCAGCCAGAGGGCTAAGCACACCCAGGGCTGAGAGCATGTGCCTGGGCTTGGGAGAGCCAGCCCATAGCTAGGGGCCTGCCTGGGTTAAAGGCAGGCTGAGAGTCAGACTGGGCAGGATACTGGCCCTTTAAGGCTGAGGAATGAAAGCCTGGTCACACCCACTCTGCCTATATAAGAGGAAGGCTGAGTGAAGAAGAACAGTCTCTGCCTGGGAGCAGAAGGGACCACTTGTCCCTGGCAAAGCCTAGCCACTCGATGCTCTCCAGTGTGCTGAAGAGAGGAGAATCAGGTACTGCGAGAGGCTGTGCCCAGGAGGGAGCCCTATGCCTGAGGAAGGCTTAGCCAGAGCCTGGGGCTTTGAGGCCTGGCTGGCTGGACTTTGGGGGTTGATGTTCTAGGTTGCTCCTGCACTGTGGAGAGACTAACCTGGGACTGCAGGGTGGAGGCAGATGAGCCAGAAACCTCAGGGAGTGTGGATACTAGGTCTAATAAAAGATGGTGGACTTGTTACCCTCTGAACTTTGCCTGGGCAGGATCCTACAGGAGGGTGCCTCCTTCCTTAGAGGGGGGATTCAGCCAACGCTTGGGCTGAATAGGCATGGTAGTGGAGTGAACTAATTCCCCTGAGTGAGACCCCACCGCCCCTGTGTGGCCCTGGGAAGACCTCCTGCTACAGGACCATATAACCAAAAACTGAGATCCATATTTAGCCTGTGAGTCTGAGGTTCTCCACCCCTGCCCTAGACAAAAAATCATGTAAAACATCAACAATAAAAACTTAAGAGCGGAAAATCAGAGTGTTTCTCACTTGTATTTGCACTACTTCCATAAAAAGTAGCAAACACTCAAAATTTGGCATTGTAAAAGGAGACCACCACTAAATCAGGAGTTAGTGATTAATCTGCAAATATAAAAAAGAATCATATTTCTTCAATTCTATTTTCTTTTAACTGCTCCCTTGTGAAAATAAATGGTTACAATGGGAAGGTTGGCTATGCATGGACAGCAAGCAGCCAGCGCAGGCAGTGCAAACAACTTGGTCTCTGATGTTGATTTCATCAATATCAAATTGTCTTTCCGTCATAAATATTGGTTAGTGGTTCTAAATTTTATTACAACTGTCAAAATGAATTATACCCTATATTACTGGAATAAAAGAATTATTGTAATGCAAAATCAGAATAATACACAGAAGATTAAAATAGTTATCAAATGCTGTGCAAGGTAATCCCATTCCGAGCAATTAAAATGTCAATGGATTCACTTCTTTCATGTGCGTTGCACAGAATACACAAATACCTCCATGTGATGAGTAGTGCTGCCAGACATATTCACCTCAGAGAAATACACAGCCTGTAATGCCTGATTCGCTTCTAGAATGCCTTGGTAAAGAAAAATGATTCCATTTTAACAAATACAGCAATGTCCCATGGAATACAAAATCAAAGCTCCACATACTGAAATCATTGCTTAAAGGAATACTGTCATCTTAAAAATCACATCCAGACATTTTACTTAGAAGCAACATCTAATATTGCAAATGGAGAATAGGGGTGGAACAGAGGAAATACATTTCTCCTTATGTTTCAGTGGAGCCCTCTTGAAGGGGATTTTACAAAGGGTATTAATAGATGTGAGTGACAACAAAGTGTTGCCCCCATGACTCAAACCAGGTCAGGAATACACTGGCAATACACTAGTGATCAGCTGGGCCACTGGGAGGGCAGGGAGACATATGGATGTGCAACGCTGCGCCCAGCACTCCACCCCCTCATGACGGGAAGTCATTGTGGCCAATGATGGCCACCATGGCAGCACCAAACTTGGAGCACTGGGCTAACAACACACAGTAACACATGCTAACTGGAGGTCTACAAGATCACAGTCTGGGCTAGCCACCAACACACCTTGGAGAAATTCCAGGATAACAACTGGCAGCCCACCAACAAATGTGCTGGTGGCTCACAGGCCTAAGTGGGCCTAAGCGGGCCATAGCAGGCTACAATGACATTTGTTAACCTCCACAGTTTCCTTCGTTTCAAGTCATGTGGTTAACTCCTCTAACCAGCTTCAAAAAGCTCATCTTTGTGCATTTGACAGCACCTTGTTAATTGACACTGTTTTCCCATATATGCCCTATTACTCTGATTTTATGCCTGTGAATACCTTTATTTACTCCCCTCCATTTTCCCTACCCCACCAGTTGTAGTACCAGACTTAATTCCCTCCTTACCTCTCAACCTCTGAACTCTGAAATGAGGGACAGTGACTCTCAAAATGTAGGGCATGCATGTATATGATGCAAATTCAAACTAGTCCATTGATTAACTATGAGGCTGGGCTGAAAAAACAAAGGCAATCTTTAAAATGTTATGTGCTCTCATATCCATACAATAACTTCTCTCATAAGCCAGACTTAAACCTTTGCCCTGCCACTCTTTATGTCCAAGCTGTATTAAAGCATTTCTCTTTGCTGTTTGGCCTCCAGAATAGGGGTGTGTAATTCATTTCAACATAAACCCAATTCTAGTCCAGATTTCTGACCAAGAAAGAGTCAGCTTGAACTGCTAGCTCTTTATTGAATCAGAAACAGACTCTGCCTTCTGTGTCAATGATGTGGTACTGAGACCTATCTGGTCTAGCTACTAACATATGTCACACAGAGGGAGTTAACAGATGTGACGGTAGAGTGCCAACATCACCATGTAACACATGAACCTGCCAGCAATAAAGTCCTGACCGGGTCTGGACAGCCAACAAACGTGCTGGCAACTCAGCTGCAATGGAGGGCACGGAGCCACACAAAAGTGTGGATGGGTGGTCCCGCATGGCGCACAGTACCCTGACCTCTCTCCACACACACTCCCCGCCATGACATGTAGTCATAGTGGCCAATGACATCTGCCGTGACAGAGTCAATCCAGGCCGGGTCACAGTGGACCATAACAAACGTTATAGCCCACTAGGGTGCACTTTGGCCTGATTGGGCAGATGGCAGCCTGGGCTGTAATCCCAGAGGGCTCCGGGATTACAGCCTGAACTCACCACTGACATGCCTGGGAGCAATTCCAGGCGAACATGTGGAGGAATTGGTAGGTCCGTGGGCCAAAGTGGGCCTCTGGTGTGCCAAAGGGGGCCACCATCACCTTTGTTAACACCATAAATTAGTAGGCCATAAACTCAGTGTCCTACAGCCTGCCTGCTTATTGCATAAAAGGTCCTATGACTTAACATCCGGTTGCATAAAGCTATAACAGTTGGTACTTAGAGAATATCTGCAACACTTTCCTCTTGTCAAGAAGAAGAAAATTGTCGTTAGAGCAATCTTTGAGCCCTGCTCACACTTCGCTACCAAAAATCGGAGTTAAATAAACAAATAAGACAAAACAGAAACAATGATATCAAACAGCACTATAAAGAGATGAAAGCAAAAACGTGAGATAGCTGCTAATGAAATGCATCCTTGAACACAAAACACACTGAACCAACCACATATTGTTCCAAGCAAACTGCATCAGAATGCATTTTTATGATTTTTTCAAGGTTCAACAAGCCGGCGTGTTAGGTCAGCCTGCTGACAAACTAACATAAGTGTCTCCGGGAAGAAACTGGAGATTAGTTTTGTAGTACTCACAATTAGGCAAAAAGGAGCACAACTTGGCTGAACTTGCTTTGCTTGTATTTATGATGTGGGAAGGAGGGAGGGAGGATGTAAAGGGGTAATGATAGGTAATGTTTATAAGTGAAGTGCAATGTATGATACAAAATAATAATTCCCTTACATTCTACAAATTTAAAAGTGCTTTAAGCTTGATGGTAAGAGCCTACCTTTTCAATATAGGAAAGCAAAGAATGAGCTTTAATGGTAGAATGCTTTGAAGAAAACATGCCAGGAGGTCCCCATAGTTGATGCATAATTAACAGAAAGTAAATCAGTTGCTTTGCATGGAGAATAAGGTAAAAGCCCTGTCAAACTAACCAGTCTCCTCATGACATTGTGATTCCTACAGAAATTAATTTTATGAACAGCAGGAGTTTGAAATAAACATGTGTGCACTAAAGAGACCTATTGCAGTCTTCTCAGCATGGAAGAAAGATTGAAAGCACTGTCAAAATAAAGGTTACACTGTCATGGCCACTATGTGTATGGACAATTCCCTCCCTCTCTCCTCTCCTAGTCTTTTGGAAGGGAATAAATGGGTACCACATGTCATAACAGCTGGAACATCTGTTGGTGAAAAGTTGGCATGGGAATGAAATCTTAGGGGATATTGCTAACCTGAAACTACTTCATGAATCTTAAACACTAAAGGATACATTTTTAGTAGGTGGAAAACAGCATCGTACCACTGACTTAACTTCAAATGGCCCTAAACTGATTTGTAGCCCATTCCGATCGTAGGCTGGGCAGTAGTGCAGGGGAAAGGGAACTGCCACCAACTCTCGAGACTAAGGGTTCAAGGGTGAGCCCTGACAGTTATACAACTATTCAGATAAAATAAATCAATACACAAATAAAGCCCCCCTCTGCGTGTGTGTGTGTATATATATATATATATATGAAAGAGAACTATTTCTTCATTTGATTTCACATCAAGGAAAATCCATATAAATCAAACTCTAAGTGCATATGATGAAGTTATTCATGATTACAACATTGATGTGTTAAAAGGGTATTTCGCTAATCTTTCAATGATTTTATTAAACCGAATCACCTGGAAATCTTATTAGTAGGCAAACGAGGAAAGTTTCAGATACATCACCCAAACTGGGGATATTTCATCAAACAAATTACATCGTGAACTTCCCAAGTCTCTCAGCTGTGTTTTTACCAAATCCTACCCTTCTTTTCACATGCTCTCAGTCCAGTTGCTTCACCACTTCCATGTTCTTGTCATTCCTGTTCCCAGACTCCTACCCTAATAATTCTCAATAAGATCCTTAAAGTTAATCACACTTCCATAACAGAAGGTTGCGTGTCTGCAGCAACAACATCACTGCTTGGGCTGATTGCATTAAACACACTGAACCTGATCCAAATTACCAAAGATGCAATGATGAAGAGGGTTGTTTTTTTAATTGATTTCCACTTACTTTGGATCTGGTTAACAGGACAACCTACAGCTTTTCCAGACTTTGTGACCTGTGGTGTGCCAAGTTGATCTTTTGCAGTGCATGACCTACCACACAGGGTAAAACAGACGTGACAATAGCACACTGTGGCCCACTTCCTCCTGGACCTCACCTACACAACTGTGCAGGTGCCACCAGATGTTGGTTCGGGATTGACCTGTGCCATGTCAGCACTGCAGGTAGCTTGGCCTGTGACCTCAGAAACCTTTGACCAACTGGGCCAAAGCGGGCCACACGGGGCTATCACGTCTGTTTCCGGGCTGACATACTGGCCCGGGTCAGGGCCACCATGGCTGCCCGTCATTGTGGGGGAAGGGACACTGGATGGCCAGTTGCCTGGTCATGGTTCTCCCACCCTCCCTGGGCCGTGCAGGGGGTGGGTACATTTGTTTGGCACCTCAACTTGGCCAGGACTATGTCCACCACGGTTTTCCTCCTTCGGCCAGTTTGGGCTGCTGCCATGCCACCTTCACATGTGTTTCTACCCACACACAAATTAGCAGTAGCCATACCAATTAGGGCTGATGTGGCAGCAGCCGTTACCATGCTGCAATTCCATTCCGCCATTTCGGAATTGCCTGCGCCACACCGCGACTTTTCTGCGGACATTCTCTAATTCCGCTGGCATTCTGCAAATTGCGGAATTGCGTAAAAATTGCGGAAACTGTCGGAAAACTGCTGTTCCACTATTTTGTGGCGCTGGCAGAATGGCGGAAGTAGCGAAAATGTCATGTTTCCGCTATTTTACGAAGCCTGTGGAAGTAGCGGAATGAAATTAGTGGAACTGCGGAAGTAGCGGAATGAAACTAGCGGAATGAAAGCCTCTGCCACACCGTATCACTAATTGCGGAAACGCTGTTTCCAGCAGAAATAGCTACCGCTGCGACATTCCGCTAATACCAAAGTCCTAATACCAAAGTCTGTACGCCAATTCTATTTCTATTTCATCAGATACTGTGGTGCTATGTAGATGAATTAGAGAAAATAGACAGTTTGTAGCCTATCCATCAAATTCATTTTAAAATGCTGAAAATTTTGCCTTTTTAACCTGTATAACAGGGAAAAAATCAATGACATAACATGCACTTCTCCCACCATTTACAGATCCACATCATCAAAAGGACTTGTTAAGCACTCAGGTACCCATACTATTTTAGAGTGCTTTTAAATAAGCAGGGCATGTGGGAGGTGGTTTGTGGCTACTGAGTGGCACTGCTGTGGAGCACCCACTCAGGTGGAGTACGTGGTGAGCGCTTCAAATGGACAACTCCCAGGGTGTCCAGTGCAGCCACACAGTCAGCCTTCATGCACTCCCCCTGCCATGGATCATGGGGCAGGGGAAGTGTATTGGGCTGGCCTTTAAAGTTTACATGTCCCGGACACGAGCGGTGAGGAACCCAGGCTCCCCAGCACTCCCAGCTAGTTCCTGTGACTTGTAAAGGCCGTATCACCAGCCTGCAGTGCCTATGAGTGGCAGACCAGTCTTCTGGCATGGCTAGCTGCCACTGTTCATAAGATCAGGGAATTAGGGGTGTACAATTTGCTTTCATTATTATGATAATGGAAATGAAAAATTATTTTTTTCTTTTACTTATTGTAAAAATGAAAAGAAAAAATAACAACAACAAACAAAAATGAAAAGAAATTTTAGTTTTTGAAATAATGGGAAAAAACTGAAAAACATATTTATGGCTATAACCTTTTTATTTTTTACTCAATTCTTATGAAACCTGGGAAGATTGTATCCCCAATGGAGGACACTATGTGTACTGAATTTTAGAAGGATTGAGTAAAGGAAAACTATTTTATAAGCAATTGAATGTTGTGATTTTAAGAAAAGCTACATACACATTCCAGGGATCAAGTTATTTATTTTCCATTCAATTTGCATGAAACCTGGGAATTTTATGTGTCTTCCCAAGTTTACTAATCTTTCAAAATTCAGGAAGATTGGACAAAGGGTCCTGATGTTATAGGACACTAACTTGAAAATGCATTTCTGGGAGTAACATTTTTATATTCCATCCTGTTTACAAGACATTTGGAAGTAATGTATCCCACACCTTCCCTGTATTCTCTGCCAACCAGCAGGACAATTTGATAAAGGGACCTAATTTTATAAGCAATTGAAGGCAGTCCCTTGAAGACCATTATTCAGATAAGTAGCAGCATATGCAGTGCCAGTTGGAGACAGGCACCTGGCATGGAAGGGGAAAGGAGACTGTAGGAGGGAGGATGGGGAGCAACCCAACAGACTGACAGACATATTCAGTGGCCAATTACTGCATGCTTTCAGCTTTAGAGGACCAATCAGTGGTGGCTTCGAGACGCGCATAGGGGGTGGCACTGAGGGAGGCATAGGAGGGACATAACTGGGATTTTGGGGATAGCATCCCAGAAATCAGGAGAAATGGTTTACACATCCAGTCTGGCCAATTATCATCACAATCACATTCTGCAGCACTGTGACAGAGGACATAAGAGAATCTCTATTGGCTGTTTCCTAAACAGATGCTTCCAACTTCCCAGTAACAAGTGGGGGTGAGATGTTGGGATGAGGATATTTGGCTGACATTTCTGCTGACCAATTGGCATCACAAACAGATCTTATACCACAGTGACACGCAAGAGAATTCCTGGCATAGGCTCATTTTCTGCATATGCTGTGCAGGCTTATAAAATTGGGACCCTTTATCACACCTTTCCTATATTTGTCAAATATGATCCTGAAGATGTGCAATACAGCCATGCCAAATTTTATGTACACTGGTTGGACTACAAAGATGTTACAATTAGACATACATTTATAAGTTCATTGCTTATACCAAAGGACCCTTTATGTAATCCTTCTGAAATTTGGCATACTTAGTAATTTTGGGAGGGGTATAAATGTGCTAGGTTTCATTCACATTAGATGGGAGACAAAGAAGTTACAGCTAGGAATGTATATGCAGATTTTTGCAAAATAACATAATTCAACTGGCTATAAAATCAGATTCCTTTATTCAATCTTTCTGAAGTTCAGTACACATAATGCCT
This sequence comes from Sphenodon punctatus, assembly GCA_003113815.1. Lineage (NCBI taxonomy): Eukaryota > Metazoa > Chordata > Lepidosauria > Sphenodontia > Sphenodontidae > Sphenodon > Sphenodon punctatus. Next base: position 492,596 of record QEPC01006898.1, read on the forward strand.
TCCATTGGAGGTACCACTCCTCTAAGTGTCATCCAAATATAATTAAAAATGACAAATTTATAGCCAAACATGTGTTTTCTATTTAAACCAATGGAAATCAAAAACGAAAGCAAAAATGAAAATGAAATTTTGATATTTATGAAAGCAAAAGTTTTAAATAAATAAATAAATAAATAAATAAATAAATGAAAATAATGAAAATGAAAAATTACATGAGTCCCTGGTGCACATCTCTACAGGGACTACATGGCCTCCCATTGCCATGGAGCTATTTGGCTGACCTCAAACGGCACACTCTAGATTTCCCAGCAGTGATTTATGTGTGGCCATGATTGGGTGCTGCATGGCTCAGAGGAGTTCACATCCCCTTCTTCACCTTCAGACAGGTGTTTAGATTATTGGCTTCTGGGTGGCCATGCGAGAATAGGCCATGTGTCTATTTCTATGTTCTGTACAGTGCCAGGCACATGGCTGGCGCTATATAAATGTTTATAATAATAATAAATAATAATAATAATAGCATCTCATTTAAAAACACCATTAGATAGCAGAGAAATACTCAGTTCCCTCATATATCGATTGTCTATGTTTTGGGAAAGTGTTAAGATTGATTGTGCTTCATTCTTTTTACCAATGTTGAGACTGAGGGTATTTTCAGACATTATGAGATCACGCTCAATCACAGTGAACCCCGCTCAACCCCGCGGTGGGGCCAAAGAGCCCTGAACGTCTGTTTGGCACCCGCCAGATGTTCACCACGCTCAATACCCGCGCGGGGTCAATTTCAACCACGCTTCCCGGGCTCCCCGCACCAATTCCCGTGTACGCATGGTCAATGAGATCCCCACCCGTGATCAACCAAACGTAACATCTGGACGCCAAACACTGCCCGGGATCAAAGGAAATGATCCCCAGGCGTGGGCAATGCACGTAACGGCGCTGCCAGGCAACCAGCATCAACACACTCACCGGAGAGAGATTTAAAGGGAAAATCGCAGCTGGCTAACATGGAAGGATGGAACGAGGAGGGAGGAGGAGGAAGAGAGTTGTGGCGGAGGAGAAAGCGAGGGGCGAGGAGGAGGGGGAGGCAGGGGCACTGGCGGTGG
>QEPC01006898.1:494713-542447 GCA_003113815.1 Sphenodon punctatus
GGGGCCATGCTCCATTGGGGGGGACTGCATGGGCCAGGGAGAGGCCCAGCCAGAGACCCGGGGCCCCCAAGACAGGCGGGAGGGGGGCCCAGCCACAGGGCAGCCAACAGCACCCCACCACACTGATATACCCCCCCACTTCACCCATAGGCCACGGACCACCCCGGGACAGCACCCATGTGAGAAAGGAGTCAGCCGCCGAGGAGCCCACCCAGCAGGCTGAGGGAGCAGGTGAGGCAACAGGTCCTGTATGGAGGGCCCACAAGGGTTCACCGAAGGGCTACCCAGGAATGGTGAGGAGGGGGACATGGAAGGTGTCCATGGGGGCGGAGGGACCGGGTCACATGTGAGTGAGGCTGCGGAGCCCCAGGGCTGTATGGGCTCACTGCCAGAGGCCCACGGCTCGCTGAAGCACAACCTCCTCTACCCACAGGGCAACCCCAGCAGCCAGCTGCCCCAGGGCCTGTGCCTCCAGCTGAGCGCATGAGGCAGTACCAGGCACAGGTTTGCAGGTGCAGGGAGGAGCAGGCGGAGGAGATAGTCTGGTCCTCGGAGGAACAGGGCGAGAGGATGCTCGCGGCCGTGGGCCAGATGGAGGCGGCCATCGAGCGGTCCCTGGAGCGGGCGGAGGAGCAGAACAGGAGACTCCAGGCCGAGGTGCGCCTGGAGTAGTGCTGGGAGCGCAGGGACCACAGCAGGCAGGAGCTTCTCAGGGGCCTTGAGGCAGGACATCCAAGCCATGGTGCGGGAGCATGCTCTCAAGATGGACAGGTTCCATGACATTGGGACCTCGCTGCTCCTGCACGCCGGCATGATGTGTGCCTATGTCATGGCAGGTGGGCCCCCAGGCACAGTGCCTGCCCAGGCACCCACGGTGGGCACCTCCATGGCCCTGCACCCTGGCCTGCCCCCCAGCTGCCCCCACGCCCCCCAGGGCCAAGCATTCACCTCCCTGTGCCCGCTGGCCTCCGGAGGGTGCAGCTGCCACGGGGGGGTCCGGAGCCTCGCCCCCCTGGCCACCCAACCAGGGCCACCCAAACAGGAACAGGAGGTGGCCTGGGACACCTCTAGCAGCAACAACAGTGGGGGGAGGAGAGATCTATGAGCTCCATGGCCCAGACTTGGGGCCATCCCAGGGGCCGCCGAGGATGGGGGGGAGGGGTTGGAGGGGTAGGGCTGTGTAGGGGGGGGTGGAAGGGAACAACCTGTTATGAGGGAATGGGTGTCACTGTACACATGGGTGGTATTAAAGGTTTGTATGGTACAGTGGCTCCTGGTCCTGTATGTGGGAGACAGGGGGGTGGGGCACGCATGGGCGTGCAGGGACCATGCAGAGGATCCCCAGGGGGTGGGCCGGAGCAGTGGGCCCCCCCTTCATGGGTGCTCTCCAACAAACCACACACCCCCTGGTGTTTGCGGCACCTTGGCCTTGGAGTGCTCATTGGGAGGTATGTGAGAGCTCCTGTGTTGTGCAGCTGTGCTGGGTCCGCACCCCACACCTCGCTCTGTTGTGCTACAATGTTGCGGCCAGTGGCCGCTTTCCCTGTCCTTGGGACCCCCGGGAGGCCCCTCGGCCCCAGAAGTTGTGCGAGGCCCCAAGAGCTCCTTGCTACTCTCCACAGGTGCCTGGACCATGGCTGCATGTCCATCCATGTGGCTCCCACTTCACGTCCCCCATGGGGCCCCCAGTATCTGGACCTACACCGAGACCATGTCCCTCTGTGACCTGTGGCGTAACCCTGCTGTGCAGCTGCTCCTGGCAGGCCGGACAGTTGCTCATCTGCCTTCGCGATCCTGAGCTCTGGACTCTGCTACCTGGGCCACAATGCGATCGCACAAGATTGCCGGCTCCATGCCGAGACCCTGGGGCTGGTCCGCTTCCCTGATGGGTGCGTGCCGGTGAATAGGTGTTTGCATGTGCCCTGGTCCAGGGCTGAGACCCTGAGTACGCTGTGGGTGTGAAGCCTGGCAGCCTTCTCGCAGTGCCTTGCGGATGGGGGCCCTGCCCTGGCCATGTCCTACTTTGGCAGCGTTCACGGGACTCGTGGGTACCAGCTCACCCGTGTGGCAGTGTATCACCAGCTTCTGGGGCTGGGGCATCTTCATTGGCCCCCTGCTGATGCCTGCTGTGTAATGGAGCCTTCTGCGGCGGAGCTGTCAGCACTGGGGCAGGTATGGTCCCGTCCGGATGTCCAGTTGGGGCTGTCTGTGCATAACCCCTTTGAGGCTTACTACCTGATCGCCCACCACATGTCCGAGCTGGGATACTGCTGGGGCATGATCCATTGGCCCCACCTGGTTCATCGGGCCAGGCACCCTGGGCCTGGGCCCCTCACTGCCCCCAACAGCTGCCTGTGAGTCCTGGGTCCCTCCCTGGCCCCCTTGTGTCCTGGGCTGTGTGGGCTTGGGCACCTGCCCGTGGGCCGGACCCTGGTGCCTTCCACCACCCTGCCGTCCCTGCCTTGCTGCCGCAAGGCCACCGTCCCTGTGTGCTGCTGCTCCGGCTGTGTCACTGGGCCCCGTCTGGGCTGCTCTTCTCCTTCCTGGGTTGCTTGTGTGCCCCGCGGGTCCAGGGCCTAAGGACTGCCCCGCCTGAACTCCTTCGCTGATGGGGCCACCCATCCTTGGACCTGCTGTGCTGGACTGCCTCTCCTGGCTGCCGTTCATTTGCCCCTCGGTTGGGATGCCTTGACTGCATGTGCCTCCTGGGCCCTTCCCGGCTGGTTCCCTGTGACATCTGGCTGACGCTGTGGCATTCACCCGAGCTGCAGGGCCCCCCCCTTTCCGGGACTGTGTGTTTGCTGTGGGGGGTGCCCGTGGGGACAGTTCTGCTGTGGGGTGTGCTGTACCTGGTGCCGGTGTCCTGCCCTCCCCCTGTACCCGTTCCTCCCCTCTTCCCGGTCCCGCATCGCACCTCCCCCTCCCCGCAAAGCCCGGCCTGCCTTCCGTGGTGTCTGTTCATCCTTGACCCCCCCTTCCCTGTCTTTGCTATCCTCCGTGCCTGTGGGGGGGGGGATTGGGCCGGCATGTGCTGGAGCTGTGGGTGCCCCCGAGTCCCTGGTGTGCGCGTGCATGTGTGTGCTTGCTGTGTGTGGAACCTGTGCGCTCGGTCTCCGTCTCCCTCTCCCCCCTCCCTTCCCATTTCCCTTGTGTGGGCGTTCCCTTTGTTGCCTTTTGGCTTCGTATGCCCTCAGGCGGCCATGTGTGTGTCCCGCCCCTCCCCGGGGGATTCTTGGTGTGCTTGCCATGGCTGGGAATCGACGTAACATCTGTTGCGCTGCCCCGTCCGTGATCTGGTGGCTTGATTCCCATCCGTGGTCCAGGCCCCGTCATGTCTGTTCGGGGCTTTTTTTGGCCCTGGGGGGTGGTTGATGTCTTCACCCCCACCGGGAATCCACTGTGGTGAACCGGCAGCCCGTAACGTCTGAAATCACCCAGAGCTTAGTCGTGCCAGTAGAATGGGCCGTCACTCAGAGTTTAAGGCATTGATTCATCTCCAAATCTTTCACTTGCATGGGCTAAGATAAATTTATTAACCTAATAATGAGCCCTGGATGTGAGAAGATAAGGAACATCTTATATTACACTCTAGAACATACAATATAACCTACTGAATAAAGCATAGGTCACAGATGTGGGAGACCAGAGTTCAAATCTCATTTTAGCTATAAATTCACTGGGTGGGCCTTAAGCAAGCAAGGAATTCTCAGACTCAGATCCCATCTGTAAAATGGCTGTTGTGAGGGTATGCTAGCACTTTGAACACTGAAAAAAATGGTGTAATCATTAATAATTATAAAAATAAGGATGCTTTCAGATGACATGAATTTGAAGAATCAGGGAGCACACAATGGTAACCTGTTGGAGGTTTCCACAAGCAGCACTGAAATGTCTTAACTGTTGTACTTATAACAAAGGCCCTTTTCACACAGACACTCTTACACTGATAAAATGGGTGTTACATTTTATTATACATGTTGCAGGGCACCCATAGAGCACACCTGCAGCCCTGCAACATGTATAATAAAATGTAACATCCATTTTTATCAGTGTTAGAGTGTGGGTGTGAAAAGGGCCAAAGTGTTATCAGGGCTGAGCCCAAACCCCTGCATACACGGCTTACCTGTGGGCATGTGCACAGACATGCGCATGCCATAGTTCTTCTATTGGAGCTACACGTGGGATGTGCATGAGTCATGCACGTACATGTACAAGCACATCACGTGTGTTGTTGCGCACATTCTGCGTGGGATTTGGCATCAGCCTCACCATGTGATACAACAGTCCAGACACCACAATGGGTGCTTTCAGATGTTTAAAAAAAATATTAAAAATCTATTGTGGAAAGCAACGTGTAGTGACCCTGTGGAGTATTTCCATTTGTTTCTGACATCTGGAAGTACCTCAGTAAAAAGCCAACAACGGGCTGCCATATCATGTTTTCTTTAGCTTTTCAAGCAGCATTTTCACGACATCTGAAAGCAGCCCAGGGATAAAATAGCAACCAGGCACCTAAAGATTTGGGCACCCCTGATGAATTTGGGGTTCCCAAATCAACCCAGCCCTGTTTGGGCACCATCCATGACCTGCTTGAACACCCTGGCTGGCCTTTGAAACTGACAGACTCCAGCTGGGAAGCTTCACTACAGAGCATCCCAGCTGGGGCCTGTCCCTTTCAAAGGCCACTTCCCCCCATTCAGTGCCTCTCACCTGAGAGGTGCTATACAGGTGTGGGGGGAGCACTGGCCAGCCTTTGTAAGGGACAGACCCCAGCTGGGGTCACTATGGAGCATCCCAACTGGGGTCTGTCCCTTTCAAAGGCCACTCCCCCCCGCCCCACACCCCATACAGCGCCTTTCACCTGAGAGGTGCTGTTGGGAGGAAGTGCTGGCTTGCCTTTGAATCGGACAAGCCCCTGCTCGATCACTGCAGGGCTGGATTCTGTAGTGCTTCCCAGCTGAGACTCATCTGTTTCTCTGGGTCATCCTCACATTTTCAGGCATCAGGCCCCCAATTGGTCCTCAGGTAGCCCGTCAGGTGCCCAATTGGATGCCCTAAAATGCAGACATTACCCGCGTTGATACTAATTCTTGTACCCGTGGCAGCTCTACCCAGGGAGTAGTTCTGACATGTTCTGTAGAGTGCTTGTTTGGTCAAAATGATGGCAACTTTAACTAAGATGAAGAAGAAAAGGGATGGAATTCGGGGATCTCCGATGAGACACTTGATTCTTCTCTCACACTGCTTTTAAACGAGGGCACGCTGAAGCGCCTCCCAAACGCCGCATTAAAGCAAAGCTGCCGGAAGTGACGTTCTCTCGTTGCCGGCGGCGGCGGCAGCTGGAGACATGGTGCTTTGCAGCGGCTCTTTCTTAAGAGTTCAATTATCTGGCTTAAGAATGCGCCGCTCCAAAGCCCCGTGTCTCCAGCCGCCGCCGGCAACGGGGAGAACGTCACTTCCGGCGGCTTTGCTTTAATGTGGCGTTGAGGAGGCGCTTCAGCGCTCCTCGTTTAAAAGCAGCATCAGAATCTCTAATAACATATTAACCTGTTTTCTTAGGAAAACAGTTATTTCAGTTATTTTAACATTTGTTTTGTTTTTCAAATTGCACAGATTTATGAATTGCTCGATTTCCACCTTCACTGAAACTCATCATAAAATCTGAAGAACCATACACTATGCTACAACAGGAAGACACAAAAGCATGGTCTACAGATGCAGAGAGGAAGCCTACCTTTCCTTGTTCTTGCACATTTAATTCAGAGTGATAACAGTGCTTCTGCATATGAGCTTTTGTGTTTGATATTCTTCATGACTTTGTTTAAAAGTTGCAAAATAATGTTACTATAGATTAAATTAGAAAAGTGCCTCTTCTACTGGAGCACCTATTTTGTATCTAATACACAGGTCACCTAATTAGAATTTTTTTCAACATGTTTTACCTAGGGAGGATGAGAAAAAGTTGGTCCCCACACAAAAGCTCTCATTGTGATGTGCAAATCAAGGAAGAGACACTTAATTCTCTGTGAGAAGTGGGAATTCAGACAACAGGTAGTTGAAGATGGCAGAGATTTTCATGCTCTCATTTCTCTGAAATGTTCAGTGACCTCCTGACTTCAATTCAGTTATAAAATGGAATGGTAGCTTTGAACAGAGATCTACAGTAACAATTTTAGGCTGCCATTCACTCAGAATATTTCACACTAGAGTTTCCCTGAAAGAGAGGGCACTGAAAGTGCCAGTATCAATTATTTTGTGGATTAAACTCTTTATTTAATGTTGAAACAATTGTCACTGCTCTTCAGACATGCAAACACAAAGAGCATATGTTTTCAGCCCTCAATCCCCTCCTCATCTACCCGAGAAGAAGCAGAAAACAACCAAATGCCAGCTCCTACGGTCCCACTTTGTCTTACATCATTGTTTGCAATATTCAACACCTATCCCCTTATCAATGTTATCTAAATTACCACTGCCAAGATCTAACTATTGAATACGTTAAAAGCATGCCTGACCGTATAAACATCTGTAATAATTTGGTTGAATCCTGTCATAGCTTTGATTATGGATCCTGATTTAGTGCAACACAATGGGTGTAAACAGACAGACAGCAGGTCCACTTTTGCTCACACCAGCCCACTTCACCCCAGGTTAACCTGTCTATCTGAAAAGCGACCAGCAGATATGCAAAGAAGAGCAGGTTTGCTCTAGGGCAGTCCTGCAGGCATTGCTCCGGAAGATCCCAGAGCACACCTCGCTGAGGGAGCTGTCCAAACCCTCAGCAACAGACAAACATGAAATCCTGTCTGTCTAATTGGGCCCATGAGCCCTGACCAAACAGATTCTCACCTGGATCATAGATGCTGGTGGACCAAATTACCAGAGTGGCTGCCGCCACCATGTCACATTACCATGGTTACCAGAGCAAGCTGCAGGGTCAGTGCGTGGGATTGGCTCACCTGTCTGTGTGTTCCCAAGCAGGGGCTTTCCCAGGGCAGGGGAAGGTGTGTTTTCTGCTTGTGCGCTAGGTTCACTGTCATGTTGGTCTGTCTGTCTGAAGGCAGGCAAAACTGTGGGTGTGTACAGATTCAGTTTGAGTCACCAACACAACTTCTGTGGGGCTCCAGTTCATCTAAAAACACTCAATGATCGTCTTCCTGTGTGTTTGTCATGGTAATAACTTTCATGATAAAAAGTTACTTTTTTAGAACAAGTCAAGATCTTGATATCCAGCAAGCATTTTTAATTCAACAATTAATGCCAGTTTGGCTGTTGTATTGTAACTTGGTGTCCGTAACCTATTACTTTTAGACATTTAGGATTTTCTGGTAGTGTACATACATGCAGTAGCTCCTGCTGCCAGTGAATTGAATGGAGAAAGAATCAGGCTGATAATGGAGTCAAGTCTCATAGATGCAAAGGTGCCTGAAAGCTAGTGTCAGAGCCCAATTCAAGAGGACCACTGACAAGGTCAGTAGCTGTAGCTGCTCAGGAGAAGAGCTGGATATCAATCAATAAAATAAATTAATAATAGTAGTAGTAGTCATCTCGAAGGCAAGATCAATGCCAGAAGGTCAAAGTCTGAGTCCAGAAGTTAAAATCCAAAGAACTAAATCAAAAGTTAGGAGCTAGAAAGCCAGAGCAGAGTCAGAAGCTGGATAGTCAGAGAGGACCAGGTGTGCAACCCCACGAGAAAGTGGGGAGGCTACCATGCCTTGTGTAGCCTTACCCCACTCTGATCAGCCAGCCAAGTGATGTAGTGAATTGTGTGGTCAGAACCCACCAGATGTTCCCACTGCCCTGGGGCAAGGGAGCAGCTGGCTGCTACGTGACATGACATGTCGCAGAGCATGGGGTAAGGCTGCCCAAGTCAGAAGAATCCATGTGCCTGGGCCGCACTTGCCCTGCCATTCAGGGAGCAAGCTGTGGGGCCTTGAGCATCTGGCACTATTGTCTGTCATGTGCAGTCATGTCACAGCCAGTGGCCGGATCTCAATCAAATCTGGGGAGGGAGGCATGTTAGGGCTTGGCGTGTGCCCGTGTGTTGGTCACTGGGGGCTACCCCAGTCATAGCAGCAACTCCAGCAACAGCTGGCTCATCCAGTTTCCCCACAGTCATCTGCCCAGCTCCCCAGGCTGGCCCCACAGCATGGCAGCTGCTCTTGCATGCCTCAGGGTCGCACAGTGATCAGGCTACCACAGCGCTTGTACCTAAAGTCTAGGAAGAGAGGATCAAAGCTGGGACACAGGCAAGAATAAGGGTCAGCAGCAAACAAGCCAGGAAGCCATCAGACATTTTTGCATGCATTAATAGAGTCCCAGGTAGTCAGTGAGAAAACAGGTTGTACTGACCAATCAGAATTTAGGGACATGGTGCAGTGGTAGGAGAGGAATGTAATACTTCCATTCTTGTGCTGTGGAAAGCTTGCTGATGCTACATCTTCTCTGTCTCTCCAATGTCCCAGGTTTAAAGCTGGTGAAGTCTTATAGCTACCCTATGTGGGAAGCTTAGCATTCACCCTCCAGGTCTCCAATATGGAAAGCCCTGTCTGAAATAAAGCACAGAAAAAAAGAACAAAAAAAACCATAGGCAAGGGGAAGGAGTTCCAGGAGATATGTGAATGCCAGGCTTCTGGGTGTTGGGGTGATTTCAGACGTTACGGGCGGGCGGCTCACCACACTCGATTCCCGGTGGGGGCGAACAAAACAACCACCCCCCGGGGCCAATAAAAGCCCCGAACAGACGTGACAGGACCGGGACCACGGCCAGGAATCGGGCCAACACATCACGGAGTGGGGCAGCAAAACAGATGTGACGCCGATCCCCAGCCATGGTCAAAACTCCCAGAAGCCACCGGGCAGGGGCGGGACACAGACATGGCCGCCTGAGGGAAAACGAAGCCAAAAGGCACACAAGGGAATGTCCACACAAGGGAAACGGGAAGGGAGGGGGGAAGAGGGAGAAGAGGCTGATAGGTACCACACACATCAGGCACACAGACAGCGGAGCCACAGCACAACACACAGCACAAGCACACGCCTGGGCACACACACACCCGCACACACACAAGGGAATGGAAGGGAAGGGGGGCACGGGTGACCGGAAAACACACAAGCAACAATGGGAGCAGGGGGGTACATGGAATAGGGGGGGAACCACAAAGGGGCAGGTCAGGCCACAGGCAGCAGCAACCCCCACACCCCACAGCAGCACAGTTAGCATGGGCACCCCCACAGCAACACAGGCAGTCTCGGAAAGGGGGGGGCCAGGACCCCCAAGAACAAGGCACGATGGGGGCCCGCAATGCACAGTGAGTCGGGCAGAGACAGTCCAGGAGGAACACGGAGACCCCACAGTCACTGAGGGGCAGATGGAGGGCAGCCAGGACAGGCGGAGCCATGCTGCAGGTCCAAGGACACGCTCCCCCCAGTGGAAGCACCGCGGCCTAGTCTAGGGGCGCCTGAACCCCCAGGTCACACAAGCACCCAAGAGGGAGGGGGGGCCATGCAGCAGGAGGCAGCGCCGGCGGGTGCGGACAGGTAGCTGGACACAGGCAGGTTGGAGAGGCCACACAGAGCACCGCACCCAGGCACCAGGGAGGGCAATCGCGGAGGGGAGCCCAGGGTGTGCAGTCAGACCAGGGGTGGGGCCCAAAGAGGTCCCAGGGCCACAGGCAGGGGCAGCCACACCCCGCGAAGCAGGCGGCACCACAGCATGGCAGCGACATCAGGGCGGGAGCAGCCCGTGGGGACCGGCCCCCCTGGACCGGGGCGGGAGCCCACATGGGGGCAGGACACCGGGGTGGGTGGAAGGAGCACAGGAAGTCACAGGCTGGGGGCCACTGTGGGCCCAGGACCGGGTGCCCCACCTGGTGAACCAGGTGGGGCCCATGGAGAAAGCCCCAGCGGTACCCCAGCACGGACATGCGGTGGGTGATCAGGTAGTAAGCCTCGAAGGGATCATGCATGGAGAGAGCCAGCTGGACATCCACACGGGACCACACCCCCAACAGGGCCGACAGCTCTGCCACGGAAGGCTCCGGCACACAGCAGGCAGCAGAAGGGGGCCAAGGAAGATGTCTTAGCTCCAGCAGCCAGTGGTACACTTTTGTTTGTTTGTGCTGGTACCCACGCGCCCCGTGAACACAGGCAAAGTAGGACACGGCCAAGGCAGGGCCACCCTCAGCTAGGCACACCATGTAGGCGCTCAGCCCGCACACAACCAGTGCAGAAACAGTCTCTGCCCCGGACCAGGGCACATGCGAACACCACTTGTCCGGGATGCATCTGTCAGGGAAGCAAACCAGCCCCAGGGTCTCCATATGCAGCCGGCAATCACGAGCGCTCGCCTCATAGCCGAAGTAGTGAAGTCCAGAGCTCAAGCTCTCAAAGGCACCCGCACCACTGCCCGGGGTGCCCAGGAGCAGCTGCACGGCTGGGGTATGCCACAGGTCACAAAGAGACATGGTCTCACGGAAGGTCCAGATATGGGGGGCCCCATGGGGCCCGGGGAGCGGGACCAGCCATGGTCCGGCATGACAGGGTGAATAACACAAAGGACAGGGGGGCACACACACCCTCCAGGGCCAGGATGGCCTCCAAGGGGTCCCAAGGCCAGGGAAAGTGGCCACGGACTGCAACATTGTAGCACAACAGAGCGAGGCATGGGGTGCGGACCCGGCACAGCTGCAGAACACAATAGCTCACACACTGTCCAGCTAATCGCACCTCCAAGGCCATCATGTAGCAAGCATGGGGGGGAAGGCGGGCGAGGTGGTGGTGGAGATGGCTGATGGAATGCAGCTGTCCAGGGAGCGCGCAGACCTGTGCGCCCGTGCAGGGGTGAGGACCTGTGCGCTGCCTGCCTGTGCACCCATTGGCAAGCATGCATACCCCGGCCCCCCATGGGGGGTCAAGACCGCCCAGAGGCCCACCCCCCTGGACAGCCCTTCCATCAGAGGTCCTGTATAGCTGTTCCAGTCCCCCCCTGGGGCACCACAACCATGGAGCGGGAAATGGCAGCAGCCTATTGGATGCACCTCGCACTCACAGCCAAGTGGTTCCACGACCACACCGAGCTGCTGCGGCTCCTTACCATGGAGGTGCATCTGGCCATCCGGCTGTGCGTTGCCCTGGCCCGGATAGCTGCAAGGGCCCACTGGGACCACCACAGGTGCAGGAGAGCCCTTGCTTGGCTCAGGGCACAGAGAATCTCCGGGGCGTATTGGCAGGCTGTGAGACGGAGCTGAACCTGGCCCGCAGTGCTCCGCGCGGCTGCCAGGTGGCTCCTCTGGGCAAGGGAGACCATGCGCCGGGCAGCCCTGCTTGCTATGCCCATAGACAGATGCCTATGGGTCGCTGAACACCCACAGATGTGGTGGCCTAGGATGCTGGCCCACTGGGAAGAGCCAGACTGGAGGACCCATTTTAGGATGCCCAAGAGCACCCTGCTCTTTCTAGCGGAGCTCCTCACACCCTGGCTGGAACGGCAGCACACCTCCATGCGGTACCCCATCCCCATGGTCCAGCAGGTGGCAATAGGGGTCTGGGCCCTAGCAACGCCCGACTCCTGCCGGTCTGTGTCCCAACACTTCAGGGTGGGGCTCAGCACTGTCGCCTGTATCCTCTGGGATGTGTGTGAGGTGGTGGAGGGCATGCTCCTGGACAGAACAATCCAGCTAGTGGACCAGGGGGGCGTGATGGCGGGGTTCGCAGCCGGCAGTTTCCCCAACTGCATGGTAGCCATGGACGGCACCCACATAGAGATACTCCGCCCAGCCACCCGGGAGGTGCTGGAGTATGTGAACAGGCATGGTTATTAGTCCCTGCAGCTGCAGGGGGTAGTGGATCACCGGGGCCGGTTCATAGACATCTACACAGGCAATTCCAGCCGCAGTCACGACGCCAGGATCATGACCATCTCACCCTTCTATGACCGGATGTTCCGGGGGGACTTCCCGGACATGGGCATGAGCTGCATCGAGGGGGTCCTGATGCCCCTCTGTATTCTGGGGGACCCTGTCTACCCCCTCACCTGCTGGTTGATGAAGGTGTACCCTGTACCGAAGACCCCTGTGGAGCAGCTATACAATACCCACCTGTGTTCTAGCCGTACCGTGGTGGAGCGTGCATTCAGGGTCTTCAAGCAGCACTGGAGGAGTGTAGCTGGGCGCCTTGATTACACCGTCTCGACCTCGGCCCTGGTGATCGGTACTTGCTGTGTGCTCCACAATATCTGCAAAACCGAGGGGGCAGCCCCCGACCCCCACCGGCCCCCCGGTCCCATGCCCCTGTACGTGAACACCAAGAACCCCAGGGAGTACCGTTACGCAAAACAGATCCAGGATGCCCTGGCGAGACATATCGCCCGGGGGGCCCAGTTGTGAGGTACTCCCCCCTGGGGCCCCACCCGCAGTTATGTGGCCATGCCCCTGCACAGGTGGGCCCCCACCCCTGTCCCCCACAAACGGGAGTGGCAGCCATACTAGCAATTGCAGCCTTTATTTACCCCAAGTGCACATGTTCACCGTGTCCCTCCACCCCTGCGTTGCCCTGTCCGTCACACTGCCCCCTTCCCCCCAACCCCCCTCACATCCTTGGTCATCCCCATGAGTTCCCAATGGGGCCCATGGATCTCTGTGAGCTCTCCTCCCCCCCTCTGTCCATGTTACCTGCATGGTCCTGTGCCGCCTCCTGGTCCAGCAGGGGGGCAGGCAGTGGGGGGGAGAGGGAGTCTGGGGCCCAGGGTGGCCCCCTGGGAGGCTGCACCCTCCAGAGCACCGGGGGCACCAGGAGGAGGATGCACGGCCCCGGAGGGCGTGGGGGCGTCTGGGGCACCTGGGCATGGGGCGGGGCCGCCGAGGGTCCTGGCATTGGGACCTGGGCAGGCAGGGTGCCTGAGGGTGCACCAGCCATCACATAGGTGCACATTGTGCCAGCGTGCAGGAGCAGGGAGGTCCCAATATCATGGGACCTGTCCATTTTGGCTGTATGCTCCCGCACCATCCCGGTGATGGCCTGCTCCAGCCTCTTGAGTGCCTCCACCTGCCTGCTGTGTTCCCAGCACTCCCACCTCCACTCCAGGCGCACCTCGGCCTGGAGCCTCTGGTTCCTCGCCTTGGCCCGCTCCAGGGACCGCTCGATGGCCGCTTCCATGCGGGCCACGGCCTCGATCATCCTTTCCCCCTGTTCTGCCGCATTCTGGATGATCTCCTGTGCCTGTTCCTCCCTCCACCTGTGGACCCGTGCCTGGTACTCCCGCATGCGCTGCGCTGGGACCACGGGCCCTGGGGACTCTGCCTACCAGACGTTGCCTGTGGGTACAAGAGAGTGAGTCTGATCCTGTCTCCAGTCCCTTCCCCCTGCCCGGGATTGGGCAGGGACCCCTCGGGCCTGAGGGCATCTTTCCTGGGCCCTCCCCAACCCCTGACCCTGGCCCCTCACATCCCCTCCGACTGCCCGGAAACCCCCTCCCTGCACCCCGGGGTGCCCTCCTTACTTCCCCGCCTGCCTCACCTGGTTCCTGCACCTGCTGGCTGGTCTCCTCAGCAGCTGCCGGCTCAGTCTCCTGGGTCCATTCCTGGGGTGTTCTGTGTCCTCCAGGCGAGGGAGGGGGCTGTGGGTGTTGGGATGCACGGTTGGGGGACCTGGGACTGGGTCCCCTCCCGCCTTGCTGGTGGGGACTGAGGCTCGGGCTGGGGCTGCCCCTGCCCCCTCCACCCCCCCAAGCCCTTGCCTGCCTTGGCATGGTCCCTCCCCTCTCCGGGTCGGCTGCTTACCCTCGATGTCCATCTCAGATCCCTCAGAAGCTGGCCCCTCAGTGTGGGAGTGTTCCCCCATGAGCCACTGGCTGAGGGTGGTGATGGTGCCGGCCTCGGACTCCGCTTGGCTGTCCTGGGGGTGGGTGCTCTCTGGGCTGCTGTTGGGGGGGCCTTCTGGTGCCAGGGAGCTCTTCCTGGGGGTCCGGGGCCCCGGAGCTGATGTATACCAGGCAGGTGGTGAGGGGAGGGGGTACCTCAGCCTGTACCCTGGCCTGGACCACTGCGCTGCCCACGAGCCATGGGGCGACTATGGACCTCTTCATATGGAGGATGCGGTCCAGGGCATCGTAGAAGGGGGTGGTCCGGGCCCCATGTCCGGACTGCCTATTGTTGTCTCGGATGGCCTTGTACCCCCTCTTCAGCTCCTTGGCCTTTGAGCGGCACTGTGCCGCTGTGCGCTGGTGCCCCGCCGCCTCCATATACTGCACTATGTCCTGGTAGACATGGTCATTGTGCTGGTTGAGGGCGAGCTCCAGCTGGTACTCCAGGGTCCCCCAGATCCTGATGAAGTCCCTGGTCTCCTCGAGGCCCCACTGGCCCCCTCGGTGGTACGCCTTCCTGCATCATCTCCACAGCGGGTCCTCCTCCTCCTCCACTGCCTCCACCTCCACCCGAGCAGGGCCGGGTGTCCTCCGGGGGCTCGTCTGCCCGGGCCCTTTTCCGTGTCTGTGGGGACAGTAGGTGGGGGGTGTAGGGTTGGGTGCCGGATGGGCCCCCTCGCAGGGAACCCCTGTTCCCGGCCTCCCTGCCAGTCACCTGACCGTGGCCCGTGCCCCCCCAGGAGCCCCTGTGTCCCCTATTCCCCTCCCCTTCCTTCCCCTTAACCGTTTCCTGGGTGCCTCGTCCGGCCCTGGTCCGGCTGCTGTCCTGGGGCATCGCGTCCCACGTGCTGCTGCTGCGGGTGTTGTCCCTGCACCTCCTGCATGGTCGGCACAACCCCCATCTCCCCCTCCTCCGCCTGCGCTCCCTCCACCTCCGTCGCTGCCCCTGCCTCCTCCTCCTCCTCCACCATCGCTCTCTCACCCACCGCTCTCTTCCACCTCCCTCCTCGCTCCATCCTGCCACGCTTGCCTGCTGCTGATTTCCCTTTAAATTTCCCTTCGGTGGTTGTGTTGTTGCTGGTTGCCTGGCAGCGATGCTGCGTGCATTGTCCACGGCTGGGGCTCATTTCCTTTGGTTCCGCCCGGGGATTGGCATCCTGATGTTACTTTTTGTTGTTTCCCAGTGGGGATCTCTTTGACCACGCTTCCCGGGATTTTGCGCCGGGGAGCCTGGGAAGCATGGATGGAATTGACTCCATGTGGGTATTCACGGTGGTGAACATCGGGCGTGTGCCGAACAGACGTTCAGGGCTCTTTGGCCCCGCCGCGGGATTGAGCGTGGTTCACTGTGGTTGAGCGTGATCTCGTAACGTCTGAAAACACCCTTGGTCTCATTTTACACCATATATGTACATGTTTTTTTACAGGGCTCTGTATCTATGTCTCTGAACAACCCAGGACCTTGACCCTGATGAAATTTGTACTGCCCTAGTGGGAAAAAAGTAAGAATTTCCTCACTGTATCTTATAATGGCAAGTAACTGCCTGAAGTCTATCCTATTAGCCAAAATGCATAATAAGTTTAGATTTGCTTTACTCAACCCTCCTTTCTGAACTGACGTAAATAACTATGAGACAGTCATCTTTCCAAACTATTCTAATTTGAACTGTTGATGCAAGTAGCCAGCCTCTGGGCTGACAGATAATTAGGGGCATGAGTAATGTTTTAACACTACTCCATATCCAGTTTGCTTAATTTTCTGACAATTTTTTGACATACACAGATAATTATTTCACTTACTAAAGTAAGCTTCTAACCTGGTGTTGAGAGACAGCTATCATTTGAACCCAATGGGCTTTGGAATGCTATCTATAGGTTTTGACAATTATAGTACCATACTGTAACACTGTGTCAACGGCCTAAGCACAGCCACATATTGCATAGTTTGGTTACTATTGCTTTTACCACTACAACCTTGGACAGTGTCAATTTTGGGTATGAAGGACTCATTCCTGTGACAGAAAGCCAACCTTTGTATATTGTTGCAAACGATTAGGTGTTCATCCTTTCACCTTTGCTACTGGCTGACCAGCTGAGCGAGCGTTGTAGGGGTGTGCATGTCATTTTTGTTATTAAAATAACAATAATGTAAATTGTTGTTTTCATTATCATTATTGCAAGAATGAAAATGACAAATAATAATAATGAAAAGAGAAACAAAAAGGACATTTTGTTTTTGCAATAAAGGGAAAAAACTGAAAAACATATTTCTGGCTATAAAATTTTTGTTTCTTATTCATTTGTTATATAAATTGGGGCAATTATACCCCCAATCGAGGGCACTGAGTTTACCAATTATTGAAATAATTAATTAGAGAGAACCAATTTCAGAAGCAATTTATTTTTGTGATTTTAAGAAAAGTTCCATACACATTGATGTCTACAACTTCTTTATCTTCCATCCAATTTGCATGTAACCTGCAAATATTATGTTCCCTCCACAAGCTTAACACTCCTGCCAATGTTCAGAAAGATTGGCTAAATGGCCCTCATGGTATAAGACAGTAACTTGAAAATACATTTCCAGCTGTAATATTTTTATATCACATTCTGTTATCAAGATAATTGGCAGAAATGTATAACATACCTTCCTTGTCATCTCTGACAAACTAAAGGACAATGTGATAAAGGGAACCAATTTTATAAGCAATTGGAGTTGTCTGCTTGAAGACCATTATCAGATAAATAGCAGCACATGCAGTGCCAGTCAAAGGTAGGCACTTGGCATGGCAGGGGGAGGGAGGCTGTAGGAGGGATGATGTGGAGCAACCCAAAAGACTGACAGAGTCAGACACATTCAATGGCCAATTACTGCATGCTTCCAGCTTTAGAGGACCAATTGGCAGTGGCTTCAAGGCGGGTATAGGGGGCAGTCCTCAGGCGGGCATAGAAGGGACATAACTGGGACTTCCTGAGATATATGGACATCCATATATCTGCACATCCAGTATGGACAATTATCATCACAATTACATCCTGCAGCATTGTGACAGAGGACATAAGAGAATCTCTACTGGCTCTTTCCTAAACAGATGCTTCTGACTTTCCCAGTAACAAGTGGAGGAGAGATGTTGGGATGGTCACAGCACAGAATGAGAATATTTGGTTGACATTTCTGCTGGGCAATTGGCATCACAAACAGATCTTATACCACAGTGACACATAAGAGAATCCCTGGCAAAGGCTCCTTCTCTGCATATGCTGTGCAGTCATATAAAATTGGGACCCTTTATCATATCCTGTCAAATTTCATGTATACTGGTTGGACTACAAAGATGTTACAGTCAGATATACATTTCTAAGTTAATTGCTTATACCACCAGGACCATTTATCCAATCCTTCTGAAAGTTGGCAGAGACAGTAAATATTAGAAGGGGTTTAAATTTGCCAAGTTTAATCTACATTAAATGTGAAGCAAAGCAGTTACAGCTAAGAATTTATATGAAGATTGTTGCAAAATAATATAATTCAACTGCTTATAAAATTGTATTCCTTTATCCAATCAGGTTTGAATTTGGAACACTTAATGCCTTCCATTGGAGGTAAAATCCCTCTAAGTGTCAGCTAAATATAAAGAAAAATGAAAATAAAAACAAAAATGAAAATTTGATATTTATTAAAACAAAAACGACATATAAATAATGAAAATGAAAAAATGGAAACAAAAATGACATGGGTCCCTGATGCACACTTCTATTGTAAGTTCTTTTCTTCCCACAGCATTTCATCTTTCTACCTTCTTTTAATATGGTCACAACCTATTGCCACTTCAGCCTTTTCACTGTGAGATGTTCTTCCATTGTGGTTTCTCTTTGTATATATTTATTTGATCTTCCAAATTGTTTTGTCACCATGGGCAGTTTTTTCATTGCCAAGTTTCTAGATTCTTCTGTAGCATTTTGTTGAGTTCCACTTTGCTGCTATTTTAATAGTCAAATTTAGTTATCAATATCAACATGAGAGTTATCATTTATTTTTCCCTATTGGAATTAAAAAACTCAAAAATCCCCCTCACCATCTGTACTGTATACTGCAGCTGTTTTCTCAACATGGTGTTCAAAATTGACATCTCCTACTACTGGTAAAATTGCAACCTATCGCTAAAATCTCCCACTTTATCACAGGATTGGAGGGTAGCAAATGTAATGCCAATATTTAAGAAAGGCTCCAGAGGTGATCCTGGAAACTACAGCCTGGTGATCCTGATTTGGTGCCAGGCAAACTGGTAGAAACAGTTGTTAAGAACAGAATTACTGACCAGATTGATAAATATGGCTTAAGGGGGAAGAGGCAACATGGATTTAGGAAACAGAAATCATGCCTCACTAATCTTTTGGAAATTTTTGTGGGTGTAAATAAGCATGTGGTTACGGGTGAGTTAGTCAATATAGTGTATTTGGACTTACAGAAGGCATTTGATAAGGTCCCTTGAGACTCTTGAGAAAAATAAAGAGTCATGGGATAAGAGGCAGTGTGCTATCGTGGATCTCAACTGGGTAAAAGACAGGAAGCAAAGAGCAGGACTAAATGGTCAGTTTTCACAGTGGAGTGAAGTAACTAGTGCAGTGCCTCAGGGATCTGTACTGGGACTGGTGTTGTTTAATGCATTCATTAATGATCTGGAGAAGGGAGTAAGAGTGAAGTGATCAAATGTGCAGAAACAAAGTTATTCAAGGTAGTTAAAACCCAAGCGGAATGTGAAGAATTGCAGGAGGATCTTGTGAGATTGTGTGACTGGGCATCCAAATGGCAGATGAAACTTAATGTGAACAAGTGCAAAGTGATGCACATAGAGGAAAATGTGCGTAACCTGGGCCTTGTGGGTCAAGGCCGAGGAGATCCCAGACCTGGTCTGATGCTGCTAAACGCGAGGTCGGTGGTTAATAAGTCATCTACCATCCGGGAGTTAATCCCAGAGTGGGACGCCAACCTCATGTGTATTACAGAGACCTGGCTGGACAATGAATTGGGCCCTATTCTGTCCGATCTTATTCCGGCTGGGTTCTCTGTGCAGCATCAGCCTCTGCTGGAGGGACGAGGGGACAGTGTAGCTATTGTTATGAAGGATGCACTGTCTTTTAGGAGGTATCTGGTGCAGGCTCCACCAGGTGTTGAGTGCCTCCATCTTGTGTTGGATTTGGCCAGGGACAGATTAGGGCTGCTGCTGGTGTACTGTGCACCCAATTGACCAGCAGCATCCCAACATTCTCTTGCTGATTTGGTGTCTGATGTGATCCTCCGTACCCCGAAACTAGTGGTCCGGGGGATTTTAACATCCACACGGACACCAATCTTGGAGGAGCAAGGCATGTGTTCATGGCCTACATGACAACCATGGGCCTGTCCCAAATCATCTGTGGCCCCACACATGAGGAAGGACATACACTGAATTTGGTTTTCTGCACCGGCCTTGAGTTGGGGAGTCAGTTAGTAGAAGTCAGGGGGATGGAGCCCTTGTCATGGTCTGATCATTACCTCCTTAAGGCATGCATCCTGGCGCATGTCAGACAGGGTGCAGGACTTATTAGATCGGTCCGCCCCTGGAGACTTATGGAACCAGCACAACTTATGTTCTTATGGTCCCACGGCAAAGACAAGGAGAATGTGTAGAAACACCCTCCACTACATCCCCTTTAAAGGTGATGGACGGAGACTGAAAATGCTTCTTCAGGATGGCCCCAGTCAGACTACAAAGTGACCTACTGAACATGTTTGTGTAAGGGAGGCTAAACAGAGGAATGAGGGTAATTTTTGGGAGAGCGATAGCAAAATAGGGGATGTATGGTGGTAGAAACAGGACCCAAAAAAAGAGCGATAGAAAGCAACAGGAAATTACTGCTCTGTATGTGGACAGTGACAGGAGGTGTTTTGGGATTGCTACATTTGAGAAGAGTCTAAGGAACAGACAGTGCTGCCTGGGGGTACCTCTGTGCACTGGGGCTGGGGGAGAATTCTCACTGCCTATACATAAGAAAAACACCAGCTCTGCCTTCGTTCCACGTCTGTCTCAGGGTGCCTGCACATGTTACCTGGGGTGGGGAGTTCCATGAGGGCAATCATGGCTCTATTATCATGGGAATTAGCACATGTAGGAATGCTCTATTCTGCTTTTCTTCTATGAGAAGACTCGTGCCTGACCTGGTCCCCCAATGTAGCTCTTCTAATCATGGGTGTTTTCACTTGTTTTCAGGGGAGAAATGCAGAATAGTGCATTTCTATGTGTGCTAATTCCCATGAGAATAGAGCCGTGATTGCCCTTACAGAATTTACCTCCCCCCACAGGTAACATGTGCAAGCGCCCTTAGACTCAAGGAGTGAGTTGCGACAAACTATCTGGACTGTAAAAGGGAACTCATATACAGAATCATTAAGATTGCATGAAAAGGGCATGCTAAATCAACACCCAGAGTTCCAAGTACATTGTTAAACTTTTCTAGAGCCACTTCTTTTCTGTTTTTGTAACCACATTCAGCATAACTACAGGAGCTATTTATTAAGTACCAAATATACTGTAGGAAACAATAACATGGAATCCATATTTATGCAATTGAGTTGCTTGGTTGGGGTAGAGAGGAGAAATAGCACAAACTAAATTAGAGTATTCAGGTTTACAATGTGCAAAATGAATTGTCCTCAGAGCCAGAGAAATCTTCGGCATGCTAATGCATTGTTACAATCTGCATTTTGTATGAAAGGAATGGGAGGCATGCCATTTAATTCTGATGCACAAAGAAAACAGAGAATTCAGATGAAAACAATACATCAACTGGCCTGTTCTCAAGTCACGGACCTGCCATCAGGTGCTCCGTACTGATAAATGTCCAGGAAAAAAGTTCAAAGCAGTGCAAGAAAATTAAGAAAAAAAAACATATAGGAAAGAAAGAGAGAACATAATGGAAGGCTGAATGTGAAAGGTTCAAAATAATGCAAATTGGTTTTAGAGTGAGGTTAGCTTCTTAAATGTTAAGAACATAAAACTGAAGAGTTTATTTGATTTATCACCAGCTGAACACTGCTGATGTAAATTCTTGGTAACAGCAATGGGTCATTCTCGACAGAAATAAATTCTATACAGCTATACGGCATTGATAAAAACTTTTAAAGTCCTATTGATAAAGAAAATTAATTTTAAATGATACTATGTGGGTGCTGTTCAATAAGGAGGCAAATACATCGTAAGGCGAACAGCACAATTTACTGGGCAAAATACAAGGAGGTAAAATTCTAGTGAAGTGACCAAAATCAGAGCTGTAGACTGGTCACTTTCAGACCTTCTCCCCCCACGCATATTCTGGATGTGGGAGGGAATTTGCAGCCAGAATATGCGTGGGTATCGGCCGGTCTGAAATCCTCCCCCTCTTCCGTGTGGCTTTACCAGAAAGCATACGCATGGATGCAGAGCTCAATTTCCTACTCTGCATTCTTGCACATATCTGCCGGCAAAGCCGCACCGGGGGGGAGAGGGACCAGTCGATCCCTGCGCATTCCCCCCGCAGCTAGGGAGAATGTCTGAAAGCGGTCTAAGTGTTGCTGTAGTCTGCTTTGTATCCTGATTCCTCACCCTCTGTTTGTCTGCAGCCCTCACTTTTTGCACCATGTCCGAATTTTTTTTTTCAATCTTATGAAGCAAGATGCATTACTTGTTTTTCAGAGCACCCAGCTCTGAGCACTCTGACATTCTGATAATCAGGCCAACAGTACCTTCAGCAATTTCTCTGAAGTATCTTGGGCCCAATCTTGAAATTTGTCCCCTGCCAAATTCCCATTGATTCCAAAGCTATTTAAGCAGGCGACTAACTTAAATTGCCTGTGTACTTGAATGGAACTAATCACGGGGACTACTACACAATTAAATTAAGGATGTGGTTAAGTACCTTCTTGAATCAGAGCCAAGATCACCAGTTCCCTGGTGGAATGCATGCCCAGTAAGGATGGGACTCTGGGAAAAAATTTGGTTTCGGTCAATTTTGGTTTCAGTTCTCATGAATTTTGGTTCTTTCCTGATTTCAGTACTATCGGATCTTTTGCATTGATTTTTGTACCAGATTTTTAACATTGCAGTTTTTCAATGGGGGACAAACCGCAATGTTAAAAATCCGGTACAAAAATCAATGCAAAAGATCCGATAGTACCGAAACCGAAAAAGAACCGAAATTTCAGATTCATCCAAAATGGCCATTTTTGGGTACTTTCAGTTTTATCCGAAACTGAAATTCCCATCCCTAATACCCAGTAACTATCTGCAAAGATGATATAAATCCCAAAGGAGGAGGTACTGCAAATAAAGGCAACCTTGTTGTTTGTTGCAGAAAACTTGGGTGTGAAAATGGTGGTGAGTGGCCACAGGAGGAATAACCACCCTCACATTAATGTTAGCACTGTTCTGAACATAAGAACATAGGGCTGAAATTTGAATCGATTTTATTCTTGTGAAACTCTCACTGGAATTGAGAATCAGGGTCAAGATCTCGCAGACATCTCGACCCTGATTCAGATTCTCATGAGATT
Organism: Sphenodon punctatus; assembly: GCA_003113815.1. Classification (NCBI taxonomy): domain Eukaryota; kingdom Metazoa; phylum Chordata; class Lepidosauria; order Sphenodontia; family Sphenodontidae; genus Sphenodon; species Sphenodon punctatus. The sequence continues at coordinate 517,144 of QEPC01006898.1, forward strand.
TTTCACACACACACACACACACACACACACACACACACACACACACACACAGCATTGGGTAGTTTGTTTCTTGAAATTTCTTCTGTTTCTTGGCAAAAATCCAGCAAATTCTCATCTCGTTCTCATGTGCAAGAACATGACAAGAACTGTGATTCTCATCAAAAAACGTGAGAAACCAAGAACTGACTTTCAACCCAAATAAGAACATATATTGTGCCATACTGGGTCAGGTCAAACAAGGTCCATCAAGTCCAGAATTCTGACTCTGACAGTGGCCAATCTCAGTCCCTTGGAAGAAGTATCCAGTCAGGTCACAATGAGCAATCCATTCCTTCTTGTCCACTCCCAGCAGCAAGAAGTTATGTCCCCTAAACCTACTTGTCTGATAACCATCAATGAACCTATTCTCCAAGAACTTATCAAATCCTGTTTTAAACCCAGCTATACTACTGGCCTTGACCACAACCTCTGGCAACAAATTGCACAAGTTACTGTGTTCTGAGTGAAAAAAATACTTTAGTTGTTTAAAATCTATCACCAGTTAGTTCCATGGGGTGTCCCCTAGTTTCTGTACTCTCTGAGAGGGTAAATAACCATTCTGTATTTAACTGTAACATATGACTCATAATTTTAAAACTTCTATTATATCCCCTCTCAGTCATCTCTTCTCCAAGCTGAGGAGCCCTAATTTATCCAGCCTCTCTTCACACAGAAGCCATTCCATACCCTTTATCATTTTCATTGCCCTTCTCTGTACCTTTTCTAGCTTTACTATAGCTTTTTTGAGATGGAGCATCCAGAACTGCACACAATATCCAAGGTGCGGTCACACCATCGTATATACAGGCATTTTGATATTTTCAGTTTTATTCTCTATCCCTTTCCAAATAATTCCTAACATCCTGTTTGTTTTTTTTGGCTGCCACTTCACGTTGAGGATTTCAATGTATTGTCCACAATGACCCCAAAATTATATTCCTGAGTCGTAACCCCTAATTTAGAAACCAGCATTGTGTAAGTACAGTTTGGATTATTTTTCCCTATGGCATCACTTTTCACTTGTCCACATTAAATTTCATCTGACATTTAGATGCTCAGTCACCTAGGGTAATTTCAGACGTAATGATATCACGGTCAACCACAGTGAACCACGGACAATCCTGCGGCGTGGCCAAAGAGCCGTGAACGTCTGATCAGCAACATCCAGATGTTCACCATGGTCAATCACCCATAGGGGCCAAATCCAACCACGGTTCTGGAGGTCAGGACGGGACCATCCCCGTAAATGTGGTGAAAGCAATTCCCAATGGGAAACCGCCAAACGTAACAACTGAACGCCAACCACCAGGCAGAATCATAACAAATGATCCCCAGCTGTGGCAAGAACACGAAGCATTGCTTCGTGAGAATGAGAAACACACAGACCAGGGAGAAAGATTTAAAATGTACACAGCATCAGGGGAATGTGGCAGGACGGAGCAAGGTGGAAGGGAGAAGAGAGTGGATGGCGAGCGAGGCAGGGGGAAGGAGGAGGAAGGGGGCAGTGGAGGTGGTGGCAGTGGAGGAGCAGCAGCAGTAACAGCATCCAGAACTGGCTGCCCCTGAGGGGAAAACCATCCAGGGGATGGAGGCACCCCAGAAATGGGTAAGGAGAGCGAGGGGGGTGCCCGGTGGGAGGGGGGCAGGGACGCAGGCCATGGGTCAGAAGGACCAAGGACACTAACCCCCCCCATGACCCACAGACCCAGAAACGTGCCCGGGAGCCAGAGCCCACGGAGGAGAATGGTAGAGGGGAAGTGGAGAAGGCAGAGGAGGAACCACAGGAGGAGGGCACACACAGGAGATGCTGGCACCAGCGAAGGGGGCAATAGGGGCACAAGGAGACCCAGGACTTCATTCTTATCTGGGGGTTCCTGGAGCTCCAGATGGAGATCGCCATGAACAAGAGGAATGAGTACGTGTTCATGGAGATTGTGCGGGACATGGAGGTGGTGGGGCACCGAAGGACTGCAGCCTAATGTCTCTCCAAGGCCAAGGAGCTCAAGAGGGGGTACAAGGCCATAAAAGACAACAACCAGCGGTCTGGACACGGAGCACAGACCACCTACTACTACGATGCCATGGACCACATACTACATATGAAGGGCTCCATAGTCACCCCACAGCTCATTGGGAGCGCCATGGTCCGGGGCAGGGAATGGGCCAATGTACCCCCACCCCTAGCAGCCCCACATGCAGGCACCGACCCCAGGGATCCAACCCCTCCTGAGGAATGTCCCGGGACCTCGGAAAGCAGCAGGACCCCCTTGTGAACCAGCACCAGAAGCCCATGGCCACAGTCCAACTTGGGCAGATCCGAGGCCGGCACACTTGTCACCCTGAACCAGCGGACCCAGGGGGAGCACAGCCCGATGGGGGATCCAGCCTTGGAGGAATCTGAGATGGACATAGAGGGTAGGCAAGCAGTTGGGAGGGTACATGGGCCATAGGGGGCATGCCCAGGGCTAGGGGACCCCCACAGGGTGGGGGCCCGGCCCCATGGCCCCCAGGAACCAGGGAACATGGGAAGTGGGTCAGGGTGCAGAGGGGTCCACCCGGGCACACAACAGGTGGGACAGGCACAGCTGACCAGGGGGCACATACCCCGGTGTCAGTGGTTGGGGGCTATGGTGGGATGGGGACCTGGACCGTGCAAGGGTAACACACACACCCTCCATTCCCCAACAGGTGCACACATGTCTCAGCACGTGGGACAGCCGGGTGAGGGAGAATGCAGGGACCAACCACAGCAGCAGCAGGTGGACCACAGTGAGCTACCAGGGCAGGGGGGTTCGCCCAATGGGGGTGCACCAAGGGCATGGACAGGTGGGTGAGGTACCAAAACCCCCCCTCACCCTGGTACAGAGTGCCCCATGGCTCAGGGCAGGATGGGCGGGGTACAGGGAGACCCCCAGAGGGAGGACCATGCCTGCCATGTGCTGGGGAGGCACCATGGCCACCCCCAGCACAGTTCCAGGACAGGTGGTCCGTGACTGAGCCCGACCAACTGTCACCAATTGTTTGCCCAACAAGGCAACAGGCAGCGCCCCCACCAGCCAAACCAATGCCTCCGGCACAGCAAATGCAGGACCACAGGCCAGGGTATGGCACCGGAAGGAGGATCGGGCAGAGGAGATCATCCGTACCAGCATGCAGCAGGGGGAGTGGATGATCATGGCCATCGACCGCATGGAGGTGGCCACAGACAGGGCCCTGAAGCATGCAGAGGCCAAGGACTGGCAGCTGGTAGCAGAACTGCACCAGGAATGGAGGCATGAGTGAAGGGAGCACTCGAGGCAGATGGAGGCATTGGAGTGGCTGAGCCAGACCATCAAGCAGCTAGGCAAGGAGCACACCCGGATGATGGACAGTTCCCTGGACATTGGCACCTCACTGTTGCTGCATGCAGGGACTATGAGTACCTATTGCATGGCAGCCGCTCTGCCATACATCTTACTGGCTCTAGTGCCTCAGCAGCCTCCCGTGCCGCCACCACCACCACCACCACTGCCCCAGCTTCTGGCACAGCCTCTGGTCCTACGCATCTGCCTCCTGGTCCTACCTGACCTCTGGAGACAGCAACCACCCAGGGAGGCCCCTCCGGCACCGCTGGCACCACCCCCATCCCCACCGCACAGAGCGGTCTGGACCCGAAGACTGCCCAGGACACGGTTGGGGAGACAGACAGCAGGGGTGAGGAGAGCTCCCAGAGCTTCATGGCACCCAATAGGCAGCCAAGGGGGCGGGCCATGGAGCAGGAAGGGGGGAAGGGGGAGGGGGAAGGGCACTGTATGGAAAATAAACAAATGGGTTTGCAACTACAACAGCTTTATTGTCTGCTTCAGGGTAATAGGAAGGGTGCAGGGAATTGGCTCGGCTGTGGCTCAATGACAGGTGGAACCTGCCGTGGGGAAGCTTCCACTCGGCTGTGGGTGGGCACAGGTGCTGGGACAGCTGGTGCTGTGACCCACCTGTGTGGATGGGGTGGGGACCCAAGGACCGGGGGTGTCCTGTGGCAGCCCACGGGCAACCCCAGGGCTCGCTCAGCGTGCTCAGGCCGCGGGCTCACTGGCTATATGCCTCGCCAGGGCAGTGCAGATCTGCTTGGCATAGCGGTAGTCCCATGAGTTCTCAGCATTCACATAGAGCAGCATAGGTCCTGGTGGCCGCTGGGGCATGGGGAATGCCAAGGCGACCCCATCGGTCTTGCATATGTTTTGCAGGACACAGCAGGCACCAATCACGAGGGCCGAGGTCTCCACAGCGAAGTACAGATGACCAGCAAGGCACCTCCAGTGCTGCTTGAGGGCACCAAAGGCCCTCTCAAATACGGTCCTCGAGGTGCATAGCCGGGAGTTGAATAGCACCTCCACAGGGGTCCTGGGGACCGGATATGCCTTCATGAGCTAGTGAAGGAACGAGTAGACTGGGTCCCCCAGGATGCAGGGGGGTATCAACACCCCCTCAATGCACCAGGTATGCCTTCATGAGCCAGTGGAGGAGCGGGTAGGCCAGATGCCAGAGGATGCATCAACACCCCCTCAATCCTGGTCATCTCCATGTCTGCACAGTCCCCCTGGTACATCCAGCCATAGAGGGGTGAGATGGCGAGGATCTGGGCATCGTGGCTGAAACCGGAGTGGCCAGTGAAGATGTCCGTGAACTGGTCCCGGTGGTCCACAACTGCCTGGAGCTGCAAGGAATCGTACCTGTGCCTGTTGATGTACTCACCAGCATCCCCGTTGGGGGGCCAGAGGATCTCGATGTGGGTATCATCCACAGTGCTCAGACAGTTGGGGAAGCTGCCAGCCTCGAAGCCATCCACCACAGCCACCTGGTCCACCAGCTGGATCACTCGGTCCAGTACCATGCCCTCCAGAGCCTCACAGAAGTCCCGGAGGATGCCCGTGACAGTGCTCAGTCACACACTGAAGTGTGGCACCACGGACCGACAGGAATCTGGTGTTGCCAGTGCCCAGACCACTATAGTCACGCGTTGGACCATGAGTATGGGGGAGCGCATGGGGGTGCGCAGCCACTCCAGCCAGTGTGACATAAGCTCAGCAAGCCACAGGAGTGACTGCCTGTCCATGCAGAAGTGTTCCCTCCATGCTGCATCGTCCCACTGTGCCCATGCCCATGCACCTTGCTCCCCGTGCATTGCTCACTAGCCATGCCTTGTTGTGGCCTGCAGGCTTATCACGTGTCCTTGGAGCTCCCCTGCTTCCCTTCCCAGCCCACATGGGATCATAGGGCCCTTCTTTCCTTGCTGCTCAAACCCTCTGCCTGCTGGACCATGGCCGGCAGTGCTGCCCCGGGGCTCCCGTGCCCCGGATCGCCTGGCGGCTCCCATAGTTGAACCTTCTGGGAGACCATGGGCCTATGTGACCTGTGGCATTCCCAGCCATGGAACTGCTCCTGTGTTTGGGATACCCTCTCTGGTGCCTATGCAAGTCTGAGCTCCAGCTTTCGTTACTTCGGCTGTGAGGCGAGCAGTAGCACGTGCCGGTTCTATGCGGAGGTGCTGGGCCTCCGTCCCTTTCCTGACTGACCAGGTTCACTACCTGTCTGGAGGAGGGGGGCCCTGCCCTAGCTGTTTCCTTCTTCTGCTGCATCCACGGGGCCCGTGGCTACAAGTGGTCGCATGGGATGGCATATTCCCGCCTGTTGGAGCTCGGGCACCTGCTTTGGCCCCCTGCTTCTGACTGTTCCTTGTCAGAGTCCACCGCACCGGAGCTGGTGGCACTGGCTGCTGTGTGGACCCATGCTGATGTCCAGGTGGGGCTGGCCGGCCCGGATCCATTTGAGGCCTACTACCTTGTTGCCCACCACATGGCACAGTTGGGCTAACGCTGGGGCATGCTTCAGTGGCCCCACTACGTGCATCTGGTGAGCCAACCCATCCCAGCCCCCTTTGTGACCCCATGAGGTTGGATGTGAGTCCCCCTGTGTCTTCAGTGTCATGCATGACAGCCCCACCGTGTGCTCCCTGCACGTCCCTGCTGGCTTGGGGCACTGGTCTCTAGCTCCTTGCCGTTCTGGCCTCTCAGTTGTTCTGGATGGGTCTGTTTGCCTCCATTCCACTCACCTGTGCTGCTGTGCCCCCTCCATAACCACCCCCTGTCCTTCGTTGCCTGTGGTGTTCCTCTCTGTGCGCAGCCCACCCTTTGGCTGGTTCCTGCTGCCTGTGACCTCTACCGGATCTCCCCATGGTGTTGTTCTCCCTTGCATGGCCACCCGCTCACCTGTGTCCCTGCCTTGCCCCCCCCTCCCCGCCCACTGGGTGCCTCCGTGACTATGCGGGTCTTGGGTCCCCTGCACAGCACCTCTTGGATTCCTCCGGGGGGAATTCCTCCAGCTCGCATCCATCCCCACCTGTGCTTCTGCATCAGCGGGGGGATCCTGCCATATGGACCTGCCTGGGAACACTCTGGTGCCTTCCTTTGTTTGGTTGCCCTCCCCCTGTGACCCTGCTCTGTCTCCGTGGGGACCCCCGTGACTTGGGCTGCCTGTGTTGCTGTTGGGTGGCCTGTGCCACCTGTGCTGTCTGTGAGGTTCTGGGTGCCTTTCCCCATGTCCTAGCCTGTTCCTGGGCCAGTCCCCTCCCCTCCTGTGGCCTGTGGCTCCCACCACCCTGTGTCTGTGGTGCTGTGTGTGTTGGCCTTCCTGGGGTGCTGTGCCCCTTCCCCCCCTCCGTGCCGTGGCTCCTGGCTGTGTCCAGTGTCCAGTGTGTGTGTCCCTTCCTGGGTGTCTGTCCATTCCCTGTCCTGTGTTGTTGTTTCCCTGTGTGCCCTGGTGTGCTCCCCCATTCCTTCTGTTCCCGTTTGGGTGTGTTTGTGCCCGGGCGTGTGTGTGTGGTTTGTGTTCTGCTGTGTCCTTGGCTTCCCTGTCCCTGTTGTGTATGCCGTCCCTGCATCTCTTCTCCCTCCTCCCCCTCCCTTCCTGTTTCCCTTGTGTGGGCGTTGCCTTTTGCCACTTTTTGCTTCATTTGCCCTTGGTCGGCCATGGGTGCCTCCCATCCCAACCCGGTTCCTTCTGGGTTTTCTAACCAGGGTCCGGAATCAGCATAATGTCTGTTGCGCTGCCCCAGGTCGTGGTCCGGCCAGACATTTCCTTGCCATGGTCCTTCTCCTGTCACATCTGTTCTGGGCTGTCCTGGACCACGGGAGAGGGTTCACTGGCTCACCATGGTTGGGAATCCACTGTGGTGACCCGGGAGCACGTGACGTCTGAAATTACCCCTAGTTTCTCAAGAGCCTCCTGAAATCTCTTACAGGCCACACAGGTTTTAACTATCTTGAATAATTTTGTGTCATCTGCAAATATCACCCTACTTTTTTACTCTTTTTCAGATCTAGAGGAGACAGAGGAGGAGCAAAGGGAAAGTGTTCTATTTAGCACTGAGAAATATTCTCCAAGGAAGTGCACAGGAAGTTGAGAGCTGGAATCTTTCATCTAAATATCTAATCTATATATATAACTAATATCTATCTAATATCTATATAATATGGACATGGAGATATAGATAGGGGAAGGGAAAAGGAAAACTATGAGGTATATCTATTATCTAATCTATCTATTCTATAATCTAATCTATGTATATATATATATACACACACACTATTTAATTTAATATATATTGTATATATATAATTTAAACCCGTGAATTAAATACCTAAGACAGGATTTTAACTCTGGTCTTCAGCATCCAAGTCCCAATACCTTATCCACTAGACTACAATGGTTTGCTTTCTCCCTTTGACCAGCACTGTGGGGATGGGTCCGAAGGCAGGGCTTCATGAACCAAAAGGGCAGAGCTGTCCCTAGCTCCTTGTGGACAATTTTTACTCCACTATTAGGGAGAGATCATGAATCCTCATCGTGTATGTACACAATGAGGCATGTAGGTATTAAAAGGATGTGTGTGGTTTTTTTCATAGCCAAAAACTGGTGCCTAGATTGCGAACTCAGCTGATTGTAAAACCCAGCTGTTCAAGAACCAGCTCTCCTGTACCTGTAAGGAAGGACGTAATGTACTTGGCTTGAGGATGTATGTATCATTTCCTTCTGCAGCACGCACTGTCAGACCTGTTCAAGGTGTTTGTCAATTTGTAATTTTCACACCTTCTGGTAGCTGACCTGAAAAGAAGATGTGAGCCATTACTTCTTAATAGATTTAATGGAATATGAAAGTTCAAAAAACAACTTGGCACAGTTCCTGCAATCCAGCCTTGTACCCTTACCTGTTTAATGTCTTGTTGTAAAATACCGACACTATTTATTTTAATCTCACAAATAAATTATTGCCACGAAGAATCTTTTCTGTTTTGTTGACTCAAGTACTCAATCCACTGAAATCAAAAGTCTCCTACTTGGGGGATGGGGGGGTGTAGATCTCCTTATACTGTTACATTAGGATCAGATCAGCTGGCATTGCTACCTCATCAGTACTGTTCATGTCTCATTGGGTGTTTTTGGATGGCCGTGGGGCTGCTCTGTTCCAGAGCTGCTCCACGGGTTCACCCCTGCGTCCACCCACTCCCAGACCCACCTGGGAAAGGTTCAGAGTTGGAACCAGTGGGTTCCCCAGCCCATGCACCCCCCATGCTTAGAGTTGTGGGCAGTCGCCCAGGTCTCTAGGCTGGTACCCACAATTCTGTAGACAATGGCTGGCTGAAAGTGGAGCTTCAGTGTGCGTCCACACATCAGATGGACTGCTAATCTGCTTTGGGCTGGTGTCCTTGGTTTGACTGCCCTGCTCCCCCAGTGGCATTCTGGGATGTTCCAGAGCACCACTGATGGGACTGTTCTAGAGCAGACACAACCTACTTTGCTTCAGCATCTGGTGGGGTGCCTTTAAGATGGACAGGCCACCTGGAAGTGAAATGGGCTGGCGCAGCCAGCACCAGGGAAGCCTTTCCATCTGAACACAACCAGTGTTCCACTGAAAGGACCTTAAGTAAGAAAGTGTAGTCTCTTCCCCTTTTATACAGAACAAATTAAGCCAGATTTCAGTTACATTTGTATATAATATTAGGGTTTTGTATTCCAGTATACTGATTAATAATTGGTGAAATAAAGAACTGCTTCCAGTCTTCCTTCCTTTCCTAGCTAACCAGTTGTAGGATTACACTGCTTTCTCAAAGGAAATTTCAACACTCATTCACCAGTCTCTGGTGTTGGTGAGATGAATCTTTAATCTCAGCACCTTACAAGGTTCATTTCAAACTGAACATCATCCATTCCCTTAAACCATATGAAGGGGATATTCAAAGGCATATTTTTGACTAGACATCCAGCCAATGTATCAGGACGAACATGTTGGCAGTAGGGATGTGTGAACAGAACACTGTTCGGATGTTCAGACGTTCGGTCGTTTGGTTCGAAACCTGAGTTTGGGTTCGGCTGTTCGGTTTGGCGGAGTTCGGTTCGGAGTTCGGACATCCAAAAATAGCGCTATCAATACTGAAATCGATACCGAATTAGAAGATTTTTTTCGGTATCATTTGTCCCTGGGACCATCCCTGGTCTCAGATGCCTCCCCCTTCCAGTCACCTTTTTTTCCTGACCCTGAACTCAACCAAACTCACCTGAACATGACCAAACTGGTCGTCCATTTTCGAGTTCGGTTCGGACATTTGGTTCAGATGTCCAAACAGACCGAGTTTGGGCTGAACTCCGAACATCCGAACCACGTTCGCACATCCCTAGTTGGCAGCAAGGTCTATCAGTCTTTGAAATAGTCTCCTCTGGGAGTAGATGGAAGTCTATCTCTTGAGTCACTTAAAAATGCCCAATTGGTTATGTTAAGTGGAGCAAAGCTTCCCAGATATGGGTAGGGCTGTAGTTGAATGTTGCAGCGGTAGCTATTTTCGCCGGAAACAGTGTTTCCACAATTAGTGGTATGGCATGGCAGAGGCTTTCATTCTGCTAGTTTCATTCCGCTACTTCTGCAGTTCCGCTAATTTCATTCCGCTACTTCCACAGGCTTCGCAAAATAGCGGAAACATTACATATTTGCTATTTCCACCATTCTGCCAGCACCAAAAAATAGCAGAACAGTGGTTTTCTGACAGTTTCCGCAATTTTTCCACAATTCTGCAATTTGCAGAATGCCGGCGGAATTAGTGGAATGTCCGCAGAAAAGCCGCAGTGTGGCGGTGGCAATTCCAAAATGGCAGAATGGAATCACAGAGCGGTAACAGCTGCTGCCACATCAGCCCTAGATATGGGAATGGTCTGATTTCTACAATTCAATTTAAATCTCCTTAAGGAGAGAACATGGTAAAAATAATTGTTTGTCTTTTATGAAAAGACTCACCCATATATGGTAATTGTTTGGTGAGTGGTGAAAGAGCAGACGTGGAATAGGTCCACGCTCCTTGTTTCATTCAAACAACAGCTACTAGTCTGCCTCAAGGCAATCCTATATGAATTTCAGTGCCATCACATTGTTAAATGTACACTAGAAAATATATAAATGGAAATTTATTAAAAATACAATTACTAAGAAAATAGGATGAGAATATGCTACAATTGGGGAAGACAGTCAAATTAACATTGCAGTAGTGTAGTTTTTGTATTTAGTATAGTATAGCATTACTGTGAACTCAATTGACACCCAGGACCAAACTTTCAAAAAAGTTCTCCTGATCAGTAAACTTGGCGCTGAGTTTTTTTGGAAATCTGGCAACGCAAATCTGGCCATGACAATATTTTGGAAATATCCCATGGAATCCCTTTTTTTATAATCATGTGCAAAATATTAAAATGAGGTATTAGGGAGGTGGAGACATCTAAATACATAGAGAGCGCCACAAGGTGAAAGCTAGTGGTAAAAGGTCTTAAAGTAAAAACTGTTTTGCCCTAAACATGTGTTTTTAATGTTCCTCACCATGGTATTTTGGTGAAAAAGCAAATCTTACTAAGTGACTCACATACTTTTTGCTGTTATTAAAATCAACAAAAACAGATGTGACAATATCACACCAAGGAAAACACTACCTCTTAACTACATTTAGCTGTCTCAATAATAGGATTGAAGAGAAGTTGTTCGGAAGTACCAAAAAAGTAACATTTCTGAAGTGCTGAAAAGACTAATTTTAGACTGCATTGCATTCAGGCTGGAAGAGCTCACTCTCTTAGCAGCAGTTGAATTTCACTCTTTCTATAAATAATTATTGAGGATTCCTTAATACACTATTAAAGAATGATTAAAATGTTAAAGAATGATCTAGTCTTTGAGCACAAACGAGCAAGATATGAGCTGTGAAACATTATGAAGGTCTTATAGGTCACTATCATTGCTTCACCTTCAATTTGATGACAGTTGTTTTCAGGATTCTTAGCTATCGTATACACCCTAGGCCATTTACTTATACAGGGTTGGGTCCTGAATTCTGCTGGCTCCAAACCTATAAAGTACTTGAGCAAGTGATTATTTTAGATTAGGTCAATGACACACTGGATACTTTTTAGACAGACAGCAGCTCTGCTACAGCACATGCCAGCCTGCTTCACCCCTAAGTTAGCCTATGTAAAGAGCAGATGCCAGATGTGCAAACCAGAGCAGTAGGGATGTGCGAACATGGTTCGGCCGTTCGGTGTTTGGTCCAAACTTGGCACACTTGGACAGCCGAACCAAACGACCGGACCGAATGCGGTAGCAGACGAACAGTTCAGCTGTGTTCGGGTGAGTTTGGGCGGGTTTGGGTGGGGAAAATGTGACTGGCAGGCCCAGGGAGGTGGGGCCAGCTGAGGAGCAGACTTCCTGGAGCCAGGGGTGGAGAGGCTTGGACTAGCAGCCAGCCTGCCCAATCACCATCCCTCTTTTCCTCAGACCACTGCCTTCGCAGTCTACGATTGGCCACAGGCTAGGCTGCATGGAACCAATGGGGCTTGTGGTGAGATGGGTGCAGCAAGTAACAAAAGTCATTGTCCTCCCCCCTTCCAACTCCTTCTGAGCTAGCCACTGATTCTGTCAGCAGGCGTTTTCAGAAGTCTCCCTCTCCCAGTAGCTTGTGTTCCTCCCAATCCATTGCCATCGTCCTCCTATTTCNCACACACACACACACACACACACACACACACACACACACACACACACACACACACACACACACAGAGTGTTCTTTCTCCCTACCCTCCATTGAATCCTTCCCTCCTCCCTAGTGTTACGCCGTGAAGTATTCGGAGAAACTATGGACAAAGCCATGACTGACGAACCATAGTGGGTCTTCAGGAAGAAGCCCCAATTTCATCAAACTTTTCACACCCTCAAGTCTTCCTATAGAAGAGGAGGTTCCAGAAATAAGAAACCATGAAGGTAGCATGGGAACAAGTCCTCAGGTCAGGACCCTAGACACTCTCACAGATAGGCTAAGGCCCCTGCTTCTGGCACTTCCTGACTACAGGCCTTGCCTCCCATCGACAGCAGCCACTGTGGGACTTCTCAGACTATTTCCCACATATGTTCAAACAGTTCAAAAGTCTATTTGTCTAGACCATTGGTCATAACAAAATACAGATAAATAAAATCATAAATAAAAAACACAAGTTGTACAACAAACATTAAAATGTTGTACAAGAAACCTGACAAGGTTATTTTATTGAGGGTCCCAAACTTAAACTAATTTAGGATATAAATATATTGCACATGCTTAAGTACATCCAACTTGTAAGCTAACCAAGCCACTTGCTTCGGTACTTTCGTATCGGTATTGGCAAGAAGAAATGATATTTTCAACTGGATATCTGTAAAATATCACTTCCGACTAGTGCGTGAGGGGAACAGCGACCAAAGGTTACGTCATAAACTTCTTATTATAACCAGAACCCTTCTTCATTGCGGATCCTATGACTAACTGCTCAACCAAACCCCAAACCATGATCAGTGCCATCAAGCATCTCCTGAAAATAGGGGCTATAGAACCATGCAACAGAGGTACTCAAGCCTGTACTCCATATTTTTTATAGTCCCAAAGAAAAATTGAAACATTCGAGCCATCCTGTATCTGAAGCAGCTAAACCATTTCCTGAAATGAAGAAAGATTCAGAATGGAGAAACTATGTTTAATCCTCCTCATGATATAGCCAAGGGATTTTCTCGCTTCCATAGACTTAAGGGAAGCATATCAGCATATTCCCATCAGGCCAACTCACCCAAGATACCTCTATTTCACATATAGACACCTTCACTATCAGACAAGGTGCTGCCCTTTGGGTTGGCCTCCTCGTCGGGATATTCTCCAAGGAGCTAATAGTTCTAGTGGTGCCTCTCAAGGAAAGAGTGCATGTATTTCCTTACCTGGATGACATTTTGGTAAGAACACAGTCATCCCATGAGGGTCAAACAGCTGTTTGGAAAACAGTGGATTGCCTGCAGCAGTATGGGTTCATTATCAACTGGAAGAAAAGTTCCCTGGTTCCAACTCAATGCCTGATGCACCTGAGAGCTCTGATAAACACTCAGCAGACAGGGTCTATCTGACCGAGGACAGAGAAGACCAGATTCATGAATTGCTTCAAATAATCCAACAGTCCACAGTAATATCTCTGATGTTTCTGGCCAGCAGGCTAGGTTTGATGATGTCATGCATGGAAACAGTCTCTTGGGCCCTCTTCCATCTTTGGCTCTTTCAACAGTTCTTGTTGAGATGGCAGAACCAAACAGCTACCACAAGAGAATTGATACATGATGGACCTTCCCATCAAGGACTCCTCTGGGGGCCCACTGCGAGGGATCACCAGCCCAGGACAAATGGACAGCAGCCAAAGCAACCCAACACTGCGGGTTGGAGCTATGGGCAATTCGTCTCACACTTCTACACTTCAGACTCATCATGTTTCAATGCACATCGACAGTATGATGTCAATGGCCTGTCAATGAACAAGGGGGCATCAAATCAGAGACTCTTCACATACTTCTCTCATGGGCAAAGCACAATATCTCTAATGGTGAGACATGCCTGAGGAGAGTCCAGCACACAGAAGGTGTAGATACATTGACTCAATAATGGCTCCACCAGCTTCTATACGCATACCCACCAATTCTGCTTCAGCAGTATGGAGAAAGATACTCAACAGGCAGAGGTAACCCTGATAGCACCCCATTGGCCACGAAGACCATGGTACTTGGGGAATCAAATGAGTTGCTCCGAGCAGCAAGCATCCTTCTTCCACAGGCAGACAATCTTCTGATTCAAGGCCCTGTCCAATTTCACAGTCTCAACAATCTTCGACTCACCACTTGGAGATTAAGCGGAAGCAACTGAGCTTTTTTGTATGTTCAAGCAAGTTGCTGGAGACTCTCTGGCACATGGGGTGATTTGATTAATCGCATTTACACCACCACCTGGAAAGTGTCTGTGTCCTGGTGGAAACTCTTCACAGACAGCCACCCTTAGCAGGTGTCAACGAGTTATTAATTTATTTATTTTTTCAAGAAGACCTGGAAAAGGTTCTCACTACGAATAACTACAAGTGTCACTAAAAATTCTGTCATATAATGTAACCTTCCTGCTTGCCATAATTTTGGCCAAGAGAAGTTCTGAATTTGGGGGCCCAATCAGCAGATCTGGAATTATGTTGCTTTGACAAGGACAAAGTCTCTCTACATTTATATCTGGGGTTTGGTCACGAAACTGAACTCTTCCTTCCATATGAATCAAGACACAGAGTTGCCCTTATTTTGCCCAAATAATGTGCAATAAGTGGCTTAGAGGATGTATTTCTCTAGCTTATACTTCAGCTGGGCTACAGGCGGTGTCACAGCTACAGGCATTGTAGGTGTCGCAGTCTTTTCCCTTTGTACTGCAGTTGTCAACACGGCTTCAAGGGGTCACAACAGACAATATTTGTAAGGCAGCATACTGGTCATCTGTCCACCTTCACATGACATCACAATATAAACACTTGGGCTTTGGCATGTATTGCTTTTGACCACAGGGTGCTCCAGAGAGTCCTGGAGTGAATTCCTTGGACAGACACAGTGAAGGAGAATTTGATCAAACTTATTGCCCGCCCTAGTTGGTGGATTCTTGGGGGTACTGCTTGGGTACATCCCAGCACAGAACTGCCTGTCTGCAGCACAGGCAGAGAAAGGAAAATATGGAGACTTACCTGGTGAATTTTCTTTCTTGTCTGTGCCACAGGCAGGCAGTCCAACCCACCCTATTGTTTTTTATCTCCTTGAAGCTTTTTGTCCAGTTCACGCAGTATTCACAGGGGGTCACACCCGGACTCTTAGGCGGCATTCAGACGTGTGTTTAAATCGCACAGCTGTGGCGGTGGCATCGTGCGATTTAAAGAACCCCGCACTTCCGGGTTGGTGTGAATGCGGTGAGCGCGCACATTTCCACCTAGTCCGAATTTTTGGAGCGAGGTTTGAAAAGCTGCTTGGAGCAACTTTTCAAACCGCGCTCCAAAAATTGGGGCTAGGTGGAAATGTGCGTGCTCACCGCATTCACACCAACCTGGAAGTGCGGGGTTCTTTAAATCGCACGATGCCACCGCCGCAGCTGTGTGATTTAAACACACGTCTGAATGAGCCTTTAGTGAGTTTGACACCGTTGGTTCTCAGGTTCTTTTTGATTAGTCGTCTCATAAGATTAGGAGTTCCTGTATTTGTTTTTACTCAGCTTTGTTCTTGAGCAGTTCTTTGACATTTTTGGTAATTAAAATAAGTTTTAATTATGATTTTGTAAGCTTTGACAGTCACAGTTCTGGGCAGCAAAGCCAGGGTGGCTCCTCCCCCAGGGTCAGACTGTCAATCAAAATTTTGGATCCTGCCTTCTATCTCTGGGGAGGGGAGCTACACCCAGCATAGGACTGCCTGTTTGCAGCACAGACAAGAAGGAAAATTCACCAGGTAAGTCTCCAAATTTTCCTGTTCACCACTCCATTGCTAAGGTCATCCACCTATCCAGCCATGTTGATCATATTCAGTCTGTTCTCTACTCCCTCTCACTAGTTCTTTCTCCTACTTTGCTTTCAGCACAAGCTCCTTGTCTTCATCTTCACTTTTGATAGCCTTGCTCCTCCCTATCTTTGTTCACTCATTTCCTGTTATGTTCCCACCTGGGAGCTTCACTCCTCCTCTACATCACCTTCATCCACCTCCAAGTACCATCATTGCCCCTTTTCCCATGACTGGAATTTCCTCCCTAAACACATTTTCTCTGCTCCTTCCCTCCATACATTTAATGCCTCCTGAAATCCTCTCTTCCATCAGGCTTTCCCTAACTCCTCATCCTCACAGACTGCAGATGCTCCCCCTTCTGTCCTTTTGTTCAAGGTCCCCTTCGTCCCTTTAGGTAAGCGCTAAGCACATGCATCTGAGATGTCTTGACTTTGTGAATGCATCCCCATCTCTCCCTGTTCCCCTCTCCCTTGTTTCTCCTAGATTGTAATCCCTTCAGGATTGGGACCTGTAATTAACGATTGTCCACTCCCAGGTATTGCTGTTGCTAATACTTAATAATGATAATAACAACAACAACAACAAGCCAAGGAACACCAGAATCCATGCTCTGTTTTGGAGAGAACTAGACAATGACCTACCTAAAAGCCCCTGCCTTCACTAAATTCTTTCCACTGTGCCCAGTCTGGGAGCTAGAGGGCCAACAGTATGAGGTAAATTATTGACACCATCCTGCAGTACTACTGCAAGTCCTGAGCCATCTGGACCTTCACAGAGCAAGGCAACACTTGCAACTAATGAATGGCTTTCATAATTCCATTAACCTCTCCCCCAAGGCAGCTCTTAACAGGAAGAACAGGATTTTATCCATATGGATTGTCATTTTTTCCTTTTAAGAAACCATAATTAACAGTTCATTAAACAGAAGGGAAACTGCAAACACTCTTGAAGCTCATGTAAAATGCACTGCATCCCCGCTATTAAACTCGCCAATAAAAGGCATAGGAATATTACATTCTGACTCTTATTGCTATTGACTTCCATAGCAAAAATCTCTCCTGTCATGTATGTGCTGCAGTAGCAAGCAACATCACTGGCTCCCAACAACATCCACCATGGAGTAGGAACATTATTCCCAGATAGGCAAAACATCAATGAGATGGACTAGATTAGCAATGTTCCATTGACAGTTGAAAGATAATTGCTACCATTATATATGAAACGACTCTCTGGGTATTTTAAATTCAATAATGGCTTGCTGGAAGAATTAACAGAACAAGAAAGTAAGGGAATAGCACAATAGGGTTTCTGCAATTTAGCAGCATTATATGACCTTTAAGACACAGTTCATTAAAAAATTGTTTTGTGCAGAGGATTCATGTGCTACAGCTTAAGTCAAGATAGAAATGGAGCCTGAAAGAACATTTTCTTTTCCATGGTTGACTGCTGTAGATGGAAAGTGGGTATATCAGAATGATCATATTAACCCAGAGACTTTCGTTAAAGCAACAATTAAAGGAAAATCACATATTTTACCCTCTGTGTTCATATCTCAAATCTTTAATTTCTACCATCATGATTAAAATAGCCTCAAAAATAGCACTTAAAATAGCCTCAAAATACCAGTACTATAACTAACAATAACATCATTACAATAACACAGAGGCATTTATTTTCTAGTTAGAGGCAGCATTCCCTCAGACAATGAACAGGACTCTTGCTTCACTAAAGTAAAAGCAAAATTCCTTGGAAGACATTGGAACCAGAATTTCACTCAACATATTTTATGCCCAGCATTTGCATTCACAATGCATGCAATCATGGACTCGTGTTCACTGCGTTTTCCTCACTGACACCAATAGGGGAAACAGTGAACTCAGGTCTCTGCCTGTAATTCTTAAGCTAAGAATACTACATTAGATTAACAAACAGAGATCTAGTAAAGCACTAGATTAATTAAATGATTGTCCGAGCACAACCCTAAAGGAACCAGACAGACACAAAATAATACTATTTTAAATGGGCTTTGGCCGCAACTTTATTAATAACGGTATCTGGTAGCCTGCCAAGGGCATATTCTGTGACGTAACACGTGAACCATGCTTAAACAGAAAGTTGGGGCCGGGCTAACCCCAAGCACTGCCACCCGAGTGACCTGACTCCCCTGCAAGGTCACCCTCCCCCAAGTGGGATGGAACAAGAGTGGGTTTACCCCAGTCCAGCTGTTCATAGCCTAGGACTAACGATCCCCTGTTACCCCTCCCTGCCTATACCACCCCCCATGTTGGGCAAATGGGGGGGTGCCAAACAGTTCCAACTCTTAAGGAGATATGCCCCAAACGTGGTTCCCATGCTGTTATCTGCCTAAAGTTGCAACATGAAGGTAATAGCCACTGCTTGATTTTGTGTGAGAGAAACAATGGATAAAGAACACTAGGAACTGCTGTGAAGAAAGTAAAACACCCTGACCACATGTAGCCAACTATGGCCGAGAGCCAAATTCCTTCTCAGCCCCAAATACAGCAACTAGCCCCAAACACACAGCAGCCTTCACAAAGAAACATAAAAAATTATCCCCCAAACATTCCCAGGGTCAGTGGCGGCTGGTGGGTTTTGAGGTTGGTGGGTCACTAAGGCTGGCCCGGTGAACCTAGGGGCAGAGCCTAGCCTGGGGTGGAGCCTAGCCTGGGGCAGATCCAGGGGAATGGTAGGCAGAGCCAGGGGAATGGTAGGTCGAAAAATCACACAAACCAGAAAACCACACATAAACCAACGACCCCCACTCCCCCCACCATGTTCCCATGTGCCCCTACCATGTCCCTATGTGCCCCCAGAAAACCAAACATAAACCAGAAAACCACACATAAACCAGCGACCCCCACTCCCCCACCATGTCCCCATGTGTCTCCACTTCCCCACCATGTCCCCATGTGCCCCCACTCCTCCCACCATGTCTCCATCTGCCCCCACAATGTCGCCATGTGTCCCCACTCCACAGTTACCCCCCCGCTCCTCCACTGTCCCCAAGTCCCCCAGAAAAAAACGGTCCCTACCTGATCACAGAGAGCAGGTATGGACCATCACCGCTGGTAACGCTGGTGCTGCAATGGTTGCCGGTGGGCTGGGAGCGAGCGAGCTGAGCAAGATCTGAGAGACGCCGCCTACCCGCAGTAGCCACGGTGCATCCTGGAGAGGCGGCTTCAAAGCCGGGTGGCCATTAAAATAGCTGGGCAATGGGTTCTATGAGAACCCATTGCCCAAGTGGCCATGCACCCTGAAAACTGCGTGTGCAGCCCGTTCTGTTAGGTCGGTGGCAGCGCCGACCTAACAGAACCCATGGCTGCACCACCTGCGCATGCACTCCAGCCACGGGCAAAGCGGCTGGAGGAGTAGTGCGCAGGATCATCCTTTCTCCTGGGGCTGGTGCAGGAACTCTGACATCAGCATGCGGCATGTGAGAATGTTCGGAGCCATCTTGAAGAACCTTGTTTTTCTAAGGTTGCTATCATGTAAACAAGGTTCTTCGAGATGGCTTCAAACATTCTCACATGCCGCATGCTTCACTCTGACAACAGCGCTGACAGCGCCAGTGTCGGAGTCTGCGCAGATGGTGCTGGGCGCTGGATGCTTGCGGGGCACTGCCCCCAGCACCACAGCAAGGGGCCACCTCTGCCCAGGGTCATGCGGTTTAATGAACCTGTTGGCTGCTCACCTTTACTGGGCAGGGAGGTTGCCTCCATCCCTGCCCCTTCAGCCCTATGGTTCCTGGGCCAACTCACACAAGTACACCCCCGCTTATTATGAGGATGCTTTATTGTGCAAGCACAACCCGAAAGGAACCAGACAGACACAAAATAATACTTTTTAAAATGGGAATTAGCTGCAACTTTATTAATAAACAGTATCTGGTAGCCCATCCAAGGGCATTTCCTGTGATATAACAATGGGAACCATGCTTAAACATAAAGTGAGGGCTAGGTTGACCCCACAGTGCCCCCACCCGGGTGACCTGACTCCCCTGCAAGGTCACCCTCCCCCAGTGTGATGGGGAAGCAGTGGCATTCCCCCAGCCCAGCCACTCATAGCCTAGGACAAGGGCTTCCTGTTGACCTTCTCAGCACATACCACCCCCCATGTAAGGCAAATGGGGGATGCTATGCATCCCCTACTCTTAAGGAACTCTGCCCCTAGTAATTTATATATATATATATATATATATATATATATATATATATATATATATATATATNAAAATCTATGGAACTAAATGGACTATTATATCTACAAAGGCCTAGTCCTACAAACACACTCTAAAATATTAAAACTGAATAACTACTACACATGAACACTATCTCTTTCTATCTCTATAACTAAGCTAACTCCTACAACTATGTATCTATCTATAGTAACTATCTAATATCTCTCTCTCTCTCTCTCTCTCTCTCTCTCTCTCTCTCTCTCTCTCTCTATATATATATATATATATATATATATATACACACAATATTACACAGGGATGGGGGGGCACAGACAGCTCACAACAAACAACACAGGGAAGGGTACAAAACTGAAATGAAACCTAAATCAATCTAATCCCTTAGACTATAGGCAACCTCTCCCTCCTTTTTAATGGTGGATAACAGCATGGGAACCTCCACATGGGAGCTGTCATTCCACTTCATCCAGAAGCTACCACTCCTGTCTCATGACCCACCATCAGGGTTCTGGGGCTGTCATTCTGCTCACACGGATCTGTCATTCCACCATATCAAGAAACAGCCAGTCACTCCAGCCCCAGGACCCACTTTCAGGGCTCTGGGGCCTATGTTCCCGGCAGGGAGGGCTGTCCATCCATGTCATCTAGAAGCTTCCACTCTAGTCCCAGGACCCACCCTCAGGGTTCTGGGGCCATCAATCCACTCACAGGGAGCTGTCATTCCACTGCATCAAGAAACAGCCAGCCACTCCAGCCCCAGGATCCACCGTCAGGGTTCTGGGGCCTACATTACAGGCAGGGAGGGCTGTCCATCCATTTTATCTAGAAGCTGCCACTCTAGTCCCAGGACCCACCCTCAGTATTCTGGGGCCGTCATTCTGCTCACAGGGAGCTGTCATTCCTCTGCATCAAGAAACAGCCAGCAACTCCAGCCCCAGGACCAACCGTCAATGTTCTGAAGTCTACATTCCAGGCAGGGAGGACTGTCCATCCACATCATCCAGAAGCTGCCACTCCAGTCCTGTCCCAGGACCCACCATCTGGGTTCTGGGGCTGTCATTCTGCTCACTGGGAGTTCTCATTCCACCACTTCAAGAATCAGCCACTCCAGCCCCAGGACCCATCGTCAGGGTTCTGGGGCCTACATTACAGGCAGGGAGGACTGTCCATCCATGTCATCTAGAAGCTGCCACTCTAGTCCCAGGACCCACCATCAGGGTTCTGGGGCCATCATTCCGCTCATGGGGAGCTGTCATTCCACTGCAACAAGAAACAGTCACCTGCTCAAGCCCCAGGAAATTAAATGACCAAACCCGAACTCAGTTTTTGAACCAAATGACCGAACATCCGAACCCCGTTATGTTCACACATCCCTACAACTTAAACAGATGGACATCCCAGGGGCAAGGCAGGGCAAAGACAGGGCACCTGTTTGTGTTAAGAAGCCCAACCAACATGATGGCACAGCACTTTGTAGGAGGTGGGTCTTTCTTCAGCTAGGGAGCCCATTCCTCCAAGCTCAAGGGTCTTGGCAGAGAGCGTACCCAACCCAGTGGAACCAGTTTGATCCTGTCAGGTTCAGGTTAAGTCACAAGCCTCTACACAGAAATAACACAAGAGAAATGCAAGGTTATTTCAAGGTAGTCCTGTGATCTACTCCCGGGTTTTAAAATGGTACATGGACACTTCCACTGGGAAGGGAGCAGGAATCATATAATACATCTCAGAGTTGCTGCAAAGCAGTGCTATCCTGGTAATATACTCCTGGAACCATAGAGCAGCAGGAATGCTCTGCCATTATTCGGAGGTTTGCAATCCTAGAAACACCAGCTGGGTGCTAATTTGCGCTGAAGTCAATGCAGCTCTGCCAGCATTTATTTATTTATACATTTATTTAAATTTATATCCCACCTTTTCCCTGGGGCTCAAGGCAGGTTACAAAATATAAAAATATATAAAGTATACAAATTAAAATCAAATTAAAAATCCCCTATTCCAACCATGGGGAGTAGGTTGTCTTTCAAATATTACAGCTCTGAGCTTAAACCCCTGAATCTGATCCAATATAGCAATTCCCATGTTAATAACATTAGTATGCAATTCCAAAATATTAATGACTTTAATTAACATTTAAGGATTGGATTTAAATGCCTCTTGAGACAAGGAAATGGTTTAATGCAATCTCTTGTGGCTGTTGATAAGCAACTTCCCAAAGTTAACTAATCATTCTTTAGGCAAAGTTGGTATTTTGCTGTCATTAGAATCTTAGGTTTGTTCTGTTCTAGTAATCCACTCACATGCATCTCTTAATCTCTATAATCATGAACTGCAGGAATAATTATAGTGATGCACTTGCTATTTATCAGGCATGTTGAATTTGAGAAATTTTTGGTTTTGTCTTTATAACAGTTTCATTGCAGGTGGCTAATTCAAAATATATTTCCAGATTGTCCATTAATGATGAAAGGCAAATACAGTGTGGTCACTAGAAATGTCTAAAAACAGGGTTTAATATTCAGTGCCATTTGTGGTCACAAAATGTCCAACAACCGGAATTAATATTCAGTGCCATTTGTGGTCACTAGAAATGTCCAACAACAGGGTTTAATATTCAATGCCATTAATACAGAGCACCATTTACAGAGACTACATTCCCTTGTAATGAACAAGCAAGCATCAGATACAGGCCAGTTCAAACTCTCTTAAAGTCAATGGGATTCTTGCCATCAATTTCAGGAGATTTTATCTTAGTTCCCTTATGGAATTTTATATTTATAGCCAGATTTTATGAGCCTTCTACATCTGTAAACCCAGAACTGAAGTCCTGAAAGGAACAGCTTTCTTAAGAAATTTTCATCATACTTTTTTTTTTCTTTGAAAGGCCGTGATAACTCGCACCTAGTCATATCTTGGCATAACTTGGTTATGTTCAGTAACAGAAGAAGACATTGTTACAAAGTGTGATACATCTGTGTAACAGAATTTGTGTGTGTGTGTGTGTGTGTGTGTGTGTGCTATTACAGAGCTGTATCACCTAATTATGTCTTCATATGCCTGTCTGCCCTCTGCCATGATGCACAGCCGCAGAAACCATGGAAACAAGAAGCCGCAGCATGCATTAACTCCATCCTGTCCAGGAACTGATGCAGCCACTGTCAGTTCCAGCCAACCACAGAGGCGCATATTGGGCGGGCGGGACACACAGAAATCACAATACACCACTCTCAGCATGTGCGTGTCCTTTTTGGCTACACAAGTGTCATAGATTAACTTTTGATAAAGGAGGGGGAAGGCTGCTCACGTGGGTAGCCACCCCAGTTCATTCAGGCAGGGGATGCATGGGCCAGTAACAAGAGCTCTGTACTGGCTGCAGATAGTCTTCCGGGCCCGATTCAAAGTGTTGGGGTTTACCTATAAAGCTGTATTCAGGTGAGTTTGGGTGGCAAAAATGTGTCACCATGCCCTGTACTATACTGACCCCTGAGGTCCGCCGGGAGCACTCTTCTTGATGTCTCCTGGGTGGTGCGGGGGGCTACAATGGAAAGGGTATTCTTCATGGCAGCACCTAGGCTGTGGAACTCCCTTCTGGTGGAGGCCCGGGTGGCCCTGGACCTTGGCTCATTTCTATGACAGTGCAAGACCTGGCTTTTCCACCAGGCCTTTGGTGAGTAAGGTGGGTGAGGGTGGGTGGGAAGGATGGGGTTTTATTTTCTTATTTTTATGCTTCCCCTTTTATGTGTATTTATATGTAATTTGTAATGATGTTTTAATTTTCGTAAGCTGCCTCAAGCTGCATTGGCAGGAGAGGCGAAGTATAAATAATGAATAAATAAATAAATAAGAGGGCCTGCGAGTGGGCTGGACTTGAGAGCAGCAGCATGGCGCAGCAAGGCACTGCTCTCCATTCTGTAAGCCTACTGAGAAGTGAGTAGCAACCAGCATCTGGGCCCTCTCTCTCTCTATAAATGCTTGAACTGACTGCTTAGGAATCCTAGCAGCAGAAATGGAAAGTTCTGATCTCCCTCTGGGGCAGATAGGTGTGGCCACGAGTGAAGCCCATGGGATTTAGAGACCCAGACTGAAGAGCTGCACAGATCCTTGTCCGAGACAGCACATGGGTTATGCAGCCAAGACGGTGCCTTGTATCCTGACCATTCTGAAGGCAGACCAGTACCGTGGTTTGTTAATGTTCTGGGAGTTATATATTGTGGGACTGTGTTTGTTTGGGCTAACTGTGTCGTACGTGATTGGCATTCTCTGTCTATTCCCACCACCATTGCTGTGTGATTCATGTTGTACATATATCTCCCAAGTTAATGTAGATCAAAGCCTATTACTAGGGGGGTGTATTTTGTTTCCCAATTTCGTTTTAGTTATTGGGGAAACGGAAACAAAATTTAGTGCAAACAGAATTCAGTTTGCCAATTTTGTTTTCATTTTGCCTCTCAGAAAGAGGCATCTGGCCTTTCAAAGTGACAGGGAGACAGGCAGGCCGCTCCTTGTTACTTTGGGTGATTTCAGACATTACGCTGTCCCGATTCACCACGGTGGATTCCCAGCGGGGGTGAACAGATCAACCACCCCCCATGGTCAAAAAAAGCCCTGAACAGACATGACGCGAGTGGAACCACGGCAGGGAATCGGGCCGCCAGACCACAGCCCGGGGCAGTGCAACAGACATTACGCCAACCCCAGCCGGGCCGTGGTCAAAGCACCCGGAAGGCGCCAGGGCAGCGCATCCCAGCTGCTGTCGTGTGCCCTTTAAATCTCCCTCCCTGGTCTGTGTTGTTGCTGGTTGCCTGGCAGTGATGCTGCGTGCATTGTCCCCTGCTGGGAATCATTTTCTTTGGTTCCAGCCGGTGGTTGCCATTCAGACATTACTTTTTGTTGTTTCCTGTTGGGAATCTCTTTGACCACACTTTCAGAGATTGGGTATTTTCAGATGTTACGAGATCACAGTGAACCACAGTGAATACCCACCTGTGGTCACTGTGTCTCGAGCGTCTGTTTGGCGGCCGCCAGATGTTCGCCATGGTCAATCTGCACAAGGGGTCAATTTGAACCACGCTTCCCAGGCTAGCCGGGGGAATGTCCTGGGAAGCGTGGTCAAACGGACCCCCGGCAGGGACC
>QEPC01006898.1:542609-564638 GCA_003113815.1 Sphenodon punctatus
GGGTGCGTGGAGGGGGCGGGGCCGTGTGGCCGCATGCTGTGCCGTGCGGCCCCGCCCCCTCCAGAATTCCCCACCGGGATCCCCCCAGCACGTCTGATATGGCGTGACGGGGTGACCCCGGCGGGGAACTAATGGGTTGATTTTGGTACGGGGCCAACGGGCCCCGGACCATCTGAAATCACCCATTGGGTGTTTTCAGACGTGATGAGATCACAGTGAACCACGCTGAATGCCTACATGTGGTCACTGTACCCTGCACATCTGTTCGGTGGCCACCAGATGTTCGCCACCCTGAATGCCCACATGGGGTCAATTTCAACCACGCTTCCGGGGCTCCTGGCGCAAAAATCCCCAAAAGCGTGGTGAAAGTGATTCCCGGCCAGAACCAAAAAAAAGTAACATCTGGCTGGTGATCACGGCCCGGAATCCCCAGCAGGATTCTCGGCCATGGTCAAACTGGCCCGACGCTGCAGCGGCATTGGCCTCGCCACCTGCCTGTCTCCCCAGAGGACGGGCGGCGAGGGAGCGTGGAGGGGGCGGGGCCGTGCAGCCGCACATTGTGCCACGCAGCCCCGCCCCCTCCCTGATTCCCTGCCGGGATCCACGGCACGTCTGCTTGCCATGCCTGGGTGATCCCGGCGGGGAATCTCTGGGTTGTTTTCGGGACGGGGCGAAGCCGCCCCATCACATCTGAAAACACCCATTGTCTCGCTGGAAGCTCTGGAAGTGTGGTTGATTTTGACCCCATGTGGGTATTGACTGTGGTGAACATCTGGCGGCCTCCGAACAGACATGCAGGGCACTTTGGCCCTGCTGTGGAATTGACCGTGATTCACTCTGGTTGAGCGTGATCTTGTAATGTCTGAAATCACCCTTTGAAAGACTGCTTTCCCCTCTTCAGAGCTTCACTGCTGTGAGACACGGGGGGTGGGGGGGGGGAGCACCGGCTGGGTTGGAATGCATATAGGAATGAATAGAAAACAAAATTTTAAACAAAAATGAAATTAAAACTAAGCAAAAAAATATTTTTAAAAATTTGTTTTTGACAGGGAAACTAAACGAAAACAAAAACAAAATTGTGTCCTTCTGCACACCCCTGCCTCTTACCCTGTGGACTGTTATGTTCTTCCCCTACCCAATTTGGTATAAAACCCCTAGTCTATCCAGGTAGGGCTAGAGCGGTCTGATTTTCTGATTATTAGGTCCTGAGTTGTTACCAACCTCATAACAACAGCACTTCTCCCTATCCCCTAGGGAGGTTATCCTTATAAGCTCCATATTCATATCCACTGTTTTGAACAGAGAACGTGGAGATGGGGAGGGCTTTAGGGAAGTGGGGAGGGGGTGGTGATGCTCCTTCATGGTATCCTAATATGTAGCAAATTGTCAGTTGGAGTGAGTGCAAGAAGCCTCTGGGAGAAGAGATTCAGTGGGGGCAAATACTGCTAGAATAACTTATTCATCACAGGCAGTTTGGACAAATCATGAGCAAAAGTGTTGCCACTTACTGAAAATGTGGTAAAATTCAAGGCTGTACAATCATTTAATCTGCTGGGGCATTTGAAGGGCTACAGTATGAATAATATACCACCTAAAGGTTGGGAGGAGAAATGAGAAAGCAGCCTCCCCCTTCCTTTATCAGAAGTTAATCTGTGACACTTGCATGGCCAAAAAAAAAAAATGAGTAGAAATACAAGCCATGCACTTTCTTTCAACAAACAGTAAGAAGAGTGAAATAACAATGAGAAATTAACTGAAAAAGGTCACATCTGATAGACTTTGAGCCTTGACCTGTTTCCATCATTCCAAATAGTATAAATAGATCAACTCTGCCATTTTGGAAAAGGGCTGTGCATGCACAGAATGGCCTCGGTAGCCATTTTGCACATACGCAGTAATTAATTTTAAATGAATTTTTAATAAAATAAAATGAAAAAATAAACAAAAATAGTAGAGTTCTTTATTACACACACACACACACACACACACACACACACACACACACAGTGCCTCATACAGGGCAAACCCAAAAAGTGCATGGCAGCACGTGCCAAACTAAGTGACAAAGGCCAGGATCCACAAACCTCTTACACTGGAGTAAGTGGTTTGTGGATTGCAATTGAAATATTCGGTCTTCAAAATGCTTGCATAAGCCCAGTTTATTCCAATCAAGCTTCTTCCAGCAGATCTCTTTGAGAATCAGAGCCTTTCTCAGAGTCACACATCGACAGAACTATATCCAGCTCTCCTGAGTGATTTGCTTTAAATACTAGACAATCCTCCCTAGAGTGGCTACAGAAGGCTATAGTGGTATAGTTATGGGTTCCATGCTGTTATCTTTGTTGTGCTCAAAGAGTTATCATCAATGACTCATCATCAAACTGCAGGGAGGTATCATCAAGTGAGGTTCCACAGAACTCTGTCCTAGGGCTGGGAATGTGGAGGGAATACTTTTTCAGGTTTTCAGATGAAGCAAACTTGGGACAGTGGGTAGCTAACACCTTGGAAGATAGAATTTTTAAAAAACCTTGATGAGCTGAATGAAATCCAACAGAGATAATACAAAGTTCTATATTTAGGAATGAAAAAAACAAAGTATAAGAAGATGTGGCCAGAAGAATAAGCTGCCTTGGTAGCTGCACATGTGAAAAAGGATCTAGGAAATTCAGGGCTGATCACACACTGAACGTGAATCAGCAATGGGATGTGACTGCAAAAAAAGTGTATGCAAGTTTAGGTTGCACTAGCAGAAGCATTGTTTCCAAGTAACAGGAAATAATAATTCCACTCTGCTTTGCACTGCTAAGATCTCACCTACTGTGCCCAGTTTGAGCACCTCCTCTTAAGAAGGACAGTGACAAATTGGAGTAGGTTTAGAGGATGGTGATAATAATGATAAAGGCTCTAGAAAGTAAGTCGTATATGGAAAGGTTGAAGGAACTGGGTATGTTTAAGAATATTAAGGAGATGCGTGATAACGATAGCAGTCTACAAATATCTAATGGCTGGCACAAAGAAAGTGGCGCGGAACTGTTCTACGTTGCTGCAGAGGGCAGGACTAGAAATAATGCTTTTAAATTACAAGAAGGTAGACTTTGATTAAACATCAGGAAAACTTCCTAAAAGTAAGAACTGTTCAGCAATGGAACAAGTTGCCTAGAGGGGCTGTAGGTTCTCTGCTGTGTGAGGTTTTCATGAAAAGGCTGAACACAACAGCCAATTGTCTGGAGTGTTGTGGCTGTAGATGCCTTGCATCAAAACAGACAGTTGGACTAGATGACCCGTCCCTTCCAACTGTATGATTATGGCATTATCTTTTTCACTATTTTGACTATTTATTTTGTTTATTAATTTATTTATTAGATTTAATTGCCACCCCCTCCTGCCACAGCAGCTTGGGGCGGCTCACAACAACTTAAAAACAATATGCTACAACACTAAAAAACAGACATAAACCCCACAACAAAGCATAAAAACATCCCCACCACACCCAACCCATCACCCATCTCCCTCACCAAAAGCCTGGAAGAACAGCCAGATCTTACATTGTTTTTTGAAAGAGGGGAGGTACGGCGACAGGTGGACCTCTGTCAGGAGGGAGTGCTACAATTACAGTGCGGCCACCAAGAACTAGGGATGTGCGAACACGGTTCGGACATTCGGGGTTCGGTCCAAACCCAGCCAGTTCGGACGCCTGAACAGAACAGCCAAACAGAACACCAAAACCCTCTAACAGTTTGGCCACATTCGGATGAGTTTGGGCAGCGTTGGGGCAGGAAAAACCTGGCTGGCAGGCCCAAGGAGGGGCAGCTGAGGAGCAAACTTCCTGGCCCCAGGGGTGGAGAGGCTTGGACTAGCAGCCAGCCTGCCCAATCACCATCCCTCTTTTCCTACGACCACTGGTTTTGCAGTCTGCGATTGGCATGGGGCTAGGCTGCACGTAGCCAATGGAGCTTGTAGTAAGCCGGGTGCAGCAAGTAACAAAAGTAATTGCCCTCCCTCCTTCCAATTCCTTCTGAGCTTGCCACTCATCCTGTCAGCGTTTTCAGAAGACTCCCTCCCCCAGCAGTTTATGTTCCTAATACATTGCCATCCCCCTCCTATTTCACCCATTTCCACACATTTACCTCCATAGTTTCATTTATTTAGATTAGATAGATTTAGGTGTTATTTTTAATTTTTACCCTTCCCTGTGTTCTTTCTCCCTCCCTTCCATTGAATCCTTCCCTCCATATATATATTCCATCCCTGATTCCCTTTCCCTGTTTTTGGATTTATTTAGAGTAGCATTAGATTGATTTAGGTTTCATTTTCAATTTTGTACTCCTCCCTGTGTTGTTTGTTGTGAGATGTCTGTGTTTCCCCCTCATCCCTGTGTATCTATCTATCTATCTATCTATCTATCTATCTATCTATCTATTAGGTATACTAGATATTAGGTAGTTACTATAGATAGATAGTTGTAGGAGTTAACTTAGTTATAAAGATATAGTGTGTAGTGATTCAGTTTTAATATTTTATAGTGTGTTTGTAGGACTTAGCCTTTGTAGATATTAGATAATATTCCATTTAGTTCCATAGGTTTTAGAATAGCTAATAGCAGTTAGAGTTAGTGTAGTAGATATGTATAATATTCAAATTTTGATTAATTAAATAAATAAATAAATAAATATAAAATCTTCCTCTGCATAATATGTAAAGGAAAAATGGAGAAGGGAAGCAGGAGAGGCTGGTATGCTGCCTGTAAGGCAGGCAATGGGGCATGTGGCACAGGTGGCAGGAGCTGTGCCAGCGGAGTGGCAGGCATCAGCAGCAGCCCAAGCCCATCACCAGGTCCCAAACTGCACATTCTTGATTTTGGCAGTCAGGCTTCAGAGGCTCCCAGCAGTGACACTAGCTGGGGTGTGGTTCAGCGACGTCTCCTGACAACATCTTCCACTGCCACGCAGGGCACTGGAAGGCCTTCAGTACAGGAGATTGGGGCTGTCTCTGCTGCGGCTGCTTGAGCAAGTGCTTTGGGGTCAGATGTTCCTCAAGGGCCACCAATATCCCCGATTGTTGAGGGTGCGCAGTGTGATTAGTAACTAGTCAGGAGATGCTTGCCCGAAAGAATACTGTATGGATTGAGGCTGCAGGTCAAATGGTTTCTCACAAAAATGGATTTAAATCTAAAGAAGAATTGAAACATTGACACAGCATGGAAATGTAACTATACTCCATGAAATCTAGGAGTTTTTTTACAGCATCAAATTAAGCCACTGAGGAAGGGTGCGGTTTCCCCCGAAACGCGTTTGGCTGAAGGTGTACACAGCGAGAACACATGTTACAGAGAGAAAGTCGCAGAAAAACATTGCCTTTTGGACTGCAATTCTAGCTTTTTTATCATTTTTCTGTATATATGGTTGATACATCTGCTATTAGTAAATTGGTACCCAAGCCTTTAGGGTGTCATTGTATATATTGGGAGTTTTTTGAAAGCTTGATTAAATGACATTTTTTGTATAAAGATAATTGTATTCAGTGTTCCATTATATAGCCCCACTAAGGGGGGGTACATGTATTGGGAGTTCAGTTTAACCACTAATATTCAGTTCCATATGGAATTGTCATTTATAATTGTAGAGGTTTTCCATCCGCTGTAGTTTTTGCCCCTTATTTATCTGTAGTTTGCAGGGATTACATCCCTTGGGGTGAGAACGTAGCCTTTTTCACTCTTTTTGCTCCCAGCAGTGGCACTAGGGGTGTGGTTAGGCGGCGCCTCCTGCCAGCGTCCTCCACGCAGGGCACTGAAAACAGCCAGTCACTCGAGCTCCAGGACCCACCATCAGGGTTCTGGGGCCTATGTTCCAGGAAAGGAGTGCTGTCGTTCCACTTCACTGTCTGCAAATGCTCCACTGATGCCAGCCAGCCTGCAACACCCAGCCAAGTAGGGGTGCCATCCACCAAGCCCTGGCTGGGCCTCTGGGGCTGTCATTCCACTCACAGGGAGCTGTCATTCCACCGCATCAAGAAGCAGCCACTCCAGCCCAGGATCCACCATCAGAGTTCTGGGGCATACATTACTGGCAGGGAGGGCTGTGTCCAATATCTAGAAGCTGCCACTCTAGCCCCAGCCCATGACCCACCCTCATGCTGTCTCTTATACACATCTAGATGTGTATAAGAGACAGCTCCATGGTTCCTCAGGTTTGTAGTCTGGGGGTACTCCTCGATTTGCAACTCTGCCTGGATGTCCAGGTGGTGGCTATGGCAAGGAGTGTCTTCTGCCAGTTATATCTGGTACGGCAGCTTTGTGCATTGGCTTAGGACTCAGACCTGGCCACAGTCATCCATGCTTTTATTACCTTGAGACTGGATTACTTCAACGTGCTCTACGTGGGGCTACCCTTGCTTCTGGTTCAGAAGCTGCAGCTGGTGCAGAATGCGGCAGCCAGTCTCTTGATGGGGATGGGCTGATGCAAGCATATAACACAGGTGCTTCACTCTCTGCACTCACTGCCGATAGGTTTCTGGGCCCAATTCAAGGTGTTGATGTTGACCTTTAAAGCCCTAAATGGCTCGGGCCCTGCCTATCTGCAGGACTGCCTCACCCTCCAGGTCCTAGATCGACCCCTGCGGTTGCCTGGGGGTGCCCTTCTTGGGGTTCCCTGGGTTTCCCGGGTATCTGCTATGAGAAGGACGTTCTCCGTGGCTGTGCCGTGGCTGTGGAACTCCCTCCCATTGGAGATCCACTTGGCTGCTGACCTCCCCTCTTTTCACAGACAATTCCCGAGGGAGATGGGCTGGGTAGGTTGGGTTAGGGTAGGGTAGGGTGGGTTGGGGTTTTATATTGTTTTTAATTGTAATTATTGTTGTTTGTTTTTAATGTTTAAAATGTTGGTTTTTAAATGTTGTAAGCCGCCCCAAGATGCCTGGGGCAGGAGGGGGGTGGCATATAAATTTTATTATAAATAAATAAATAGAAGAACCCACCATCAGGGTTCTGGGGCCATCATTCCACTCACAGGAAGCTGTCATTTCACCACATCAAGAAGCAGCCACTCCAGCCCCAGGACCCACCATCAGGGTTCTGGGGCCTACCTTACAGGCAGGGAGGGCTATATTTCCACTTCACTGTCTGAAAATGCCCCACTGATTCCAGCCAGCCTGCAACACCCAGCCAAGTAGCAGTGTCAGCCACGAAGCCCTGGTCGGGCCTCTGCCGCGGCCCCGCCGATGCCTGGCAGCCTGCAACGCCCAGACAAGTAGGAGTGCCAGCCACAAAGCTCTGGCTGGGCCTCTGCCACTGCTACGCCTATACCTGGCAGCCTGAAACACCCAGCCAGGTAGGGGTGCCAGCCCCCAAGCCCTGCCTGGGCCTCTGCTACTGGTTTGCCGATGCCTGGCAGCCTGCAACACCTGGCCATGATGGTGACTAGAACTGGAGAATCCAGTATAGAACAAGCAGAACTGGAGTTCTTCCAGCCTGCAATGCCCAGCAAGTAGGGGTGCCAGCCACCAAGCCCTGGCCGGTGGCTGGCCAGATTGCGACGGATTTTATTTATTTAGTTATTTATTCTCACATTTATAAAAGTCACAATTTTAAAATAACCCAACAATACAAAAACCCACTCTAACCCAACCCACCCATCCCATCTCCCTTGGTAAAGTCCTGTCAGAACAGCCAGGTCTTACACTGTCTATTGAAAGAGGCAAGGTCAACAGCCAGGCAGACCTCCAACATGAGGGAGTTCCACAGTCACATGCCCTCCTCATGGTTGACACCCAGGAAACCCAGGGGACCTCAAGGAGGTCATGGAGGTCATGCCCAGCCAACCGCAAAAGCCGATTCCGGAGGGTGAAGCAGTCCTGTAGGTAGGTGGGGCCCAGCAGTCCTGTAGGTAGGTGGGGCCCAGGACATTTAGGGCTTTAAAGGTCAAAACCAATACCTTGAATTGGGCCCATAAGACTATCGCCAGCCAGTGCAGAGAACAGAGCACTGGAGTAATGTGCTTGAGATGACTCATCCCCGTAAGGAGACAAGCAGCCACATTGTGCACCAGCTGCAGTCTCCAGACCATCACCAGGGGTAGCCCCACATAAAGCACATTACAGTTGTCCAATCTTGAGGTAATAAAAGGATGGATGATCATGGCATGGTTCGAGACATATGACCTAAGTTGTCGTACCAGATGTCATTGACAAAATGCACCCTTCACCACAGCCACCACCTGAACATCCAGACAAATCTGAAGATCCAGGAGCACCACCAGACTACAGATCTGAGATACTCCCCTGGCTTTCCCCACAACCATCACCTCCATCTTGTCGGGATTCAACTTCAAGCAACTTGCTCTCATCCAGTCCCCCACAGCTGACAAACACCAGGTAAGCACCGAGACTGCCAGGCCTGGTTCTGATGAAAAAGAGAGATAGAACTGGGTGTCATCAGTATATTGATGACATCTTACACCAAACTTTCTGATGACCTCCCCCAGAGGCTGCATATACACATTGAACAGGAGCGGGGATAAGATAGAACCTTACAGGACTCCACACATGAGGCCCCAGGGAGAAGATGAATAATCACCCAGAATGACACACTGAGTTCTCTCCTGGCCAGGAAAGAGCAGCACCATTCAAAAACAGTCCTGCCTACTCCAGCCCGATCCCGTAGCCAGGTCACC
The DNA here is from genome assembly GCA_003113815.1 of Sphenodon punctatus. Lineage (NCBI taxonomy): Eukaryota > Metazoa > Chordata > Lepidosauria > Sphenodontia > Sphenodontidae > Sphenodon > Sphenodon punctatus. The sequence continues at coordinate 551,276 of QEPC01006898.1, forward strand.
AACAATTCATGGTCAATGGTATCAAATGCAGCTGAGAGATCTAGGAGGATTAACAGGGTCCAACGACCCTGGTCCAACTCTCAGGAGAGGTCATCGACCAAGGCCACAAGTGCAGTCTCCGTGCTATAGCCCAGATGAAAGTCAGACTTCGAGGGGTCCAGGAAACTCATCCAGTACAGATGCTTCTGAAGCTGATGGGCCACCATCTGAGCAATAACCTTCCATAAAAAGAGAAGGTTAGAGAACGGCCGATAACTGGCCATGGCGTCAATGTTTAATCATGGCTTTTTGAGCCCCCTGCTCACCACCACCTCCTTGAGACAGTCTGGCACACTGCCCTCCCTAAGAGAGGCATTGACTATCCCAGTCAACAATGGCCCTAACATTTCCCAATTGGTTTTAACCAGCCAGAATGGGCATGGATCTAATTCACAATAAGTGGCTCAAATAGTCCCAAGAACATCCCGCACATCAGAGGGCAACATGCATTCAAATTCATCCCATACAACAGGACACAATGTGGCTTCAAATGCATCTGGTTCACCCACTGTTAAAAGTGCAGCTTCGAAACCGTGAATTTGAGTGATTTTATCCCCAAAATGGCCCCAAATAAGTCACAGTGAGCATTAAGTAACTCTGGATCCAGGCGGAGGCAAGCTGGACTGACCAGCCCCCTCACCACCCAGAAAAGCTCAGTCTGACAGGACTTAGTGGATGCAATGAGGGCAGCAAAAAAACCATTTCTTTGCTGTCCGCACTGCCATGGAATAGGTACGTAACCAAACTCTGTGTCACAATCGGTCAACTTCAGTATGAGAACAATGCCACCATCACTCCAGCCACCGCCCTTCACACTTCATCAGCTGCATGTCCTCTGTGTACCATGGGGACCTGCATTGTTGGCAATTAGGGAGCAGATGCCTAGGAGCTATATGGTTGATGCCCTCAGTCAGCACAGAATTCCAAAAATCCATGAGGTCATCAAGCAAACAGTCATCAAGACCAGAGGATACATCCCCAAGAGCATTCCAGAACCCCTCTGGTTCCATAAGTCTCCAGGGGCGAACCAACTGAACCGGTTCCACATCTTTCCAGGGGCAGACATGAGCCAGGATACCAGCCTGGAGGAGATAATGATCAGTCCATGACAAGGACACTGCTGACACCTCCCCCACCAACGGATCCCCTGCCTCAAGGCCAGTGCAGAATATCAGGTCCAGAGTGTGCCCGCCAACATGGGTCGGGCTGATAACTACCTGAGACAAGCCCATGGTTGCCATGGCAGTCATGAACTCACACTCTGTATTCCCAAGACTGGCTTTGGCGTGGATATTGAAGTCCCCCAAGACCACAGTCTTAGGGGACCACAAGACCACATCTGGCTCAGTAAGAGCAGACACTAGCTAAGTAAGAGCATGCAGGGACAGATATAAACTAGGATAGGTTCAGTTTTTCTTCTGAAGCTGTTTTTGGTTTTATTAAATCTTCTGTCTGTTATAGTGCCTTTTTATATTGATTCACCAGATTCTCTGGATGATCAGTGATATTTTTCATCTGTAGCTCTTATTGCAAGTGAATAGCTTAAGTAAATGGAAATTCGAGTATTTGGTAGACTGGGTGGAAGCGTGTCATCTTTGAGCCACTTAACTTGGCATTGATGCCAAGACTTCTCCTGGTGCTCCTGCTTAATCAGGAGGGAAGACTGAAAATAAAGACTAGTAAACCTTTCCAATAAATAGTTCTGACTATCCGTTTATTTCATTCAAATGAATGAAATAAATGTTGTTGAATGGGTGGTGGCCCAGCAGTTACAGGAGCATCTGAACTGTGTCTGTTTCCTTGATCCCTCACAGTCTGGATTTCACCTGGGTTATGGCACTGAAACTGCGCTTGTGTCACTGGTCAATGACCTGCGCTGGGAATTAGATCAGGGCCGTTCAGCCCTGTTGGTTCTATTATATCTGTCGGCTGCTTTTGATACCATTGACCATGAGATGTTGGTTACTCGCCTGCGTGCCCAGGCCGGGGTGGTCGGCATGGTTCTTGACTGGTTCCATTTCTTCCTGGACAGCAGAACGTAGTGAGTGGTGTTCGGTGACTATTTTTCATTATACCGAAACCTTTCGTGCGGAGTTCCGCAGGATTCTGTTCTGTCCCTGATCCTGTTCAACGTGTATATGCATCCGCTTGGTGAGGTGGTCAGGAGGTTTGGTGTGCGGTGTCATCAATATGCTGATGACACCCAGCTCTACCTCTCATTTTCATCAGACACAGGCCTGGCAGTCTTGGTACTTACCGGGTGTCTTGCGGCTGTGGGGGACTGGATGAGGGCAAATTGACTAAAGCTGAATCCTGACAAGATGTAGGCGATGCTGGTGGGTAAAGCGGCGGGGGTGATGGACCCCATCATTGATGGGGTCTTCACTCTGGTTCCCTAGGTGCAGAGTCTGGAGTTGCTCCTTCATTCACAGCTCCGCTTGGATGTCCAGGTGGATGCTGTGGTGAGGAGTGCCTTTTGCCAATTACATCTGGTGCGCTGGCTTTGGCCGTATGTTTCAGACTCTGACCTGGCCACTATCATCCATGCTTTCATCACATCTAGGCTGGACTACTGTAACGCGCTCTACATGGGACTACCCATGGTGACGGTTCGGAGACTGCAGCTGGTACAGAATGCAGCGGCCCATCTCCTGGTGGATGTGGGCCACCAGGAGCATATTACACTGGTTCTACGTTCATTGCACTGGCTGCTGATAGTCTTCCGGGCCTGATTCAAGATGTTGGTGCTTGCCTATAAAGCCCTAAATGACCTTGGCCCGTCCTGTCTGTGGAATCACCTCACCCCTTGGGTCCTGGATCGGCCCCTTCGGTCATCGGGGGGTGCTCTCCTCGAGGTCCCTCGGGTTTTTCAGGGGGCCACGATGGGGAGGGCCTTCTCGGTGGCTGCTCCTCAGGTGTGGAACTCTCTGCCATTGGAGGCTCGTTTGGCCCTGGATCTCCCCTCTTTTTGATGTAGTTGTAAGAGTTAGCTGTTCCGCCTGACATATGAGGTGAGAATGGATAGGGTGGGTAGGGAGGGAATGGGTTAGGGTGGGGGTGATATGGGACATTTTTATCCTCATTTTTATGTGTGTTTTTAAATGATGATGCTCTTTTAAGTTTTTATTATCAGCCGCCCAGAGCTGCCTGTGGCAGGATGTGTGGGATATTAAGTTTTTAAAATAAAAATAAATAAATGCAATTCCACTTCTGACACCTCTATAAAATTTATCAGTCTACTCTAAAGTTAGCTTAAAAGACCCATTGGATTTGAACTGACAGATATGTATTTTAAATTAAAAATGAAATGTAAATTTGACGGATGTGTCTGTCTTTGACTTTTGGAATTCAGCAAAGGAAAACTGATCACTTGAAGATGACCTTTCATCAGACTCTTTCCTGCAAATTTACAATAAAGACGTTTTTAGCCTTGTTCAGCTCCTTAATATATATGTTAGTAATAACCCCATATCACTGACCTCCACACCCCTACCACTCTATTTCCCATTTGTCCTCTGCTAACTCTTTAAATGAGAGTTGGGGTAGCAGTTTAATGGACCTTGAATCTCTCTCAGACACAGAGTGCTTTGAAACTCCTGGGAGAAATCAGGTATTTTTTATATCTAATCTATGTCTAAAGTAATAGCTCTTCCCCATCTGGAACAACACAACAAACAAACAATTATTGTAATGCTGTCACCTACACTATGGGTGTCTTTAGGCATAACATCAATGGGTGTCTGAATGTTTGTTTTGACCTTGATATACCAGTTTGGCCCTGTATTCACCATGTGGCACTGCTTAGAGACACAGCCCATCTTGGGGCAAATCACTGTTTTGCTCACCACCTGATCTCAGCATGTAAGCGCTGCTGCCTCGTTCCCCGTGTTGTACTTGCTAACACGCCACACAATATCATTAGACACAGCATTGGCCACGTGTTCAGGTGGAACACGCAGATTGTCCTTGTGATGCAATGGTGCTCACATCACATGTTCAATGAGTGGCCAAATTGGTGTTAGGATTGTTATGGTGCTTATGCACAACAGACAAACATGTGCTTAGGGGTTTTGACACCCAATCTTTATTATGTCTAAAGATGCCCATTGGTGTCACTTCCTAGAAGAATGAAGACGTACATCAGCACTTCTTCTGAAGAGCTTCTCTCCTGAATTAATTGGAATTAGTGAGCTATATGCCATCACACTTTCATCAGGGGCATAGCTAGGTTGGAATGGGTGCAAGTGCAAGAAATGGACTTGCCCCCCGCCCATCACCATCCTCTTTCCTTTCCCACTGCCTTCCCTCCTTCCTCCCCGCACCATCCTTATTGCAGAAAACTCGTAACTTATATGGTAAACCCGGTGAGTCCACTGCTCTGACTCCAGAGACACTCCTGACACCATGGTGCCTCTCCCTCCCTCACTTGTTGCACCTGAGCCCTGGAGGCTGCACCTGTGCTCCCTGCCTTGTACCACCACCAGCACTGCAGCTGGTGCTTGCTCCATCCTGTGTCAGCAGCTGGGTGGATCCACCACATGCTGAAGATGCTTCCACTTCCACTAAGCTCAGCCTCCACCTGACTGCACCACAACAGGACAGGGTTTGTGCCCCTCCTCCAGCCTGGGTCCCAGAACAATTGTCCCTCCTGTCTCTATGATAGCTAAGCCCCCGACTTTCACATGAATGCTGCATGAATTCAGACTTTCAGACACAGACTCTGAAGTTTTGCAGTAGCGAAACTCTTGTTTATTTGTTATTTTGTGGGGGGGGGGGGGGGTTTAAGGTAGGGAAGCAAATGAAATTTGTTTGTTTTTTAAGATTGTCATATTAATGTTTTTACCAGCAGCAAAATGGTGCTTCATCTGTCACAACCTACGCAGCAATGGTTTTCTTGCTAGCTGTTACGCTGTCATTTTGAAAAGTCTGGGGCTTTCTCTGAGTAACCCACCCACCCACCTTCCCTGGGCATTGGCCTGATTGCCTTAATCACTTGAGTCACAACAGCACAAAGAGGAGAATGGCAGCCTCACCCCAATCATAACCCCAGGCCCTACCTCTTGATCCCCCAAATTCCCACCTCCTTGGCCCACCATGCAAAAATAGGCCATGGGTGATAATTCTGTCCATTTTGCCCTCTTCTCCTCCCCTCCCCCCGCCATGTGTCCTTCCCTTCACTCCTTCCCCTGGTGTTTACCCCCTGTCTTTAATAAATGAGCTCAAGGGAACAGTGGAAGTTTATTTCAGCTCTCACACTGAATAGCCAATTACACATGCAACATTGGCCTTGAAGCTATTACAAAAATTATTCTGTTCACAGCACAATAAACTACACTGAGGTCAGAGAGCACAAGATGTTTCCATATTAAAAAAAAATAAAAATCTGTATTCCTTACTCATGGATCCATTTTTGCAGAAGGCAAGGGATATATTATCTGGTGTGTTATTTTGGTGGTTAACAGTGAGGTCTCCAAGTTGTCAGTCATGGTACAATGGATCTCCAAGACTGCACTCCAGAGACATTACACAAGGTAAATCTTTTAATATTTTATCAGCTGTTGTTGATATGAGGCACTTCAGCCTAGCAAGAATTTTTATTACTTTCTTTCTTTTATCGTTGAGAAGCCTTTATCTCTGTCCACTGATTGTAATACAAGATTCGTCCCACATCCTCCTCCGAAAGGTCGTTACCTTACCTGCTATCACAGAGCTGATTTAGTTAAATAAATATGATTATATCCTTGTCTTTAAGATCATTTTGAAGAAAAACTGAACAATTGTCTGCAGTTGTAAAACTGCAATAACCATGTTGCCCTAGGTCTCTTTGTGCATCAGGGGTGTCTGTGCAGTGGTAAGAGAAACTTCTTCACTTGCCAATGCTCAATTCAGGAAGTGTACTCCACGATTAGTGAATCAGCAGGGGGTGTATAGGACTGCTGGAATATTCCCTTTAAGCATCAGTCTTAGTATAGGGATTCCCCAGGGAACAGCTGTCAGGCATTTTCTGGAAGCATTAACAAATGTGCCACACTACGGACAGTATACAGATTGTATTTGCTCTCAACAATAGACATGAATTTCCCCTAAGTTTCTTATAGGGTCTTCAGTTCTTCCCTCAATGCCACAAGACAGCTTTTCAAGTATGCTTTAAAGGAAAGATACACGGAACATTTTTCTTTAGCTAAAGTTATACTCCAGAGTCTGCTTTTTTGGATACAGTTACATTTGGGGAAAGTACTTACAGCTCTGCGCGACGGCTCATTCAGCAGCCATTCACTGTGATCATTTCATAGCTAATATTTGAAATATCACATGGGCGTTGATGAGTAGCTAAAACCAGCCATATAAATTGCATGGCGTTGTTTCCTGTTACCTGACTGGATGAGCATGATCACCACCACACCCCATGGAAAAAGGCAAGGACATACACTTCTGGTGTTAAACAGGTGGTAGCTCTTAATTAAAATTAACACTGCACATCAAGTCCAATATGCCCAGTGACTCATGCTGTCACAAGTATAATAAATATACAGACTCTCCTGCACACACAATTACAATCTACCCTTTCTGTCAGGCTTTTCCTAGCTCCTCATCCTGAGAGTGATTGATGATGCTTCCTCTACTGTCTTTTCATCCAGAGTAAAAGTAGTATTCAGTATCCCTTTCTCACCTGGAACAAAGGTAGGCATGTGTATCTTCAACTTCATGAACATACCAGTGTTTCTCTCTGCATGTTAACAGATGTAATGGAGGGCCGCTTTGGTCCTCTCTGTCATGCTTTGACCTGGACACTGGCCTGCATGTGTGTGCGGGCATCACCAGGTGTTGGCCGAGATTGCCCTGGGCTGTCTCAGCAGCTAACCCAGGTTGCGATCCCTGGGGTCACAGTTTGGGGTAAGGGCCACCCAATCAGGGCAAAGAGGACAAGAGTGTGTGCACACATCTGTTTCTGCTGGCCCAGATTGGGTCTGCTATGGCTGGTCGCTACCCATCATGACATAGGGTGGGCCAGTACATCTGCCCACCCCCCGGACACCAGACACATGAACATTTGTTCCATGGCCTGACCTGGTCCAGACCGTGTCCACGGTGGCTTCCTAACCCAAACTGGGCTGGGTTGCCACCATGGAACATTCATGTTTGTTTCACCCTCTTTTTTCCCCTATCCTTTGTCTCTACCTCCCTTGTTTCTCCTATATTATAAACCCCTTAGGACAGGAACCTGTCTCTAATTATAGATTTTTCTGTGCCAGGTAGATTGCTTGTACTGTAGAAATAAATAATAAATAATAAATAATAATAACAATAATAATAATGATTTCAGGGACTGGCATAATGGCCACAACAGTAACTTTCAAATATTTTTACGATAACTCTCAAAATGTGAAATTCTCTAAACAAAAGTCACCAAATAGTGGGACAGCAACAAAAAAAAAATAGTTACAAAATAGTTACAAATTTGGACTTTTGTTTATTGCATCAAACCTGTATTCACTGTATTGAACAATTACCACCTCTTACCTATTGTTTCTTGCTTTCTAATCTATAGTCACAGAAATATAGCATTGCAACAGCGGTGGGGAAACTTTTCCCTCTTAGATGCCACTTTGAAAATTGGTACAAGCTGCAAGAGTCACATGGGGGTGAGGATCATTAAGGGATGCACTCAGAAGAGGGAGAGCCCTGATCACAGATCTGTGCCCTGGATCTGTCCCCTATTCTTGTGTGTATGTCCTCGTCGCTGCTTCCCTACCCTGGGCTCAGTTTGAGTGCTTGGGGTTAGGCTCTGGATTCAGGGATCATTCAAGAAGCTGGAAAGAGGGTCACATAAAAGTAGCCACAGTCTGCATTTGGCCTCCAGGCCTGAGATTCCCATGCCTGCATTATAGAAAACTTACATTTTGAAATTGCCTTCTCAGCTAGAAAGATTAGAAACTTGGGGTAAGTCCTGTCACCACTTTGGGCCATTAGATGTTTACATGAACTTCAGTAGAGCAAAAATTTGACTTTTAAGAAGGATTCAGCCTTCAGACCCTTAAATTCGACTCTAGCTGAACTGGGAGAATTTCCAAAATATTGTCAGGCCCCTTCGCTTCCATAATATGAATTCTGGCTCATGCTGGAATCACTAATCAAAATTCTTGTTGCAGAAGTAGGCAAGTTGGTGCCATTTGGGAAATCTCCCCAGCTGAATGATTCTGACTTAGGCTGCTTTTAGACGATTGCAGCGGCGCCCGCATTTGTTTTTCAAAACTACCGGGAGGCGGGTTTACACGTTACACCACCGCCGATTATACGCATGTGTGGGTGACGCGCGTCCATTTCCGGCCGCGTATGTCCACCCTCGATCGGCGACCTGGTCGTCAGCTCGCGGCCGGAAATGGATGCACGGCACCCACACATGTGCATAATCGGCGGCGGTGTCACGTGTAAACCCGCCTCCTGGTAGTTTTCAAAAACAAGTGCGGGCGCCACCGCTATCGTCTAAAAGCAGCCTTAGGGAAGTGAGCATAGCTGTAATTGCAACAAGGAAGGTGAGGAATATGGGTGGCAAGTGGGTGGCAAGTGAGGAAATGGGCAAGGGAACATCATGTCAGACTGCAGCCTGCAGTATCATTCCCCACAAGTTACCTACTGATGCTCACCCTGCTGTCCTTTCCTTCTCCCCTGTAGCTAAGCTAAGCACATACACCTGTAACTTCTCAGCATTACAAATGTTTCCCTCTCTCTCCCTAAGTTTCCCTCTCGTCTCCCCGCCCTTATAAACCCCTTGGGGCAAGGCCCTGTCTCTAATTAATGATTTTATAGTTCCAGGTACATTGCTGTCACTATATAAATTCTTGATTATAATAATTAATAATAAAGTATTGCAGCTGAGAGGCATGGCAAGACTTTGAGAACCAATGAGTCCAGGGATAAATACTAGGTATTAATATGTAGAAGTTCGAACCCACTACTGCATACTTGCATGTCGTCCCTTTGAAGCCAGTAAGTGTTTTCAACACTGAGGCCTTTAATAGGTTGTAGCATAAGTGTCCACCTTCATAGACAACAAGGGGTGAAAACAGACATGACGCTAACCACCCTTGGTGGTTATTTATGCATATTGCAAGGCTGTATTGGTGCCCTATGCAGCCCTGAAACATGCATAAATAACCACCAAGGATGGTTAAAGGGTAGTTAGCGTCATGTCTGTTTTCACCCAAGATCTATCTCATGAGTTAATTTCAGGGGATAGAATTTGAAGCTTGGGTGCATGCAGCTCCCAATCACAAATGGGAAAAGTTTTCTATTGCATACAAATATCCGTTTAAATTAAACAGATAACCTCCTCACTTCGAATATGATTTGATATTTTAAAATAATGAGGTCACAGATTGGGTTTACTAACCGCTTGGCAGCCACATTTTGCTTCCAAATATTCATGCCTTTAATTGCCTCTGTCACTCTCCATCTCAAACTCTTTGCTTCTCAGACCGTCTGACTTTAATGCATTTGAAGTGTGACTTTCTGAAAGACACACGTCCACATGGATGTGTTTGAATTGCTTGAAAAATTTCCAAAAGTTGCTAAAGTTCACACTTTCTAAATGTCACCACAAGCATTAATTAAAAATCTCCTCCAGAGGGGTCAGAGAATGCGTGTTATACAGCGGCATCTACCCCTACACTTTAAACGCACTGCAGATGAATTTCAGCCTGTGTCGACTGAAACCTGGTGACATGCCTATGAGACTACAAGCACTCTCCATAGGAATAATAGTTGGGACAGAAATGAGAAGTGTATCAATTCTCCTCTTTTATGACACAAGCAGAGGCTAGAAATGCATTTCATTTGGTGGCCCAACTGTGGGGAGCTCTGGGGGTATGTTTTTCTTTGAGGCATCTGTCAATATTAGAGATCAGGTACCAGGCTCAATTGATTGCTCATGTTGTTTTCTGGTATGAATGACCAAACTGAAGAGCTGGAAAAGAAAGGGACTTCACAGGGCATCTACTCTGACCCTCTGTCTTGAGGCAGGCTATTCAATACCTTAAGCATTCCTGACGGATGCCTGTCCAGTATTCCAGCCTTTTCTTCAAAACCTCCAGGGAAGGAGTCTCCAGCTTGTTCCATTCTAATTTTATGCTTTTAGGGCATGTTCAAATGCCCAATTAAATCAACAGAGACTTTTTCTATGCATTGTCTTTAATAAATATTGGATCAAGCCTCAATACAATTTGTGCTGTACACAGGCTTCATTCTGTCTTGCTACATGTTTCTTTCCTTACTCATTTCTTTTATTCACTGTTCTTCTCTCCAGTTGTGCACTTCAGTCACAGTTGCAGCAAGCAAAGCACTTCCACATGAGATGGGGGTGAGTTCAGCCCTGTTTCCAGTCACTGAAATCACAGCGTAAATGGGCTAATCACATGAAAAAGCCAATGCATACAAGAGGAAATTTGCATAATCCCCCTGATGTGATTTATGATCATGGCATTTCCCCCCCCTTCCTGTCTCATGTGCAAGCACTTTGCAAGTCATGCACACAGATCTTTAAAGCAAAGAGACCATAAGGGCTGCACTCAATTAAAAAGGAAAATAATATTCCAGGTTTTTCAATGAAAGCACTGTCATATAAAGGTTGTTTAGGCCTTTGGGCCTCCTAAACAGATGGGCCCCTAACAGTATCTATCTATTTCAAAAGTTTAGAAAAACAAATTTACAAATTTGGCTTGATGCTTCTTTTTGCCACATTTTCCATCACTTGTTAATACTAATATGATATGGGTAAATCCCACTGATTGTAAACTACAAGCATTAGACACTCCCCAAAACCTTAAATATTAACATTTTTAAAAAAACCAAAAACATTAATACTGTGGGCCTTTGAAGCCATGTATTCCTGAACTGGGACCGACCAAGTAATCTAGCAACAAATGAAAGTTGGAATTCTTTATTCTTTCTTCCCTGAATCAGTCACACTGTAAGCAAGTCAGAATTGTTTCTTGCTTGTGCTCTGTCCTTTTAAACATACAGAATACATTTGTTTTATATATGTAGAAAAGGCATGGCTGCAGCCAAGTATTCTGTCAGACATACACCCATCCCCACTGCAAAATAGCAGTGGGTGTTTAACCGTGTGTAGGAGGGAGATATTTATCATGTGTCTTTTTTGACTTCTGAATTTTAGTATTAGTTATTAGCTCTGCTCTGACTGCTGCATGAAGGGCTAGAGCACATGCCATGGCTCCAGCCTGTCTGTGCCGTGCTGTAAATAAGAGTTCAGAACAGGGTCAGAAGGGAGGGGGAACCATGAGTGAAGCTTTCTGTACCAATCAGGGACTCAGGATGGTTTGGGAGAGGGCATGGTGAATGTTCTTCTTAACCTTCTGCCAAGCTGAGGAACTTTGCCAGTGTTAGTTCAGTCTCAGACAGAACACATGCTGGTTTTTCTCTCAGTCTCTGTGTGGTTGCTCTAACTCAGCCTCACTTAGACAAATTGACAGTAATAAAAACAGATTTATTTCTGTCTCTCTGTGTCTCATCCCTTCCTTCCCATTATTCCCACTGTTCATTCTTTTTATCTGTAATCCTTGTCTGTCTGTATAATATTGTCATTGTTCTATACTGTTTTTTAAAGTATGTCCACACTGTCTTGTGCACTGCAGAACCCGTTATCCAATCTTTCTGAAATTTGGTAGGGATCATCCCCCCAGGTAAGGGGTACAGTCCTTCCAAATTTCATGAAAATTGGATGACAAATGAAAACATTGCAGCTGGAAATTGATTTCCCATTGAAGCCAATCAGATGGGAATAACTAAAATAGCAACTAATACTAATAAAACAATAATTAAAACTAATGTGATTTTAATATCTAAAATAAAAACTAATACTATTTTTTTCTGCACACCCCTATGTAGCACTGGTTTTTCACACCTGTACCACCACATTTACCACATAGTATGGCAGACTTTAAGACATTTTGATTGCCATCTGCAGACTCCAGTGAAGGCACCACCATTTTGCCTCTGGTTCATTTATTTAATTTATTTATTTACATTTATAACCCATCCCTCTCCCATACAGTGTAGGGCTGAAGCAAGGGGGAAAAAATTCTCAGAAATAATTTGTGAGAATCAAGAGAAGTGGGTCAGAGAACTCGGGTGTTCTCAGCCCACCCCACTCCCCTAGAGTTCTTGTGAATTACTCAAGGGGCTGGGATTGCAGGAGGGGGGGCACAGGGACAGGAAGTGAGCAGGGGGCAAAGACAAGCCCTCTGGGCACCTCTGACCCCCACCTGGGGGGAAGAGAAAATTCAGACAAGGCCAGGGGGGGGGGGTTTGGCAGAGGTTAACTCACTGTTGAGTGGGGAGAAACCCCCCAGTTGTGCTCAGCTCTGCTCCATGCTGAGCCTCTTCCCAGATTTGCAGTTTAAAAGGAGAAGGAAAAAAGCCTTGAGCATGCTCAGAATAGCTGCTCTACTCAATCCTGGCTTCTGCTTTCAAAGATGGCACCTGCAGGGTCAAGCATGCTCAGAAGTGCTGCTTGGCCCTGTGGGTGCCATCTTTAAAAAGGGCAGCCAGGGTTGAACTGCTATTCTGAGCATGCTCATGGCTTTTTTTCTTCTCCTTTTAAACTGCAAAGGCAGGAAGAGGCCTGGTGCGGAGCAGAGCACAGTCGGGGTGGGGTCATGCCTGCCAGGATAGGCCCCCAAACCCATGACCCTGGCACAACCCACTGCTCCCTTCCCCCCAGGCGCGGAGGCCAGGCAAGGACCAGAGGTGCCGCAGGGGCTTTTCTTTGCCCCCTGCTTACCTCCACCCTCTGTGCCAGCCCCCCCACCTGAAAACCTGTTCCCCTTGAATTCTCACTGGTTCCCAGTGATAAAGGGGGGGTTTCTCGACTTGTCTTGAGGTGAGATGAGAAACCCCCCTTTCTCATCAGAAACTGGTGAGAATTACAAGCTGAGTTTCAGCCCTAATATGGTGACTCGGGGCAGCGAACACTATAGAATATTTACCTAAGCAAAAAACGTAACAGTTTAAAAAGACACTTAAATGTACAAGAGTTTTCTTCAAATACACACAAAAAAACCAATTCAGTACAATTACAATTCAAACACCTTCCACTCCATACATTGCAACAAAACATAAACGCCAAAAAACATAGAAATTAATTCACGCTTAGAGCAATATTTTATATTTTATCATCAACATACATGTAATATATGTACTGAATTCCTTACCATACATACTTCATTTTTATCGATAACTACACATGCAGATTTTACAATTATGAAACTAATTTATTATCATAATTTGACAAGGAACAATTTTGTCA
>QEPC01006898.1:596782-608150 GCA_003113815.1 Sphenodon punctatus
TTTAATCCCCTGCCTATTTAGTTATTTATTGTTCCTAACCCTGTTTTGATGTTTTTTATATTTTATTTATATTTTAACTGTTTTTAACTGTTTTTTATTGTTGTAAGCCGCCCCGAGCTGCATTGCAGGAGGGGGCGGGATATAAGTTTGAAGAAATAAATAAATAAAATAAAAATTTATTGTATTATTTATCATGTTCCCTGGTCCTGTTTTAATTGTTGTATTTTATGCATGTTTTTAATTTTTTATGTTTGTATTTATATATATATATATAATTTTTTGTTTTCTTTTGAGATTGTAAGCTGCCCCGAGCTGTTTCAGGAGGGGCAGGGTATAAATGTAATAAATAAATAAATAAATAAAATAAAGATTAGGCTCAATAAGGCAGGGCTCATCCAGGGTGCCAAGAAGGCCCCCTCATGCTGAGGTGAATAGTGGATTTTTTTTGGGGGGGGATATTATTTGCATCTTTGGATAACCATCTGAATACTATCAACAACTGAAATGAATATTCAAGTATGCATATTTTCAACTACTTAGTTACTTCATTTCAGCTACTGCACATGTGCAAATAGCCAAAACAAAGTAATTGAAAAAGTGAATAACTAAAAATCCAAAATATTCATCCCAAAAAACCAAAACAGGTATCCAACAAAGAAGGGCCTAAATAGAGGTTATTATTTATTTATTAATTTATTTATTTATTTATTTATTAATTTATTATTTATTTATGGTTCAAATTGGGTGAAATTGTTGGATACGGATATTCATTTCAGCCGTAAGACCTTTAAGTGGTTAATAAGCCAAACGCAACCTGGCTTGGTTCAACTAGCAGTAAAAACAGATGTGTGGACTGTGCAGCGGTTCTCTGGCCCAGTCTGAGGTGGGAAACAGTGGCCACCGAACTAAAGTGCCCATGACTGGAGAACTGTCCTGCCACCCACACACCCTGCATAAGGCAGGGAGCTCAAAAGACTTGTAGGCAGCCAGTCCCACCCATGCCCTGGGCCGCTTCCAGCACCCCACCTCCACCATGATGGGCAGCCATGGTGCTTGGCCATGGTTGCCCCTGCCCCAGTACCCCAAGGCAGGGATGGTGGGCCAAACATGCCACCCACATTGCCCTACGTGGGTGGCCCTTAGCCTGGGCTGCATCCTTGGAAATTTTCTGAGGACACGGCCCAGGCTAGCCACTTACCCACCCTGGGGCAGTCCCAAGCCAATAACTGGCAGTGCGTAAACATACATGCCAGTGGGTCTTGGGCCAGAGCAGGCAACCTTCACGTCTGTTTTTACCCTAGGATACAGGTCAGGTGCTCGGGGAAGATGGAGTCCTTTTTGACAGACTCCTGGAAGTACCTCAGGGAAAAGAAGCTGGGAAGAAAATTTGATCCAAATAAGCTGAAAGAGCCAGGTCTTGCATGACTTCAGGAAGCCATTTCTGATCTCTCACTCCTTGTCCTGAAAGGGAACCTGACAATACCTTGAAAAGGTGGACATTGGGAACTAAAATCAATATGGTTAAATTAACATTGGACTTGATAAGCCACTATAGATAAGCCACTATAGAAACTGCTGTTTTCTCTTCACTATATTTAAATTAGGACTGAATGAGCAGCCCAATTTATTTCTCACAAACTGGAGTGCTGGGACCAAGATCTTGCCAGTACAAGTTCTCAACGAGAAAAAAATATCACTGCACATGAACAAAATGGTCACGGCTGTTAACGAAAATGGTGGTAATACTATTGCCGGCATTTTGGTTAAGGATGGTGGCCATTTAAAAATGTTTTTCTGTCGCTGAGAACTCAGTGAATCAATCCCAGAATAATCCAAGAAATGGGATTTCAATGAGAATGGTTGCTTTTGCAAGCTCTTGTTTCAGCCCTTATTTAAATACATTAGAATGTAAATGACTTCTCCTAACAACCTTTATCGCTAACAGCTCTCTCCCAAGTGATTGTTATCTCATGTATACCAAGCCTGCATTCCTTAGTGTGTAGTTCTGACCTTTTTTTTACATGCCTGAGGAAGTGCCCTGACTAGCCCCAAAGGTTGAATACTCTTGTAAATGGAAGATGATCCAATAAAATATATCATTTTAACTACTCTGGGTATTTTCAGAAGTGATGCTACTGCGCTTTAATCCAATCCAGGTTAATGGCCACCACCCCGGCCTGGGGTAGGCCATTACCCAGAACAGACATGATGGTGAGCCTTACCACACTTTGCCCCAAACCGTGGTAGCGCTTACCATCGGCTGTTCCTCACAATTTTCCAAGATCACAAACGGTGGTAATAACTGCTACCACGGTTCAGGGCAAAGCGTGGTGAACATCTGGCAGACGCCAAACAGAAGTTACAGTGGTTGTGACCCCGGGGTGGGGTTAAGTGTGGCTAAGCTTGATAGCGTCACTTCTGAAAATAAATTCCCTTTGTTCCCACCTGAAAATCATAGCATTCATGTGAAATGAGCAGGGCTGAACTGGTGTGTGTCATGGTGAGGGGGGTGGCTTGCCAAACCTGACCCCTGACAATTAAATTCAAGTTGGAGCTGAGCATAATGTGAAAGACTAGGCATAATGTGAAAGACTAGGCAGATATTGGCCATTCCAGGGTTGAAAACAAAAGCCGGGGGGGGGGGCTTTCATTAATTATTTTCCTACCTCACCCCCTGTGCTGGTCATCATATAAAATATTAAATCATAAGAACTCCTGTTTTATATTCAGCTGCAGAGAGACAGGTTAGTCCAGTGGTTGGGTTGCTAACTGGAGATTAGAATTCATTTCCCTGTTCTAAGGTGGGGAGTGTGGCTTCTGGAACAGGCATGGGTCTGCTGCTTTTTTTTACAAATTAAGCATTGGAAATAAGGGTCCCCTTGGGAGACCCCGGTGGATCTTGGTTAAAGCAAGTCCAGAGACTGAAAATATGCAGTGAGAAAACAAGCTGTGTTTCAGATAAAAAGAAAAGGGAACAAGCATGTTTGAATAAAAAGCCTTTTTTTCTATTCATTACATTTTTATGTTCTTATGCTACAGGAATGAATTGGCTGCTTTCAAGGCAATGCAATGTAACAACTAAGAACAAATCTAAATATACGGTTATTTTTTTTCTAAGTGACAGCTCTCATTGATGTTTCACTGATAACTCTGTGACTGTGAAAAAAGGTGTCACAAGTTTAAAAATACAAGTGGCTGTAGGGAGAATGTGTCTGTATTAATTTGGAGAACAGAATATGCATATTTCTTTTCTCCTCAAAATGAACCTTGCCTCCTCTGCTTCTCCTGGCAGAGGCTGGAGTGGGAGGGGGAATAGGAGTGTGCAAAGAGGAAGAGAGAAAGAAGAAGAATATATGGAAACAGAAAACTACATATAATGTTTGTATGTTTGGGTGTAGTATTTATATACTTCGAGGCAATGGTTATTCCACACCTGGTCTTAGGGTTGTAATTCTTCGAAAACTACATATGAGTTCAGAGGCAGCCTTAGCTATTTTGTGGCCCTGGACAAAACCCTCATTCCAGTCACATGCATCCAGCATTCCTTTGTCCTTTGTACATGCCATGCACAACTAGGCCACCTCCCTCCAGCCACACACATACCTCAAGTGAACATTAAGAATGGGACTTTAGGCAAATTCTTTGTTTTGGTTGTATATCGGTATTGGATCACCATTTATCGTATCAGATCTTTAACATTGCATTTTTGCCATTGACTTCAATGGGGAAAACCACAATGTTAAAAATCCAATAATGTAAAAGAACCGATATTGCCGATACTGAGAATTATCGGTATTATCGGATTAGAACTGAGGGGGGCATTATTGTCTACTCTCAGTTATCAGCAGTACCGATAGTCCCAACTCTAGTGAACATGCACTCTGCACCCCATACCTCAGCACCCACTCACTCCACTCACCACACATGCTCACCTCACATATCCCAACCACCACCTGAATCTGAACTTGCAGAGTGAGTGTCTGGTCAGAAGCAGCAGCTCCAGGCCTAGGTTGGATGTTTTTGGCCCTCTGGGGTCCAGTGTTGGTGGCCTGGTAGGATTAGTCGGGGAAGGTGGCTGGAATATGTGCAATGCACACTGTGAATTTCTTCAGGTCTCCAGCCCAGCTGCAGCTAAAGGTGTTCTTAGCTGCTGACTACCTCCCCATTCCCTGGAAATGGCAGCCCTAAAGGTGGTATCCACCTTGTCCTGTAGATGCTTTTGGAGAAAACAGAATGACAAGGGAGAGGCTTTGTTTTAAAAAGGCAAAATATATGGTACCATATATCTTACCTATTTCAAAAATACACAGAAACTTCTCCCTGCCATCCTGTTTTCTCCTCAGCTGTGTGTTATAATTGCATACAGGACAAAGTGGACAACTTCGTTCGGGCAGCCATTTCCGGGGGGCAGAATGGGAGGAGACCCATTCAAGATTTTTTAAATTGTATACATTTATCTAGAAAATTTGCAATGAGGATCCTTAACAGAACAGTGGCATTGCACTAAAAATTGACATTCTGCTACTGCACTCAGTCTAAAAGCCAGAGTAGTCCATGAAGTTGATCCAACTTTACCTGAGCACATAACATGCTAATATCATCAACACCCAAGCCACACTTCACTGTTGCACTTCATTTGGCTTTCTTTTCAAGTGCATACCTCAGAGGACAATTCTTGCTTGGATTGCTGTAGCTCTGGAGTCTGTCTGAAGGAAATTCAGCAGAGTGCCATCATTAATGCTTTTTTAATGAAATATTAAATCTGCTGTGGCAGAAAGTGTATGGAGGGAGCCAGTTTAGCAGCAGGCTAAGTGAAAACTGAGTAAACACATAAATAATTAGAACATCATTTCTCTTCTCTCTTTTCCTGGGAGACAGCTAAGCTGAACCAAAGGAATAAAATGTATCTGGTTACTTAGACAGATTAGGTGAGATCTGAAACCATGTTTCTCTAGCGAACGATACAGGTAAAGCACCGATTGCTTTACTGCCTTCTGATGTTTCTTGAACACAGCAGCAAATTGTTAATTTCTTCTAAAGTTGCTAGTCAGATCTTGTTGCTTAGCAGCATGACAAGTACATTTTTATTTTTTAGAGAATTCATCAGTTTCTTTTTTCTTATGGGTATGAAACCTGTACAAGTAAATGCATTTCAATTCTTCATTGATTCAATGGGCCACGTTGTGCAAGGTCATGCAAAGCTGTGGAAGTTATCCACTGGAGTCACTGGTAGACTTAATACTTAATGATGAATAATACAATTGGTAAATGTTAACTCCTTTTTTTGTGGGTTGTCTAGGAACAAGATTTCAGTTTTCCCAAATACATGTGTTACATTTCTGGGAAGAATTCTAGGTTCAAGTGGCTAATCTGGTAGCAAATGGTTGCCAGTGTTCGCAGCTTGAGTTGTTTTAATTAGGCATACAGGTCACCTAGTGGCTATCTGTTCTCTAGCTGGATGGATATAAGGATTAGGATCAAATTTCTAGTGCTCAGGTTACTGCTTTTGGGGATATAATGGTGTTGTAGGATTCTTCCACATGTTACTCATGCCTGTAGCAAGGGTCTGGCATGCCATATATACATGAAATACCCAAGTCAGGGTTTTACACATGCACAAAATCAAGAGGTAACACCCTCCTGATCCTCTCATGGCAACTGACCAGGAGGCATGGCAGCACTGAGGACTTGTAGCTATTGGTGGGATTTCTCTGTGGGGATGATTGGGGTGTGGCAGGTCCTGCAGTGGTGCAGGGGGCTGGACTAGATGACCCTGGTGGTAGCTTCCAGCCTTGTAACTCTATGCACGATGGAGACCTGACTAGATGAATGCTCCAGACCAATTCTGGCAGAGCTTGTTCCAACTGGGTACTCCGTCCAGCACCAGCCCAGTCCAGAGGGTCAGAGGGGGCAGAGCTATTATTTTTAGGGATGGATTGGTTTCACAGAGATTTTCAATGCAGATTGAGTCTGGGATAGAGTGCCTCCACTTTGTGATTGATATGGCTAGGAATGGACTGGAGGATCCATCCAGGGACAGGTTGGGGATTCTGCTGGTGTACTGGACACCCCACTGCACAGCAGCATCGCTGTCTGCTCTAGCTGCTGTCATTTCGGGACTGGTCTTGAGGTCCTCCAGACTTATTGTCTTGAGGGACTTCAATATCCATGCCAAGGTGGGATTGCAAGGGGCAGAGCAGGATTTCCTGGCTGCCATGGCAACCATGGGCCTGTACCAGATGGTGAGGGGCCTGACATATGAGCGGGGACACATTCTGGACTTGGTTTTCTGCACTGACCTTGAGGCAGGGAGTACGATGATTGGGGCTGTATTATGCTCGCCTTTGCTGTGGTCGGACCATTATATCCTGCAAATCTCCATCCTAGCACACCTAACCTGACCGTAGGGGTGCGAGAACAGTTCTGATGGTCCTCCCCAGGAGACTTATGGAACCAGAGGGGTTCAATAATGCTCCTGGAAATATACCTGTTGACCTTGATGGCCACTCCATCGATGACCTTGTAGCCTTGTGGAACACCTGGCTGACTGAGGCCATTGACTGGGTGACTCCTAGGCATCCACTCCCAGCACTCCCCATGGTTTACGGAGGACACGGGATGTCTGAAGCATGAGGGGATGCGGTTAGAGTTCTGGTGGCACCACACCTGCACCCAAGATGATCGGTTGTGGCACGGAGCATTTTTTAAGCCCTATGCCATGGTGGTGATGGCAGCAAAGAAACGGTTCTTTGCTGCACTCACTGCATCTGCTCAGTCACATCTAACAGAGCTGTTCCGGGTGGTGAGAGATCTGGTCGGTCCAGCTTGTCTCCGCATGGAACCAGATTAATCCACGGCTCATTGTGACATGTTTTTGACGTACTTTGCACCACTTTAGAGGCAGTGGCAGAGCCAGAGATTAGGAATGCCTTGTCTGGTCATACTTTATGGAATAATTTTCAATTAGTGACACCTGCTGATGTGACCTATGTGCTGGGATTGGTTCAAGCCACAACTTGTGAACTAGATCCTTGCCCGTCCTGGTTGGTAAAAGCTACCAGGGAAACAGTGGGGCCAGGGCTGGCAGGTGTTATTAACGCCTCCCTTAGGAAGGGATGGGTGCCAGGTTGCCTGAAGGAGGCTGTGGCTCAGTCCCTTCTCAGAAAGCCATCACTTGACATTGATGCCCTGGCCAGCTACTGACCTGTCTCTAACCTTCCCTTTTTAGGGGAGGTTATTGAACAGATAGTGGCTCATCAGCTCTAGGTGCATTTGGACGGCATTGGTTTTCTTGATCCCATGCAGTCTTGCTTTTGCCCGAGTTATGGCACAGAGACAGCGCTTGTGGCCTTGGTAGATGACCTCCTCATAGAGTTCTACAGGGGTCATTTGACCCTGTTAGTCCTACTAGATCTATCTATCGGCAGCCTTCAACACTGTTAACCATGAGCTGCTGGTGACCCGTCTGCGGGACCTGGTTGGGGTGTATGGAACCACTGGTTTCATTCGTACCTCGCATATAGATCCCAGCAAGTAAAATAAATAAATAAATAAATAAATAGGTAGGTAGGTGCTGCCGTGGATCAACTGTTTGACAGCAAAAGGGTTCTGCTGCCAAATGGATGATACATGACAGCAAAATCACTTTCCCAGTCTACATGCAGAAGATTCAGACTCTCCCCAGAAGGGGACACCAGGGCTGTTGTCATCAAACCTTTCACACATTGCATTCCTTACATGGAAGACACAAACATAAGCAAGTGGTTCATTTTTTCCAAGAGCAATTTCCCCAGCTTTGGTGCATAACCACACCCATACTTATGTGTTCACCCAAAGATGTGGGGGTGAAACTGGGACAAAAGCTACATAGCTAATCTAACATGTGAAAATATCCTTAGTTCATATAAGTTGCATGACCTACTGCTGGAATAAAATGTAAATTAAGTTAAGAGACAGATATACTTTCACTTACAAATTCATACTTCCTCTTGCTAGTTGAATTACCTTCTACATACCTCCTTTTTGGTCCATTATAGCTAAGATTACAGCACTTTAGACCTCCTAAGACCTACTTACACCATAGCCCATCCCTAATTCATAACTATTTCTACCTTATTCAGTACTTCAGTTTAGCAAAATAAAGTTGCATCTACACTACAGATGAAACAAATATCTATGGCAAAATTTGTACTGAATGATTTCACCCAATTTGAACCATATCCACCAAAACCAGTGCCAGTCTTTGAATTTGTAGGTATCAGATGAAAGATAAAATGTGGGGCCCTGGTGGCTTCACCCACTCCATGTGGCTCTTACCCATCAAAGGCACCCTCCATGGGGCCCTACACGTAGTCACCCTGCCCTAGTGAAAAGCCCCCAGAAGTAGAAACAATAGCAGGACCCAGGGTGGCCATCCTGTGGTAAGGCCAGCCTTGATAACCAGTATTTATTTCCAAAGTTAGTAGATATCCATTTTGGTTATCGCAGGTCACTTATACTATTATTCAATATTTGGTTGTTATGGTACTATTAACAGTATTGTACATGTGCAATAGCCAAAATGAAGTAACCAAATAACTTAACTACTGAAGGGTGGGAATATCGGTTCTCCTGAGATCCGATATTGCTGGTATTTGGGTGTATCGGCTTAATCCGATAAATCCGATATTTACCTGTACAGGCATACCAGATTTTTAACATTGGCCGCAGTACCGGATTTTTTACATTGCAGCCATTGAAGACAATAGTTGCAATGTAAAAAATCCAGTACCGCGGCCAATGTTAAAAATCCGGTATGCCGATACCGGTATATCCAGTACCTGGGAGATCCAATACCAGTACAGCCGGTGCCCGGTATTCTCCCCGGTGTCCCACCCCTACTGAATAGCTGAACAACTGAAAAAACGGATATGTGAACATCCATTTTGGTTACGGTTATTCAGGTAACTATCCAAAAGTGTTTATAATATCCATAAATATAAAATTGGCTATTCGTTTCAGCACTAATCTACATTTCCAAAACATAGACCCATAATTCAGCACTGGACTACACTAGAAATGGTATCAACAGTGGAAGCTGAGACACAGAGCTCAGACATTTTGTTCCTATGACAAAAATGACATGATCTACTGCAAGCACTCATCATGGTAACCTTTAAACTGTACAAATGCAGGTTTAATATTACCTGCTTAGATCAAACTCTCCTTTTCTTAGGGACATGCATTTCTTTGTACTTAAATGCACTAAATAATACACACAGACAGCAACCTAATTGTGACTTGGGTGACTATCTATGGCAAAGATTTGTTAAATTAGTTAAGCACAGCTGTAGATTTAAGCGCATCTGTAGTATTACTGGCTTCGACGAATCTATTCAAATGCAGAAAATTTAAATTATGCTTAAACACCTTACTAGATCTGAGCCTAACCAAGCTATTAACACAAAAAGACTGACATTTTAAAATAACATCATGATGACTACTTTAATACACAGTCTTGATCTCTTATGGTGAATAATTCTGTCATAATTTTTCATGCTGTATCATTTATAATACTTGCATCTCATCTCAGACATGTAGCATTTGTGCTGAGAAATGATTTAACTATTGTTAATCCTTGCTTTTTAAAGAATTGCTGGCTACTGTACAAGACTGCTTAGTGACTTAATTATGTTAGGCAGACTAAATTGTTTCAAATGAACCCATACAAAAATTCTTAACATAAAAATGATATATTATTTTATATTGCCTGATCTGCTTGCTGCCAGAAAATTCTTCTAGGACCTCTACATTTTTCCCTATTAACTAAACAGCCACAAGCCAGAAAAGCCTGTGAATAATTGAGGAAGTTTGTACAGAAAAATCTCTCTTCTTGTTATAACAGATGTAGAGAGATTTTGAAACTGTAACCAGTAGTTCTATCTCAGCAGGAGTGGCAATGGTAAAAAAAAAGTGGGGAAAAGAGAGATTTCATTTTGTTTAGCATTAAGCAGAGAATTTCACACAGAAAATAATTTCATTAATTGCACCATCTTATGGCTGCTTAATGCTGGTGTTATCATTTAGTGGCAGTAAGTCTCATTGGGTGTTTTCAAATGTGATGATACCATGGGTGGTCAATCTTTATCCCAGCATGGCCACCCATGGTGGTGTCACATTTATTTCCACCTGCCAGATGTTTACTGTGGGTGGGAACAAATAGGTCCAGGACCATGGCACTGGGCACGGAAGACCCGGAGGAGCTGCCAGGGACCTCGGGCATGTGCACCCGGCACACCCCCAGCCCGACCACTGGCAAGGGCACACACACCCCAACTGACTCAGAGGAGGTGGAGGGTGAGGAGGAGACCATCTCCCTGCACCTCACGGCATGCCGCCCTGAGGACCAGGCAGAAACCAGCCCCAGTGACCGACTGGCCTTGGAGGGAACGGACACGGAGGGAGTAGGTAGGGGCAATGCAGGGCACATGCAGGGACCACAAGGGGAGGGGGGCCACAGGGGGTGGAAGGGGATGGGAGCAACCCCTCACCCCTCCGGTCCCAGATGCCGGGAAGGGGTACGGGCAGAGGGAGCCACACAGGGGCCAGCGGTGCCCATCCTGCGATGAAGGAGCATCCCAAGCATGGGAACAGAAAGGGGGCAGGGGAACGGCACCCCACATGCTTAACTGACCCCTCTACCACCCTACAGAGCCACACCAGACATGGGAGGGCCGTGGCCTGGGGCCACCGGTACCACCATCCCAGAGGATGTGGGAGCACCGAGCGTGGGCGCGCAGGCACCAGGAGGACCTAGCGCAGGACCTGGTCACCACCAGCACACAGCAGACTGAGGAGATGATGGAAGCTGTCCACCAGCTGGAGGAGGGGACCAAGAGGGACCTGCAACAGGTGGAGGGGAGGGACCGGGCGCTGTTGGCGTAGATGCGGAAGGACTGGCAGCTGATGAAGCAGGACATGGTCCTCCAACTGGAGGCACTCCAGGCCCACTCGAGCTCAGCCTTAAACTGGACCGCTCACTGGATCAGAGCACATTCCTATTCCTGAAGGCCAAGGCCTTGAGTGCCTTTATACTGGCAGCAGCCCCGCTGGGTGCCATGCCAGTGCCTGGATCCATGCCCCCTCCACACACACCCCAGACGTACCACAGGCCCTGCCAGTGCCATGACCCATGCCGCCCCAACAGCATCTGGGACCGCGGATTCGGCAGTCAGGGGGTAGGGTCCCTGGCCCTTCCAGCTGACAGCACCTCCTCCTCCACCTTGGACGAGGGGGGTCGGTAGCCTCGGCCATCCCTGTTGGTAAGGGACGGGGATGGCCTAGGGGCAGCAGGGAATGGGAGAGGGGCAGGGCAGCATAGGGGATGGGG
>QEPC01006898.1:638232-654861 GCA_003113815.1 Sphenodon punctatus
CCTCCTCCTCCTCCACCCTCGCTTTCTCTCCCACCGCTCTCTTCCGCCTCCCTCCTCGCTCCATCCCGCCACACTTCCCTACTGCAGGTTTCCCTTTAAATCTCCCTCCAGTGGCTGTGTTGTTGCTGATTGCCTGGCAGCGATGCTGTGTGCTTAGTCCCTGGCTGGGAATCGGTTTTTTTAATTCCGGCCAGTGATTGCCATCCAGACGTTACTTTTTGTTGTTTCCCGGTGTGAATCTCTTTGACCATGCTTTCGGAGATTGTCCGGCAGGGAGCCCCGGAAGCATGGTTGAAATTGACCCCATGTGGGTATTGACCATGGTGAACATCTGGAGGCTGCCAAACAGATGTTCAGGGTGCTTTGGTCCCGCCGTGGGATTGAGCATGGTTCACTGTGGTTGAGTGTGATCTCGTAACGTCTGAAAATACCCATGGTCTTGGCACACCCTACATTATTATATAGAATACAGAGCATTGTTGAACTGGACGGGAGCACAAAGGTCAACTTAATTCAAAAGCCATCCCTAGTCTCCGCAACAATCCTCACCCTTTCATCCACCACAGCCCAACTTGATGCCACTAACACAAATTCAGGTAAATCTTTGGCCAAAAGATGAGTCCCATTAAAAAGATTAGCCAGCAAGATTTGGGTCTGCTTGACAAGAAAGGAGCAAGTTCCACAACTGGGATCTTTCTTCCTAAAATGGCCAAGAATTGAAACTGAGACTGCAGCAAGGCTTGCGGCCACAGGGTAAGTCTTCTTGGGATCCACATGCCGCACTACGCTGAGGCCAGCCCATGCAGCATCTTATCAAAGTCCTTTATTATATAGTTCATACACCAGGTCCCTTTGATTAGGCCTAGTCAGGCACACAGTCTCTCCTGTAGCCAACATCAGAGACAGAGGCCTCCCTGGCTCTCAACAACTTTTCCCTACTGATCCCCAGGCTCCGTCTTTCAGCTTCTGGTCACGCCCAGGTACTTACTTGCTTGACTCTAGAGGCTCAGCCAGATAAGGCACCATCCTGGCATCCTGTGACACCTCAGTGGCTATGCCCTCCAGGCCGACGCTACCTCCTCTTAAAGAACCAGGCTCATTTTATACCCAATGTTCTCAACTGGCATTCCAAACAATAAGCTCCAGTATTCTCTATAGGTATTCTTTCTGAGCTGTGGGTAGGCAAAGAGGTGACTTCACAGTGTCAGTGTTTTCACAAGAGATTAGGGAGCTGCCTTAAAGATGACACTGCTGTTCAAACTCTGCCCCCCTCAGCTTCTGCCAGGACCAGACCCAGTCAGGAAAATGGGAGCATTAAGCCTCAGGTGTTGTCCACCAACCCATCTTCTTTCTTTTCAAGGCCACAAACCCCTCTCTCTTTCTCTCCTCCCGGCCCAGAAAGGTTCTGGTTTCCCTTCAATTCCCTATCATCTCCCCTTTAGCTTCCCCATTCTTCTGGTGTCACCTCTCTTCCACTCTGCTGCCCTCTCACTACTTCCCCTGCTCTCTGAAGCTTCCATCTCTCTCCCATCCCATTAGGCCAGATACCCCTGTGCTTCACCTCTGTTCTTTCTATTCCTCCCCAATCACTCCCAGGAATTTCAGATCTTCACCATCACTACCCTTTCCCTCCCCAATTACTTTACTGCTCTAACCATCCTCCTCCTCCTCCTTCTCCTCCTCCTCCATTAAGTGACCTTTGGCAACCTCCCCTGGGGCCTGAGCACAGGTCCTGGTCCCCTTAGGGGCACTTCTCCTGCGCTGCTCCATACCTTCAGTGAGGCAGGACTCTGCCTTATGCCTGCTCTGCATAAAATGTGTTGAGTCACCAAGAGGCAGCATGCTCCTCAGAATCCTGAAGACAGCTCCCCTTAACACAAACTGCCCTGTCCCTTTTCTGCCTTCCTTGTGTCTTCCATTATCAGTTCTCCATTTTCAATGAGCAGCAGACCAACAGCTTTCAAAGTACTTATGTGACTGTCACGGGTACCAAGATTCATATCAGAATCTTCCGTGGCCAAGTACTTTCAACTAAATTCATGTTGGGGCTGGGGCATGCCCACACTCTGTCCTTCCTTTTCTAAATGAAGGATGATGAGAGTTGATGTTATAAAAAAAACCATTTTATCCTTTTCTGCTTCTTTTCTTAATTATCGGAGGTGCTTGGTTCTGTGGAGATTCAGTTGACAGCTGACACCTTTCAAGAAATGCTGAAAATGCGACTATAATAAACACAGAGAGATAATATGTGTTGTACAGTATACAAACTCTCCTATCTACTA
The DNA here is from genome assembly GCA_003113815.1 of Sphenodon punctatus. Classification (NCBI taxonomy): domain Eukaryota; kingdom Metazoa; phylum Chordata; class Lepidosauria; order Sphenodontia; family Sphenodontidae; genus Sphenodon; species Sphenodon punctatus. The sequence goes on from QEPC01006898.1 coordinate 640,515, forward strand.
AAAACACTACTTGACGCAAAGTAATTTTACTGTTACATCTTACCTAATTGGAGTAACATACAAAAACAATTTACGGAACAAATGCTTTTAAGAAAGGCAATTATACAACCAAGGGGCGAGGGGGTTGAGGTTTCTTTCTTTTTTTTCTTTTTTAAACATGGAAAGGTAGGCAAAAAAAAATGGTGAGGCAAAAAATAAACACTAAATCAATATCTAATCTGGTGCTGAGATACAAAGCACCACATCACTTAGCAAAAAGAAAAGGGGGTGGGGTGGGGGGACTCAATTTGATGGCCTCTACAAAGATTTCGCTCTCTCTCAAATTCCTGTGAGCACTTGAGAAGCACAGAAAAAGCAATTTCGAGCATGATCAGACCTTCCAGAGGCATATTTCTCCAGTGTGAGCCTGAAGAGTATGCTGGGTATTAGCATGAGAACAAACACTGTAAACCTATGGAAAATACTCTCAAAAAATTTAACCTTGCAACTTAGAATAAGCTGTCCTGCTATGCTGCAAGTACAACATAGTCAGCCGATATACCCCACTCAAGAAGAGAACCTTTGGCTTTCAAAAGCCAGGCCTCCCTTATTGTTAGTATATTAGACACATAGAAGTGTAGGGCTAGGAGCTCATTTAGTCCTCCAACCTTTTGCTCCAAGGCAGGATATCTTCTGCCTTGAGCATCGCACAGACAGATGCTCGTTGTCCGCTGGGTTTTAAAAACATCCACAGGGAATTCCACCTCTGTGAGCAACTTATTCCACTGCCCAACAGCCCTTACAATTAGGAGTTTCCCCCTAATATTTAAGTGAAATCTACAATGGTGCCATTTAAGCCCATTCCCTCTTGTTCTACCTTCAGTGACAATGAAGAACAAATGTTTGCCATCTTTTTTGTGGCATTGTTTTAGACATTTGAAAACTGCTATCAGGTCCCCACTTAGGGTATTTTCAGATGTGACAGGCCTTTTGGCCTGCCACACTGAACCCCGAACCGGGATCCATCTTGGATCCCGGTCCGTGCTTAGACCGGCCATCCACCAGATGTGCCGGCCTGATTGCTCTGGTGAAACTCGGAGGGGGCGGGGCTGAGTGGTGCTCCCTCATCTAGCTGCCCATGGGGAGACAGGCAGGCACAGTGGCCAATCAGGCCCCTGCGCCCGATCCCTACCCATGGTCAGGGCCATGATCCGGGATGGGCCACAGGTAACAGACATTACTTTTGACCCATCCTGGATCGTGGCCAATCTAACAAAGGTTCTGGCTCTCAGGCCGGCTTGAGAGCCAGAACCATGGTCAATATGATCCCAGCTGGGTGTTCACTGTGGTGACCATCTGGCCGGGAGCAAATAGATGTGCACGGCTGTCAGGGCCTGCTACCATTGGCACCGCCAACAGCACAGCAGCAGCATAGGCTGTGGCCGGCGGCTGCCTTGCAAGAGGCAAGAGAACACCCGAAGGGGTTCCCCTGATGCAGAGACCCGGCTTGTGCCCCTTAGAGGTGGCGAGGTTGACGCCCCCCCCAGACACCACTTAGCGGCAGCGAGGTGGGGCCGTCAGGGACGCTGAGTTGCTCCGTGCGCTTACATGCACAGGGGAGAGGAGCCACATAGACAAAAATGGTGGACAGCAGTTGCAGCCCTGCCAGAGATCAGCTCGCTGTGATTCTGGCCCCCTTGCTGCTTGGAGTTCCATGATTATTGCTGTGTGGATCGTGTGCTGGTTGTGGGAGTGATTGAGTGAGTGTTAGTGCACGTGTAAGGTGTGTGGGAGTGTTCTAATGTACGGCGCTTAGCCGCGGGTGATGGATGTGCGTGTGGGTGTGCCCCTCACTATTTCCCTCTCTTATCGGGGCCCCTACCTTGTCTTCATACCAGGTTCGTCTGTTATCTCCCTTGTCCTCCTCCTTCCTAGGTCTTACCCCTGCTACCCCCACTAACCTGCCTTCCAATCCCCTGGATCACTGTGTGCATATTGGAGTAGTGGGTGACAAACGCGTGGTGGTGGTGACTGTGAGGGGGCTAACTTACCCATAGAGGATCTGGACAGAGTAGACAGCCCTTTTGTGCCTTAATAGCATGCGGTACTCCTTCTTGGCCTCCCAGAACTCGAGCAATAGTCCCCCCTCCTTTTGCCTCCTATAAAGTTGGAACAGTGAGCTCAGATGGGCCTTCCTAGCTTTACATTCCTGGTCATACCAAGGAGCTCCCCTATGGGCCCCCTCAGGGCCACCCATGGAGGAAATTGGGGCAAAAACTAGATGTGGCCTCAGGAGGGAAATAAGGCTAAGGTAATAGTTAGTCAAATCCAACCCAGATCCAGCTCCCACCACCAGGTCCTTGATCATCTGGCAGGGAGAGGAATGTAATACTGCCCCAAGGATCACAGTAAGCTCATTGGACTATGGGTGCCTGAGGGGACCAAGGTTATCCTCACTACTAACACCACTGGGCACCCCATCCCCTAACATATCCAGCTGAAAATTTAGGAGTAGCGGGAGATGATCACTGTGTATTTCCTGACCCACCGAAACACTAACTAAATATGGAAAAAAGCTTGGAGAAACTGCAATATAGTTGACCACGCTGGAGCCCTGATGAGAAATGAATGTGAAGTCTCCATCAGAGTTTCCAGGGGCAACACCATTTAGAATCTGAAGGTTAGAGTTTACCGTCAAGGCAGCCCATCTAAGCCCCGAGGCATTTAGGGTCATATCCCTGGAGCAACGGTTAAGAACTGGCGCACCAGGACTAAAAGAGGGGCAATGGGACAGAAGCTCCTTTGGGTTGGCACCCAGACAGGCATTAAAATCACCAGCCAAAACAACCAAAGCCAACAGATATTTATCCTGGAGAATCCGGATAAAATTCTCTAGATTAGTCCAAAACTCCCCCCGAAAACTAGCGGCATTGGCTGGCAGAATATAAACAGAAAACAAGATGAAAAACCTAGATGCCCTTTTCCCACAACTGCCAGAGCAATGGGGGGAAGAGTGACCAATTCGACCACACTGAATCCCAGCCTGTCTGAGATCAGGCAGGTAATATCACCAGAAGGGTGGCCACACGAGGCAAAAAAAACAGCCGGCATCCCAAAAGCTGTAAACCCAGGTAGCTCCAAATCCTCCTGACACCAGGTTTCCATGAGGCACAGAAAACCCATGCACCTAAGAAACTTAAGAAAAGATTGGTCCAAGGACTGTGAGGACCAACCGGCTATGTTCCAGGCACAAAATCTGAACAGACTCCTCTGGTCAAAAGCCTGAGGCTGATGGGGAAAATCCTAACTTGAACCCCACCACCCCACCCCCATGTAGGTCCTGCAAAAACTGAGAAGCAGAGCAAGGCCCTTCTGAGGGAACCAAAGGGTCTGGCTGGGCACCTGGTAAGGCTAAATCCAAAGAACTGCCCACATTAGATGTTTCCAACATGCCAGTGAGCTCGCACGAAGGGGAATTGGCGATGGATAGACATTGATATTGATGGTCAGGATCAGGACTAGAGTGGGGAGCAGGAAGCAAGACCAGAAAGAAACACAGGAGTGGAGGGAGTGGGGGGAGGAGGAAAGAGAGCAAGAATCAAGAGAAGAAGGCTGAGAGGAACAAGGAAACAGAAACAAGGAACCAGAGTAAGACAAGACCAAGAGGGGGACGGGAAGTGGAAGTAGGCCATTTTTGAACTGTTTTGCAATGTCATTTGGCTGCCACCATTTTGGTCAAGGGCAACAACCATCACACATGCAAAACGGCCCCAACCAGCCATTTTGCACCTGTGCACTGTGGAGCAGGGAGCTTCACAGTGCACTGTGGTAAGGGAGCCTGCTGAGAGGCTCCCTCCTCCCCCATAGTAGCTTTGCTTCAGAGCACCTTGGCGGGTGGCAAAGCTTCAATCAAACCCTCCAAGGCTGCTATGTATATGCCCAGGTCCTGGGGGAATGGGCATGGGAATCCATAACTCTGGATCCATAACTGGTACGGATGGAGTTCAGTGGTCCAGATTAATTTGTAACAACCTGTTACGGGCAGTTACAGATTAATCCAAATCCGTAATGCCCATCCCTACTATACAGCTTGTTCCATTTGCCTACCCACTGTAAGCATAAAGTTTTCCTTAAGGTTTTGCCTTTGACTTGTACCCACTGCCTCTACTCCTATTCTCAGTAGCAAGGGAAAACAATCATTCTCTATTTTCCCTAGGACAGGTCTTCAACTATTTGAAAACTGTGACCATACACCACTAGTCTTCTCTTCTCCAAGCTGAACATACCAATGTCTTTTAGCCTCTCCTCTTATTACTTGCATTCTAAGCCTTTTATCATCTTTGTTATTTCATATGCTTAATGGATGCACAACTCTTCTTGTGCTAATATTTGTGAGCTTGTAAAGCAATAGAATCCTCATCAAATCTACTGTTTGATACTGAGGATGATACATCTGTGTGATCTGTATTACACAACCCACGTGCACCCCTGCTATGGGGATTGTGGTGCAACGTGCGCCCATTGATTTTCTGGCCAGAAGCTGGGACTTCACGCACTGGGAGGGGCTCCTCATTCCCCCACCACTCAGAAATGTGGTATGAGAAGAAACCAGCTCAGCTGAGCAGCAGCCAGGAGGAATATGGCAGGGCAGAGCAGCCACACAAGTGCAGGCAGGAGCCAGGATCAGTTTCCTGGAAAGTCCCAGAAAATCCAGGAAAGTCCACTTCCAGGACAGATTTTTGGGGGACACCTGATGGAGGACCAGGTAAACCATCAGGTTGCTGAAAATGTGGGTATTACCTGTGAGTACAAACTGAAGTACTCACTGCACCCCTAAGTGGGACCCCCCCCTTGCCTTGGTACCTAACAATGTCAAATTTCCTCTACCCTTTTCCTCCCACCTTCCCTGACAGGTCAAGGAGGATGAGAGCAGGGAGTTGTTGCATCATGACAGGGAACAGGGCAGGTGGTATGGAATCCAGCAGGGGTTCAGGGCTGGAGGGAGAGAGAAAGGACATGGGGCAAGGTGCTCTGAAGCACAGTATTCATATGTCTGTGTGAGTCCTCTGCTCCTGAGCACCTGTTTGAGCAAGTGTTTTTGTTGGCATGCCCTAAAGCTGGCCAAACAAATCAGATTCAGTTTATCCACTGAGTTTCAGCTCTACACTTACTAATTCACCTCAAATAACTTGCAATTTTCTTGTTATTTGGAATCTGCTACACGTTTTCAAGGACTAATTCTTTTGTTGGAGACTGCGAACAAACGGTCTGATGCACATACAGCTTGGGGAAAATGTGACGGGAGGGGGGAAAGGGAGGAATCAGGGAAGAACCCTTCCATGCACACAGTGGCTGCAACCGCATGGTCTGTAAGGAGGCCCTGAGAAGAAAATGCCCATCAGGATAGTGTTGTGGCCTATATGAACTCCAGGAGATCAGGCCCTTATCATCATAGGGCACAGAGCTTTGAAGTGGGACAACCAATGAACCATACACACACTCCCAAGGAGGGGGGTAAGGAGGAGTCGTGAGGCAGTGACATGGGGCCACGGGGGTGAGGTTCCAGGTCTGGGGGGAAGGGACCAGGGGGCTTTCATGCTCCACAGTTAAAGGGAAAGTACCCAGGAGAGGGACTGGGGGGAACCAACCAGCACAAGCACCACACTCAGAGTCACTCAGATCAGGGGACATTAACAACAAGATTCCATGAGCACACACACACTCCCAATAATTAGAAATCACACTCACTAGTGCCAGGCAGGATTTACAAGAGAATCACAGGGCAGGGGCACGGGGAAGCAAGGAGACACAGCAGGCAAGGGACACACAAGGAGGCAACAAGCAGCAGACCACGAGACACGGGGAACTAAGGGGCGAGAGTGGAGGCTGGGTTTCAGGGAAGGGAGGCAACAGGGGGGAGAACAAAGACAATCAGACAATGCAAGCAAACAAAATCACACTTAGCTTTGGGGCCAGCTTCTCAGTCTCTGATTACCAGCACTGCATGTCTGGCGGCACCAGAGTTTGTAGGCCTGACTCCGCCCTCCGATGCGCCTGGAGGCACGGGAGCAGAGTACCAAAATCTGACCTGACCTCATGCCCTGTGAGATAAAGAGGTGGGGCTCTGCTGCTGCGCTGCAGTCAGAGGTTGCCTGGGCAACCGGATGCTGCGGCGCAGCTGCGGACAGCGCTGGGTCAGTCACAAGTGGCGGAAGTGCCGTGGCCAGCGCAGGTGGGTGGGGGACAGCTTGCTGCGGCCTCTGGGAACTCTGCAGCCGATGCCAGGGATGCCCCCGTCAGTGGGAGCTGACAGAAAAAAGAAAGAATACTAATGTGAATTCAAAATCTCCTCTGGATTTGACTGTGACTGAAGTCCTTTGTCCTTTGTCCTTTTCTTTCAGGAATGTCTTAGCCTTCAAACTTCAATTTTTGGAAGTTCAGCTTTACTTTGACCACTGTCCACAGGGTCATGGCAAGCGGTCCACAGGACCATATCAAACAGTCTTTGGAAAACTTCAGAGATTATGGTATTCTGTTAAGAAAGGCAGAATTCTGAAGTTCCAAGGACCAAAGTCGTTATTCAGAAAATTTCAGAAAACTTCAGAAATCACAGCACACGGCGGGTGGGGGACTGGTGCATAGTTGAGCTTATTCTGGAAATGAAACTTAGTGCCATATTTAGTAGGAGGGGACAGTTGAGTGATGGTAATGATTTTGATTGGCTGACAGGGCAAAATAAAAATGTCTGCAGCCATTGTGTCCATTTTCTTTGGTGAATTTAGCTGTGTGCTACAGTGCTGCTGGATCTGTAAGTAATCGGCTGTGGGGGGAGGGGTGCTGTCCTGGCATGTATGGTCTGACCTGGCCTGTTCATAGGGCCAATGCTGGGGGCTACGTTTACCTTGCAGTTTTTTTAAAAAAAATAATAATAATAATTGGGTGCCACATTGCTTCTAGTTCTGCCTGCTGCTTGGTTGGCACTTGGCACCATGAGGCCAGAGGGATCTCTCTGCCTGGTCTGCCTGGCTCCATTTCCCCTTTCCTGGTCTCTTGAAGTTACCAGTGGCACAGACCAAGAGGGTGCCAGTGTGGGGGTGGGGGGGAATGTTTGGTTTCCTTACTGGTTTGCTGCTGGGAGTCTGGTTTGCTGCTGCCTGGTTTGTTGCTGGGAGGGTAATGAGTGCCGTGTGCTCTCCAGCTCACCTACCCACCCCAGGGCCCCCCAAGCCCAGACTAGAGTGATCTTGCATGGGAACATGGGTAGGGTCTTTTCCAGTTTCCAGTGTCTGGTCTGTTCAATTTACCACCAGTGTCACAGTAGCAAGGTCATGCCAAAATCATACACCCCATGGGTGTGTGGGTGTGAATGTCTGGTTTCCATGTGGGTGTTATAAGGCTGACTGAATTTTGGTGGGATTTGTGCACACAGTTGTACTGTTTTGTGGGGTTGTTGTATTCTTCTTGAGTGAATGTCCCACTCTTGCTAGCCTGGTTTTCTGTGCACTGCTTGGTTGGCATAATGATTCTACAGCGGTTGCACTACAGTTGTTTTTTTAAATTTATTATTATTATTATTATTATTATTTTATTTTATTTTATTTCTCCTGCATGCAGTTACACTTTTGGGGGGATGTTTGGTTTCTTGTATGTGTTTGTTATGGTTGCTGGTCTGGCTGGTGGCACTAATGGGACCATGCACAGACCAAAAAATCTTGTTGAAACGTGATTGATCAGTTTGATTTGCTTGCTAATGTAGTCTTTGGACTTTCTTTGGTGGGTTGTTGTGTACATTATGCACACCCTGATTGGCTAGGCAATTAAATTGCTGCAGCTGCTGAACATGGCAACACCTGTTGAGGCACCAAGCTGGCACCGAAGAGTTCCAAAGTTACCGAAGTTTCCTAAAGTTTCTGAACTTTTCCAATATCCTGGACTTTGGTCTCTGAAGTCTGGGACTTCAAAAAGTATACTGAAGTGCCTCCAAGTACCTGGACTGGCTATTTCAGAAATTCAGAATTCAGTCTGAGTACTCGGAAGTACTAGTTGGTTCAGTCCTACTTTGCATGTATTCACCACAAGAAAGTCAAATGGGCCGGGGCTGGGGTGGCAGTCCATGGGCATGCATGGGGGAGGTTGAGTGCATACTGGTGCACACCCATTCCCCCTGCATCCCCCCACACACCTGCAATTTTACTGGTTTCTCCATGTGGGGGTGATGGGTGGATTTGGGTAGGCATGTGAGTTACGCAGAAGTGCACACGCAAGTCCTCCCACCTGCCACCACTTTCAAATGAGACAGACACACTCACTCATGTCCACTGCATGGACTTGCGTAGGTACGTCTCATTTGAAAAGGGCTATAGTTAGCATATGGGCAGTCATACCCAAGTTTCCAGCTTCTCAGAGATGGAAGCAGCACCTAGGGATGGGCGAACAGAACCAAGTTCGGAAATTCAGTTCGGTTCGGTTCAGTTCAGAAATTCGGTTTGGTTTGGTTTGGTTTGGAAGTTCGGTTCGGTCGACCGAACTATTTGAGTTCGGTCCGAACTCTGAATTTCTGAACAAAGTTCGGAAATTCAAACCCCATTGAACTAAATGGAACATTATCTTTTAGGGATGGGTGAACAGAGCCGAGTCCGGAAATTCGGTTCTGTTTAGTTCAAAAATTCGGTTCGGTTCAGAAGTTCGGTTCGGTCAACCAAACTGGTCGAGTTTGGTCCAAACTCCAAACTTCCTAACCACATTCACCCATCCCTAGCAGCACCACCATCAAGGACCAAAGCTGTCCATCATGTGCAGCTAAAGCCAGCCTGCATGATGGTCTGAAAACATTTTAAAGGCTTCCAACCATGGGGCCTTCACAACCTCCAAATTTGCCAAGAGAGATTATGGAGGTTCTATCACTGGAGGCCTTTAAAAATAGGTTAGACAGATTTCTTATCCTGCTAGATCTCTCGGCCGCTTTTGATACCGTGGACCATGGGCTGCTGCTGAGGCGACTGCGTGACCTGGGGGGGTTGGGCGGAACTGTTCTTGAATGGTTCTGCTCGTTCCTCTCGGGGAGGAGCCAACAGGTAGTGTTGGGGGAGGAGACATCGTGCCCCCGCGCTTTACCGTGTGGCGTTCCGCAGGGTTCGATCTTGTCTCCGCTGTTGTTTAACATCTATATGCAGCCCTTGTGGGAGGTTGTGAGAAGGTTCGGGGTGCGATGTCACCAATATGCTGACGATACTCAGCTGTACCTCTCTTTTTCTACTGACCCAGACCCTGCTATCTTGTTGCTGTCCCAATGTTTGGAGGCCGTGGCGGAGTGGATGAGGCTGAGCAGACTGAAGCTCAACCCAGATAAGACGGAGGTGATGGTGGTGGGGAGGGCGAAGGGGGTGGTGGCCCCCCTAGTTGGGGGGGTTTGCCCTCCTGTAGCTCAGCAGGTCCGGAGTCTGGGGGTCGTATTGGACGCAGACCTGCGTCTGGAGCGGCAGGTGGAGGCAGTCGCTAAGGCTGCCTTCCGCCAGCTTTATCTGGTGCGTAGGCTGCGTCCGTATGTCTCCGGCCCGGACCTGGCCTCCCTCATCCATGCCTTTGTCACCTCGAGGCTGGACTACTGCAACGCGCTCTACGTGGGGCTGCCCCTGTTCCTGGTTCGGAGGCTGCAGCTAGTGCAGAATGCGGCGGCTTGTCTCCTTAAGGGGACGGGCCATCGGGAGCATATTACACCTGTGCTCCGAGCTCTGCACTGGCTGCCGATAGCATGCCGAGCCAAGTTCAAGGTGTTGATGATGATCTATAAGGCCCTATACGGTCTCGGCCCCTAATACCTTAGGGACCGCCTCGCCCTCCGCGCCCCAGAGCGACTCCTGCGCTCTGCCGGAGGTGCCTTCCTGGAGGTCCCCCGTGTTAAGCGGGGGGCCACGATGGAGAGGGCATTCTTGGTAGTGGGGCCACAGCTATGGAACTCCCTTCCAGAGTAAGCTCGCCTGGCCCCTAGCCTGTTAACATTCCGGCGACATTGTAAGACCTGGCTGTTCGCCCAGGCCTTTGGGAGGGAGGGTGGGTAGGGTGGGATGTTTTAGTTCCCCACCTATTTTGGTTTTATATTGTATCCTTGTCCTGTTCTAATATTTTATAATATTTATGATGATTTTAATTTATTTTATTGTATTTTAATGGTTGGAAGCCTCCCCAAGCTGCATGGCAGGAGGGGCGGGGTAAAAATTTATAAAATAAATAAATAAAAATAAATATCTCTCAGGGATAGTGTGGCAGAGAGTTGGACTAGGTAGTTTCTGGGGTTGCCTCCATGTCTAGGATTCTATGCAATTTTTGAGGGGTGAAAGTGGGGGTCCAAAAAATTTGGGTACCACAGTAATAGTTCTAGAAACCAAACCTCTCTCTGACAAATCCATTTCAACTCCAAATGCTCAGATGCTTGAATATTTGCCTAAATTAAAATTTTAAAAAGCTAGATTGTAGTCTTCAAAATTCAAAGTTCCTGGCTAGTCAATTAGGTCATTTCAACAGGAAACAGAATCTGATTGTGACCGAATCACAGAGATTTTCAGGACCAGCACCCTGGGAAAGGGCTCTAGTGGGGCTGTGTCAGTGTGGACCCTTTAAGGAACCCTGGCCAGGGATGCTAATGAGGCACCTGATGGCCACCTGTGAGAGGCCAGTGCCAGAGGAAGGTGGAGAAGCCAGAATGCAGAGAGAGTAGAGGAGAGTAGACTAGAGACCAGACTAGGGCTGAGAGATCATACAGGCAAAGGAGAGGTTGTGAGGAGGAAACAGTTTCACTGTAGGCTGAAGGGAAGCCTGCCGCTAAGGGCTGACTGAAAGCCCAGGACATTGGAGCACCACCAACACAGTCTGGAGACCAGGTTTGCTCTCCTGGTTTGAGAGCAAACCAGGTTGTGGGGCTTGAGAGGTGCTGCTTTGGGGACTCAGCAAGGCCAAGAGAAGCCCCCAGGAGGAGTGGGGCTGCCTATAGGGGAGCAAGCAGGGGAAGTTTGAAACAGACTCAAGCTAAGTGCGCCCGACCCAACCCAAAAGAACACCTTGGACTTGCGCATTGTATGGCATGGCTGGCTAATTTCCCTGAGTAAGGGCATGAGAGCTAGAGGGAGGATTGTACCCAGTAGCCTGCTACACCGATATTTTCAAAAAAGTTTAATGCTTAAATCCATCAGGTTTCCTGGAAAAATCTAGCCCAAAATAACATGTGATTTAGTCACCAAGCCGTCACAATAAGAATTCTGGAAATTCAAAGTTATGCAAAAATCTGTTCATAAACTAACCACCTAGTGAGAAAAACCTGGCAAAAAAGAAATTTAACAATAGCTGTTAAACAAAAAACACATACAAGGTTTTTGCAATTTGCTAGTAACCATTTCACGAGCAACCAAGGAGCTCAAATTCATCAATGAGTAGTAAGTAACACATAACCATAAACACAATGCAGTGCTGAATAAGTAGTTTTTCATTTCAATCAGGACTGGTGCAAGGATTTTCACCACCCTAGGTGGTCCTGGCTCCCCCTGCCTCTCACATCTGTGATTCTGCTGCAGAGCTTACCGACGGCAGGGGCAGCTGCGGTTTTTACTTCCCCCTTCAACTTGCTACTCAAGGCAGCTGCCTGAGCTGCCTCTATGGTAGCACTGGCCTGGACAAAACAGGATATGTTTGAATGAAAACATTAGGATCAAGGACATTTGATTTATTTTTTTTAAGTATGGAGATGCACTAGTTCCATCTCAATATTGGCACTGTGGTATGCTTGAAACCATGGCCTTTACCATGCCATTCTTTACAATGCTATTTCTGAAAACCTCAAGAAACAACATACTGCCAGCTTTATTCAATCACGATGCCCATGTTATAGGTAGGAACAGTAATTACTAGAATGACAGCTTATAAAATGTGTTTAGAATGCAAGTGCTAGGTTGATGGGAAGGGTACTTTCCCATAAGCTCTTCCCTACCCTTATTTTTATTTTTATTAATTTGCCCTAACCCTGTTTTGAGGTTTTTAAATTGTGTGTTGTTTCTAAAAATTGTTTTATTGAATTGTTTTTATTGAATTGTACGTCGCCCCGAGATGCCATAGGCATATGGGGCGACTAATAAATGTTTAAAATAAATAAATAACTGAGGTTCTTCAAGATGGCTCCATATATTCTCACCAATGGAATTGCAGGCTCCATTTGCTCCAACTATGGTCTGTCACTAGCCGTCCATCATTCAGTTTGAATGCACGCTCACTGACCACCTCATGCCCCTCAGTATATAAAGGGAGCAATGTTTCTTAGCCCATTCAGTTTCTTCCAACCCATGAATACTTATGCTAGGTCGGAAGGGTGGGTAGTATGAGAATATATAGAGCCATCACAAAGAACCTCCGTTACAGGTAAGTAACCTTTCCCTTCTCCTTTAAGTGCCCATTCTCACCAATGGGAAATTCACAAGCCGTATTTGGAGGTGGGTGAGTATTCCACAGAAGCAGATAATGGACAATGGCTTCAAAGTTCAAATAGGTGTAGAGTTTATTAGGTATGCACATCCATCATAGTGCTCAACACTGCAGACCCAACCAAAGCATCCTCCTGAGACTGTAAATGCAGGGCATAGTGCTGCGTAAAAGTATGCACAGAGAACCACACAGTAACCTTACATATGTTCCTTGTTGGTAGGGATGGGCGAACAGATCGCGGTTCGGGTTCGGCCGTTTGATTCGGCTGCATTCGGTTCGTCTATTCGGTTCGTTCGCCGGGTTCAGGTTCAGCCGTTCAGTTCGGCTGTTTGGTTCAGGTTCGGCTGTTCGGGAAATGTTTTTATATGTTGTTTTTTTATATATATATGTTTTTTTTGTTTTTTATTTGGTTTTTTTGTTTTTATATTGGGTTTTTTTAATTTAAATTTTTAATCTAATATTATATCTATCTATCTACACCAAATCTAACTGCTATTAACTATTCTAAATGCTATGCACTAAATGGATTATCTAATAAGTACACAGGCCTACTCCTACAAACACTAAAACTGGATGGGGGGAATCACAAACAACACAAGGAGGGGTACAAAACTGAAATGAAACCTAAATAAATCTAATAATAATAATAATAATAATAATCCTACTATAAATTAAAAAGCTCTGTGTATGCCTAGTAGTGCTATAGAAAATAAGTAGTAGTGTGTGTGTAAATAAATCTAATAAATCTGCTTTCATTTCCAGCAGATTGATAAGTATGGACTGTTCCTGATGGATCCATCACCTTTGAACTCAATGTCTCACCGTATGGGCTCCCCAACCTATAAGAGAAGTATCTGTAGTTATATGTTTGGATGCTTGGACAGGGGCAAATGGAGTTCCCTTCATAAAGAAGGTGTGCTCCCTCCAAATCAAGAGTGAATGGTTAACCACATCTGGAACGTGCAATCTCATAGAAGTGCTGTGTGTCACAAGTTTATAGTGCTCAAGCAACCAACGCTGGAAAGGTCACATATAAAGCCTAGCATAAGATGTTACACAAAAGCCATCAAGCCCAGCACATATAAATAGTGCCGCACAGTAGAGCAGTGAGCTGCAAGTATTACCTGCAGGAACTGACATGTGCAAATATCTCTCCTGGGGAGGAAGCATAAGTGCTTGTGTAGAGTCTATGACAGCCCTTATATAGTGTATTATCTGGATAGGTATTAGAACAGATTAATTTAAATTCACTAGTAACCCTAGCTCCTCACAGAGTTGTAATGTCCTTAGCAGGTGTTGTGTGACCTGTTCAGGTGAGTCCTCTACTAATAGCCAATCATCTAGGTAGGGATATATTTGGACCCCCAGCCTTCGTAGATGGGCTATTAGGAGAGCCATGCATTTCATGAAAACCCTTAGGCTGAAGATAACCCAAATGGGATACTGATAGCAACAGCCTTCATGTACAAGTCTCAAATATTGCCTATGCTTTTCTGTTATCCTAATGTGGAAGTAAGCATTCCTGGGGTCAAGGGATGTGTACCACTGACTTCTACGTAATGCATACGTAATTGCTGTATAGTCAGCATCGCAGATTTCACATACTTCACAATCACATGTTTATTTGCAGCTCCCAGCTCAAGAATGGGATGGAGACGATCATCCTTCCTAGATATGAAAATATAAGGGGAATTAACACCTTTATTATGTTGCTCTGTATGCACCACTTTGATCACATTCTTGAACAACAGAGATTGAACTTCCCCATCTAAAAACTGCTTTTGCTCTAACAATAAAATGTTTGGTCTTCTAGGACCACTATCAAAAGGGAAACTGTATTAAATAACTTTAACTAATCACCTCCAGAACCCATAAGTCTGTGGTGATTTATTGTCAAACATCA
>QEPC01006898.1:656129-676238 GCA_003113815.1 Sphenodon punctatus
ACACCACCCCAGCACCTGCTCCAGCACCACAAGCAGCAGAAACAGATGCAGTCTCAGGTCCTGCAGGCCTTCCAGTGCCCTGCATGGTAATGGAAGAGGGCACAGCCAGGAGGTGACACTGAGCCACTGAAGCCTGTTGCCCTAAAGCAGGCCTGCTGAGTTTTGGGATGTGTGTGTGATGTGCTCTACCTCTGGCTACTGCTGCTGCCGCTCCCCTCACATGGCCCCTCCCGCCTCTGACACGTACCTCATTGCCTCCCCTATGGGCAGAAGATCGGCCTCTCCTTCCCTTCTCCATTTCTCCGACCAAAATAATTTTTTAAACATTTTTTTTGTTTTTTATTTTTTATTTACATTTTTTATCTAATATTATATATATCGATCTAGCTACACTAAATCTAACTACTATTAACTATTCTAGGGAGACGGTGCATGCGCCGGTCAGGGTAGGCAGGAGAAGATCGTGATCCGCACCCACCTGCAGTAAATCAGCCAACAAAAGAAGAAAAAAGAAAGAAAAAAACCCCGCAAAAGACAAGGTATGCCTAGCAAGTTAAAAGGCTGACAAAAAACCTCTCAAGCAAATGCACTTGAGAGATTCTGCCATCGGAGGGACTTAACGGGGCCGGAGAAGCGTGCTGAAGCCCCCGGTAGTTTAAAAATGGCACCATCAGATCCCGATGCAGAGGAGGATTCAGCGCTGTCTGAAGTATTGGAACAGGCCGGGGGGGATGAGGAGGAAGAGCAGGGACTCCCCCAAGCAAGCCCCAAAAATGGATCTCATAAGAGGAAAGGAGGGGATGAGGCGCAAGCGGGGGGAAAAGGCTCAAGCGGCAGGGGAAATCCCTCTTCACTTAGAGAGCAGGGACATGCTACTCCCAGCAGAAAAAGGGCGCCAGAGTTGCAAATGCCTGAAGCAGACCCTGAGGGCTCAGAATCAAATGCAGAGGCATAAGGGGCCCCAATAAGGAATCTAATATTGCAATTAAGAAGAGAGCTCCTGGGAGAAATGAAGGAAATAAAAGGAGCTATTGAAGAGGGTAATAAAAAGTTAGAGAACTTAACCAAAAGAACAGAAGTGGCAGAGGGGAGGATAATAGCCCTGGAAGACCAAGCCATGGAAAGGGATGAAATAATAAATAAGCTTAAAAAAGAGACAAGCATGCTAACCCAAAAGTGTGAAGAGCTGGAAAATCAAGCTAGGAGAGTTAATCTAAGAGTGCATGGAGTAAAAGAAAAGGAAGGTGCAGAAAGCCTTNATTTTATCAAACTTTTAAGGAAACACTGGCCCCACATTTAGCCAATGTATTTAACAATATTCTAATTGAAGGGGTTATGCCCCAAAACTTTTACCAAGCTACAGTAACATTAATCCCCAAACCTGGTAGACCTATGGAACTCTGTGGAAGTTACCGGCCAATCTCTTTACTAAATTTGGATTATAAACTATTCGCAAAAATACTGGCGTACAGGTTGAGATCCATAATTGGAGAAATAATCCACCCCAATCAAGCTGGGTTCATACCCGGGAGGCAGGGGAAAGATAACATAAGGAAGGCAATAAACATAATACATAATTTAGAAATCAATAAGACCCCAGCCGCTATGATTTCAGTGGATGCGGAAAAGGCCTTTGATTTGGTGGAAGTTAAGTATCTCCTCCTGACAATGGAAAAAAATGGGTTTTGAGGGAAATTTCCTAAATTGGATTAAAACGATTTACAAAAAACCGCATTCTAAAATTTTAATTAATGGGGAACTATCCGAAAGTTTTCAGTTACAAAGAGGGACTAGGCAGGGTTGCCCTCTTTCCCCTCTTCTATTCAACATTGCCTTGGAAGTACTAGCAATTGCAATACGCCAAAATGATAAAATTAGAGGGGTAAAAATTGGAGGAAAGGAACACAAACTCTCCCTATTTGCAGATGACTTGCTCCTATATGTAAGTGAACCAGAAGCCTCAAGCAAAGAATTACTAAAAATTTTCGCAGAATTTGGGGAAATATCGGGATATAGAATTAATAAGGAAATGTCATTTGCACTAGTATTCGGGAAAGACAAACAGCAGGAACAATTCTTGGCAAAAGCACTGCCCTTCCCAATAGGCAAAACAGGCTTGAAATATTTAGGGATTATTCTACCCAGGAAAACTAATGAGCTATACGAGAAAAACTATGCCCCCCGCCTAAATAAATTAGAGGAAGAAACAAGGCCTTGGAAACATCTAATGGTATCATGGCTGGGGAAAATAAACTTATACAAAATGATAATACTCCCAAAGATTCTGTATAGATTCATTACGCTACCAATTAAATTACCGGTGTCCTTCTTTAAGAAATCCGATTGTTTGCTATCTAATTTAATCTGGAATGGTAAGAAGCCAAGAATGAAAAAAATATCCCTTGTGAGAACAAGGGACAAAGGCGGAATAAACCTACCAGATCTGGAGACATATTATAAAGCGGCAGTGCTAGGTGCTCTCTCAGACTGGTGTACACAAGGAGATACCCAGGACTGGGTGGAGTTAGAGAGGACGGCTCTACAAGTGGAATCTTTAAAGAACTTAATACTAGACCAAAAAGACGACAAACCATGCCCAACAAGGCTACACCCCTTCCTGGGTCCCATACTAAATAATTGGAGGAACCTACCAAAAAAAGCAAAAATAATACCAGGTAGGTCCCCTTATACCCCCATTGATTCGAAACAAGCCTTGGTATCTCATCTTGCCCCGGAATTAAGAAATAAATTAAAAAAGAGAGGAGTCACCAGAATGCACCAGCTATTCAACAAAGGGAAGTTTATAACCATACAAAAAACAGAATCCCTGATTCAGCAGAAAGTGGATCCGCTCCAATTTCTTCAATTAAAAAGTTTGTGTACAGCACAACAAGCGGGAGAGAATTACGGGAGAGACCTGCTCAAAATTGAAAAAAAAATTATTTGAAAAAAGCAAAGCAGCAGGTAGATTGGGAAAAATGTATAAAGAGCTCAAAGCTATATTATATAGCAACAAGAACCTCTATCTTGAAAGATGGAGTAAAGATCTAAAAAAAGAACTAGGAGAACAGGAAACAAAAATCATATGGGATCATATGCATAATTGCGCCTCCTCTTTAGAAATTAAAGAGGCTCAATTAAAATTAACTATGAGATACTATCTAACCCCAGACAGAACAAGATACGTGGTGCCAGGAGGTAAAGCACTTTGCTGGAGGGGTTGTGGAGAGTGGGGAAACTATCTGCACTGCTGGTGGTTCTACAGCGGAGTGCAGGTCTTCTGGAGTAATAAATCTGGAAGGTAATAAACCAATTAGTTGGAACAATAATTCCCTTTAGACCTGAAGTGGCGCTTCTGGGTATCTACCTGAAGGGAGAAGTGCTGGAAGGGAAAATTCAACAGTGCAAAATGATTTTCCTTGCGGCTATCAACATAATACTTAGACACTGGAAAGACCAAGGATTGCTGCAGATGGAGGAATGGCTACAAAGAATGTTGTTTATGTTCAAAATGGAGAAACTACAAGCTGGGTTACATGGGAAGTTATAGAATTTTAAAGAAACGTGGGCTCCTGTCCTTCAAATCTTAAATAAAGAGTGGCCAGGGACAAGTAAGCTAAAATCTCTACTGGACTCCCTACTTTAATGGTTCATACAATAACTGTGGGTTTGCGAAATTCAGGTCGAAGTTCCCTAAGGGGAGTCGATGTAACATCCGGTTGGATGAAAACAAGCACACTAGTTATTATCTCTGACATATTAGATGGTTGTTTTGTTTATACTGTTATTGAGAAAAAAAAATGTATGTCATGACAACATATGTAGTACTTATGATCTTTCTAAAAAACTGGAAATATCAATAAAAACATACTATTAAAAAAAACCTATTCTAAATGATATGAACTAAATGGATTAATAAGTACACAGGACTACTCCTACAAACACTAAAACCAAATCACTAAACGCTATCTCTATCACTAAGCTAACTCCTACAACTGTCTACTATCTCTAACCTACAATCTTATCTAATCTATCTATCTATCTATCTATCTATCTATCTGGGATGGGGGGAATCACAAACAACACAAGGAGGGGTACAAAACTTAAATGAAACCTAAATCAATCTAATAATCCTACTCTAAATGAAAAAACAGGGGAAGGGAATCAGGGATGGAATGGGAGAGGGAAAGGATTCAATGGAGGGGGGAGGGAGGAAGGAAGATTGAACACAGGGAACACAGGGGGGTAAAGACAAAAAATAACCACTAAATCTCTAAGCTAAATAAATGAGAATAATATGGGGGTAGATGGGTTGAATGGGTGAAATAGGAGGAGGATGGCAGCTCTCTCCCAGCAGATTTTGTTCCTTCCTATAATAGGAAGGAACAAAATCTGCTGGGAGAGAGGAAGCCTTCTGAAACGCTTGCTGTTCAGGAACAGTGACTAGCTCAGAAGGTGTTGGGAAGGGGGGAGGCAGACAGTTTTATTTCTTGGTGTGCCCGCCTCACCGCAAGCCCCATTGGTTCCGTGCAGCCTAGCCCGTGGCCAATCGCAGACTGCCACTCCAGTGGTCTGAGGTGAAAAGGGATGGTGACTGGGCAGGCTTGCTGCTACTCCAAGCCAGTCTCCACCCTCCACCCCTGGTGTCTGGAAGTCTGCTCCTCATCTGAGTCAGTTGATTTCCCCTCCCTGCCACATTTGGCCTTCCAGTGACCTGACACTGACACCATGTTTTAGTCACCCAAACGCGATCCGAACTGACCAAACTGTTCGGTCATTTCGACATTCGGACTTGAGTTCGGTTCAGTCAGTTCGTGTTCGGATTCGGGTTTGGGTTCAGTCATCTGAACAGGCCAAGTTCGGGCTGAACTCCGAACTTCCGAACTGCGTTCGCCCATCCCTAAGACCAGCACATTAAATCTGGCTTGGTATGGTATAGACAGTCAGTGCAGTGCATGGAGTACAGGTGTTATATGCTCCCATTAGCTCGTCCATGTCAGGAGACAAGCCGCCACATTCTGCACCAGCTGCAGCCTCTGAACCAACATCAAGGGAAGCCCCATGTAGAGTGAGTTGCAGTAGTCCAGCCTTGAGGTCATGAAGGCATGGAGGAAGGTGGCCAGGTCGGGTCTGGAAATATATGGACGCAGCCTCCGCACCAGATACAGTTGGCAGAAGGCTACCTTAGCCACCATCTCCACCTGCTGATCTAGGTGGAGGTCTGAATCCAATAACACTCCCAGACTCCAAACTTGCTGGGCTGCGGGGGAGCGGACACCCTCTACGAGGGGAGCCGCCACCTCCCTCACCCTTCCCACCGCCATCGTCTCCATCTTATCAGGATTGAACCTCAGTCTGCTCTGCCGTAACCAATCCACCTCGGCCTCCAAGCATTGGGACAACACCGAGACGGCAGGACCAAGGTTGGTTGAAAAGAGAGGTAAAGCTGGGTGTCATCAGCATATTTATTTATTTTATTTTTATTTATTTTTCAGATTTATACCCCGCCCCTCCTGCAATGCAGCTCGGGGCAGCTTCCAACAATAAAAACACACTAAAATTCATTTTAAAACAATCAAATATTAAATATAAAATATAAAATATAAAACAGGGCTAGACATAAATAAATAAATAAATAAATGGGTGGGGGACTAAAATCCTCCCTCCCCACCCTCCCTCCCAAAGGCCTGGGCAAACAGCCAGGTCTTACAGTTCCGCCGAAATGTTAAAAGGCTTGGGGCCAGGCGAGCTTCCTCCGGAAGGGAGTTCCACAGCCGCGGTCCCACCACCGAGAATGCCCTCTCCATCGTGGCCCCCCGTTTAACACGGGGGACCTCCAGGAGGGCACCCCCGGCAGACCGCAGGAGCCGCTCTGGGGCGCGAAGGGCGAGGCGGTCCCTAAGGTATGAGGGGCCAAGACCGTGTAGGGCTTTATAGATCATCACTAGGACCTTGAACTTGGCCCGGCACACTATCGGCAGCCAGTGCAGAGCTCGGAGCACCGGTGTAATGTGCTCCCGGCGACCTGTCCCCGTCAGAAGACGAGCCGCCGCATTCTGCACCAGCTGCAGGCTCCGAGCCAAGAACAAGGGAAGCCCCACGTAGAGCGTGTTGCAGTAGTCGAGCCTCGAGGTGACGAAGGCATGGATGAGGGAGGCCAGGTCCGGGCCAGAGACATACGGACGCAGCCTACGTGCAAGATAAAGCTGGCGGAAGGCAGCCTTGGCGACTGCCTCCACCTGCCGCTCCAGACGCAATGGCAATTGATGGCAATGAATGCCAAACCCTCTCAGGATCTCCCCCAAGGGTTGCATATATACATTAAACAATAATGGCGACAGAATGGAACATTGCGGAATGCCACAATCCAGGGCCCGGGGGCTGGAAGACAGCCCCCAGGACAACCCACTGGCTTCTCCCCAAGAGGAATGATCGGAACCATCCAAGGACAGTCCCGTCCAGACCCCCCCAGGGCTCGCAATCATCTGAACAGCAGCCCATGGTCCACTGTATCAAAAGTGGCTGAGAGATCTAGCAGGATCAGAAGTGTTGAACGTCCTGCGTCCATCTCCCGGTGGAGATCGTCCACCAAGGCCACCAGTGCCATCTCTGTGCCATAGCCAGGACGGAACCCCAATTGAAATGGGTCAAAGAAACCAGTGGTATCAAGATGAGCCTAGAGCTGCAGTGCCACCGCCCATTCAATAACCTTCCCTAAAAAGGGAAGGTTAGAGACAGGTCGGTAGCTGGCGAGTGTGTCCACTCTTCAGCAGGGGGTGCACCACGGCCTCCTTGAGACTGGGGGGCAAACTCCCCTGCTGAAGGGACACGTTGATTACCCTCGCCAGCACCGTCCCCAATGTCTTCCTGGAGGCTTTCACCAACCAGGATGGGCATGGATCTATTTCACAACTGGTGGCCCTAACAGACTCCAGGACATCCACAGCATTGACTGGCATCACTTCCTGAAACTCAGTCCAAAAAGATGGACCAGACGGAGCCTCCATCACCTCGCGCTCCACCTCTACTGTCCCTAATTCAGTGTCAAAGTTGCTCTGGATTCGAGTGATCTTGTCTGCAATGTAGGTGGCAAACTCCTCACAGTGGGCTTGGGAAAAGTCCCCGTCCAGGCGGAGGGAGTCCGGACTGAACAGCCCCTGCACCACCCGGAACAGCTCCACTGGATGCAACTTTGCAGATGCTATGAGGGTGGCAAAGAATTCTTTCTTTGCCATCCTCACAGCTTCAACATAGGACTGCAAATGGGCCCTATGGAGAAGTTGGTTTGATTCAGCACAAGTCCGACGCCATCATCACTCCAGTCGCCTACCTGTCTGCTTCATACACCGCTGCCCCTCAATGAACCAAGGGACCCTGCGGTGATGAGAAGTAGGAGACGTTTTGGAGCCACCCTGTCAATGGCCTCCCCAAGCAAGGTGTTCCAAGCTCGGACAAGTTCTTCAACAGAGTGGCCGTCAAGGTCTAAGGTTAACTCCTCCAGGACCTCCTGGAACCGTTGAGGTTCCATCAGCCTCCAGGGGTGGACCAACCTAACTGGTCCATTCCCCTTCTGGAGGTGGTGCATAAGAGACTAGCCCGTAGGAGGTAATGATCTGTCCATGACAAGGGCATGACCCTCACATCCCCCACTACTGAATCACCTGCCTCAAGGACAGAACAGAACACCAGGTCAAGGGTAGTCCCTCTGCATGGGTCGGGCAGTTAACAATCTGGGACAAGTCCATGGTTGCCATGGTGGCCATGAACTCTCACTCTGCTCCTACAAGGCCGACATCAGTATGGGTAGTGAAGACCAACACCACCACCAAGACCAGCTCTGCTAGAGCGACAAGGGATGCTGATGGGCAGGAAGGGGCTCGGTACACCAGCAGCACCCCGAGATTGCCCCCAGCCAAATCGAACACCACATGGAGGGTCTCGATTCCCGGAATCTCCGGGACTGGATACCTCCTAACAGGCCATGTCTATTTAAAAATAATAGCTACATCACCTCCCCGACCCCCAGTGCGGGGCTGGTGCTGCATGGCATACCCAGTTGGAACGAGGTCGGCCAAAATTGGCCCCACATCCTCGTCCAGCCAGGTTTCTGTAATGCAGGCAAGGTCCGCAACCCCGTCCAGGACCACGTCACAGATTATCAGGGACTTGTTTACCATGGACCTTACATTTAGCAGCAGCATCCCCCTGTTGCAGAGTAATAACTGATTCGCAATCAGTAAGGACAAATGCAGCTGAAGGTTTAAAAACAGAATTTTACTTAAGCTTTCTCAGGCACAGATCCTTAGTTGCATCTAACTAGTAGTAAGACAAAATGGAGACAGACAGTGAGAGAGAAGGGAAGAAGGAGTGGTTACACAAAGGAATTCCACTGAAAAACCCCATCTCCCTTTCATGTACACATAAGCTTAGCAGCACCATCTGGTGGCTCTATAGTCAATTATTGTTCTTAATACAGCAGGCATTTAACTTATGGATGTTGCATATACCAACACCCCCCACTAGCGGACCTTAGACCCTGCTCCTCCTTCACCCCTAGTGGGGGAGGGGGGAAGACTCTTTTGACCTCCACCAGGGACCTAGGTCCCCTAGGAGCCCGAACCACGCAACCCCGTTGACCATACCATCCCCACCCCAGAACCACCCCTATGGCCGCTCTCCCACCTCCCGTCCACAGTGTCCTGACACCCTCCCATCAGCTGCTCCCCCAAAGCCCCCAGAGATCTCCCTCCCTCCCCACTCCCAAAATGTTCCTCCATATTTCCACCCAATTACCCACCCCCACTCCTAACCCTCTCCAATCCATTCTCACCTGTATATCCCCCCCACTCCTGCCCAGCACTCTTAAAACTCGGAGGGGGGGCCTCCACATGCTGCCACCATGTGGTTTTCCTTGCTGGGAGCACTGACCTGTCTCTCACCCAGGGCAAGTGCTCCCTGCACTCCCTCCCCCCATTTCCCCCATACATACCCCATTCCACCTCCCCTTCCCCCCACAGCATCTCCCCTAAACCCCTAAAAGCCCTTAGGCGCGACCCTTTGGCACATGCCCGCGCCCACGGCTGCGCCTCCGCTATCTCGTGTCTTAAATCCTTTGCCCTCTCTGGGCAGGAAGTTCCTGATGGAGCACCAGCCCCAGCCCCTCCTCCAACTGGGGGAGGGGGAGATGGAAACAGGGGCTGGCAAACTCACAGTCTAATGGAGCCCCGCCTGGCCCAGCCACTTGTGCCGCCACTGCTACCACTGCCCCAGCCCCCCTTCAGGTCTGTAGCTGATGTCAGGTTCTGGAAATTTGGCAGAAGCTGATGACTGAGCTTCTGAGAGGATGACTGTGAGAGATGCCTCTCCCTTTTTAGGTGCTGTTGACGTCAGTTGAGTTCCACTCTGACGTTGCTCAGATGCTTCTACGTCAGCCTCCCTCCTGGCAATTCCAGTGGGAGAATCATCATGATGTCACTGATCTAGAGGTTGGATGCCCTGGTGTATCCATGTCTCTTCCTGAGTCAGGGATGGCACACCACCAATCCCCTGAAGCAGAGCAACTAATGCCATAGTGAAGAGCTGCAGAGGGCATCTCATAACCACCTTTGGACCCAGCTTCAGTCTTTTTAGTTCCTGCTGGGACCAAGGCAGTCATTGGCCCTGTGGCCCTGCGTATCAGTATCCCTGGTCAGGGTATTTGTGGCTTGGTAGCATGCAACCTTGTGCCAGCCACAGGTTGGAGGGTCCCAGTATGGGCTGGTTGGCATCTAGCTCTCACAGCACAGGCTGTGTGGCTGCAGTGTCATGACACCGCTTCTCTCTCAGGGCTGGTAATGGCATGGCGGGGATAACCATCTCCCAGAGGCTGGGTGATGATGTCATAATCTGAGGAAGATGCCTTCCTCCTGGGTCTTTTGTTTGTCTTATCCTCGTGCTTCAAAGGGTGGTTACTCTTATCTGTCACAGCCCCTTCCTTTTTAGACTTCTGTGCTCTCAGCATCTTTTTAGACACAGGCAGCAGAGCCTGCTTCATTGGAGGTGGGTTCGGGGTTGATGGAGAGCCATCCTTACTCACATCAGGCTGCTCATCAGCTCAGTCTGTGCCTGTATTGGACCAGATGTTGGCAGGGTTGGTTCATTCCCGAGAGCCATAGGAGGGGCAGAGGCTGGTGGATGTCACTTCCCTCTACCTGCCTGCTCTTCTAGAAAGCTTGGCAGCTGCAGTTTCCTTTCTCTGTCAGCTGGGAACATGCAGCATAACTGTCCTTCTCATGGTCTGAGCCCACACAAATTAAACGCCACAAGTGCGGATCTTTTGTTGTTACCTTCCTGGTACAGTTCGCGCAAATTTTAAAAACTGACTTTGAACTCAAGCTAGTGAACCATCTGTGCACATACCGCAAACCACTTTCGAGCACAGTTGGAAAGAATTGAATGGACTAGGGAAGGTTGCTCCCTATATATACACTAAGAGGTGCAAGGTGATCAGAGACCGTGCATTCAGACTGAATGATGGACAACTAGTGACAGACGGTAGGTGATGCAAGCGGACCTCACGAGCCCATTGGTGAAAATTATGGAGCCACTCGAAGGAGAACCCAGGAATGAGAAAGACAAGATGATACCTTTAATTGTATCAACATGTGTTGGTGAGTGTGTGCAAGCCTTGGAGATCTTCTTCAGGCAGAAATGACCCTCTACCTCTCTCTTCCCTGCCCCACCCATTCAAAGAGCTCTGCTAAGCTTGAATGCTTGCACACACCAACACAAGTTGATCCCATCAACAGTATCATCTGAACCACTTAGGGTAAAAACAAATATTACTGCAGCGTAGTGGCAACCCGGCCCAGGGACCCACGGCTGACATGGTCTTGACTGGGTCAGGCCGCAGAAAAAACATGCCTGTGGCTGGGACCCGGGGGGCGGGGGGACAGGAATATGCAGCCGGTCCCACCCTCATGCTGCGCTTAGTCCCCTGTCATTACAGGCAGTCATGGTGGCCAATGACAACCACCCATACCAGCTGGCCATTGCGTTCCCTCCCCCAGACTGTCTGCTGGCCCAAACAGACATCAAAGCTCACTGGGGCCTACTTTGTCCCAGGCAGGCAGGCCTTAGCCCAGGCTGTGACCTTGGGGTTTTCCAAGGTCAGAGTCCAGGCTAACCACCAACACAGCCTGGGGAAATCCCAGTCCAACATTTGGGTTCTGGTGCAGGTGAGGTCCAGACCAAAGCAGGCTACTGTCGCATCTGTTCTAATCCTTTGTCTCTAGTCTAGTTTACAAAATGGTAACATCAACAATATGAATTGCTCAGAAAAATATTTGACCTGACTCAGGAACTTGGTACTTAGAGGAACTCAAACTTTTCCCAAGGTATTTGGCCCGGTTTGGTTCCTGACCAAATATACCATTTGCCTAATACTTCTCTATATTAGCATGGCAGATCTCATTTTGTACCTCGATGAACACCCTGAAGACATGGAAATATTAACATTCAAAGGTGGCAGCAGCCATTTAGATGCAGTTAATGCAGCTAATGATTAAGTGCAGAAACTCAGTGGATTCCAGCCAAAATATTTTCTAAATATCCTCATTAAGTTCTAATCTAAGTATAATTACTAAAAAGCTATGGGCAACTTTTCCTATCACCAACTAGTGCTCCCACTGATGGTCAATAACACAATTGTGACCTATAAAAACCCACATATCCAATCTTTAGCTCCTTCCCTTGGTAAAATTTTTAAAAGTTTGGTGCTGGCATTTAAGTTGCTGTGATGTACAGAAACCAACGAAGATACATAAAATGGTATGTTTTATTACTGTAATTCCCACATGCTACAGTGAGGGGGTGATGACTCAGAAAACCAAGCACTTTGATTGAGTATGGATTTGCGCTTAGAGGAAAGCCATTGAGGCTGAGATTAAAATTCATGTGGTAATGAGAACTCGTTCAACAGTTTTTCACAGCCCTATTACACACTTGGTCCCATCACTTCTAACACGTTTTCGTCTCCATTTTCCTTCCCCCTGGAAATAATGATCCCCTTTGTTCCAGCCATATTTCTAATTTTTATGTTTAACATTTTATCCTTCTTTCACAATCCCTTTGAATGTACAAGAGTCTAAGTTGGAGAAACTAGGAACTGGAAGGAAAATACAAATTAAATAAATTTGTTTAAAACCCAATGGGTTTATAAACCTTTTGTTCAGCTGCGCACAGCCCCATCTGAATGCCGATCACTTCAGACTCGCATACGGATTTTAACTTGACATTATCTACTGTGTCTTGGAAAAATTCCTGCATAACAAATTGAATTTTTTAAATGGGCACAGCTTTCCTATAAAGAGCTAATGCATTACATTAATTTGATAGTCAACAGAATAACATTGAGCATAATACATTCATTTGAAATTTGTATTGTTTAACCTATATTTGAACTCAGGCCATTAAGGTTTTGTGTGTCGTGGTTTTTTGTGTGATTTATCTATAGGAAAGAAGTTGCAAGTGTTCAATATGGTTGAAAACAAAATTTGCTCAAACCAGATGCTGTTTAATTTTATTAGGGGTCACTGTTTTTCTGGAGAACAACAGAGTCAAAAGGGAGGTAAAGGATTAGTATATATGACTTTTACCTAGGATTTAGTTTCAATCCAGTTGCTTGCCACTTTAATTCAGCTTTTGCTCCCACTTCACGATATGCAAATAGTTCTCCTCTGAGCCCCTACGGCCAAATCAGAGTTTGAAAATAATGAAACAGAACAGTGTGCAATTTAAGGTCCTGACAACAAGTACAGAAATGTTGTTTTATGCTTGAGGGAACTGTGCACCGACCATCTGCTGCCTTGGTGATTCCCATGATGCCTGTCAAAGAGAGTATGCATGAAAAGGCAGGGAACAGAAAGGGAGATGTTATCATGTTATTTGGTGCAAGAAGAACCTGAGAAACCTCATCCTCCCTGCTGGGCATCATTTTGATAATAATTAGCTCCATAAGGAATATTGCAAACTCACCCATTGATCATTACTCCCATGGACGCATACCCACAGAGATTTTCTCATTATTATGATGTCATTATGTATTACATGCCATGTGATTTAAGATCATAATGTGATCAAATGGCAACAATTGAGAGGAAAAATAAATAATGGGGAACACTGAAAATACTGGCAAAGGTTTTTTATCAAGATGAGCTTAGTCTCTTTTAAATTTCCCCTAATCCACGTGGAGATGCACGCACACTCCAAATTTTACAGTGTCTAGAGCAGTGGTTTCCTAAACTTCACCTGGGAGACTTTTTCAAAAATTTAATGTAAACCACACCGCTACAAAAACATGAAAAGATATCAAATATTAATCAGGATTGCAGTGGTGGCTGGTGGGTTCTGAGACTGGTGGGGCAGTGGGCGGGAGCAGCCCAGAGATGGGCAGGGCTAACAGTGGGAGGAGCCAACCCAACGGTGGGGAGGGAAACCAAATGTATCACAGCGAGGGAGAGAAACAAACCCCCTCCTTTCCTGTGCCCATCCCTCCCCCACAGAGGCCCCAAACCCACTCCCTCCCTGTCCCCATTCCTCACTCTCCCACACACAGAGCCCATCAAAACCCCTCCCTCCCTGCTCGATCCCTCCAACTCCTACACAGAACCCCCCCCAACAAACCCCCTTCCTCGTGCTCATTCCTTCCCCATGCAGAGCCCCCACAAACCCCCTCCCTGTCCCCATCCCTCACTCTCCCTACACAGAGCCTCCACAAACCCCCTCTGCCCTGGCCCCCATCCCTCAACCTCCCCCATAGAGCCCCCCAAGAGCCCCCAAGTAAACATACAAAGCAGTAGACAGCATGGAGGAGATCTCTTGGATGCTGAGTGAGTGTCAGAGGGGTAGGGGAAGGAAGGGGGTACAAGGGTTGCCCAGGCGCACCACACTCTCTCAGAAGGCTCTGTTGTAATCGAAGGGGGTCCCGGCGGCCCGTCAGGATAGTATTTGGGCCGTTCCTTGGGCTTTCGCACCTGGAACTTAGGCCCCTATCATCATAGGGCACAGAGCTTAGATTGGAGTAGAATTCTTTCACACCACAAGGGAAGGGCAACGACAGTGGGGATTGGTGCAGGGGGAGTAAGGCAAGGGCCCAGGGGTAAGGGGAGCAGGGATGCAGGGGCTGGCACACAGGCGTGGGGATGGAGGAGAAAGGGGGCCCAGGGAGGGGCAGAAACGCCAGGCCCGCAGGCCCCTTCACACTACCCACTCAGACTTTCAAGGGGTAACAGGAACCAGGAGCACAAACAAACACAAAGCAATACTAGGAGACACTGTCAACACACTTCACAACACGGAGAGGGACAGGTAGGGAACAGGGAGGCAACAAGGGAGGTAAACACCAAAGGGAACTTCTCAAGTCTTGTGTACTTAGCTTTCAAGCAGGAGGGGGGCTAGTTCATCCAGGCAAGAGCTCTGTTCACCGGCCCAGAGCTCATGGAGCGGCCGGCTTATGAAGGGGAAGCCCCACCCTCTGCACGCCCCCGCAAGCGTGCGGAGCGGCGCAACGGTGGGCGGGGCCCTGCTTCGTCGGGGGAAGCCTCAGCTGTGGGCGCAACGTCAGCACGCGCAGGGGTCCCCGTCAGCCGTGGAGACGCTTTCGCTGAGGTAGTGCTGCTGGGGGTGGGGCTTATGGCTTTGGCAAGCAGCCGCCGCGCTGGGAAGCGGCCGCGGCAGCTGACAGTGAGGTCCGGTGCACACACATGTGCAGTAGCCTTGAGCTCGTCCCACTCCTCTCAGAGTAGTAAGAGGTGGCTTTGAAAAATACCCTCCCAGCCCAGAAAATTGGCCAGGCTAGGATTCCTATGGAACCTATAGCCTCTGTGCTGGCCAAGACCCCAGTCTATGATGCTTCGGTGGGTCACCCTTAAGAGAAACCCACCATTCTTCTGCATCTGCACAGCCCGGGCCAGTAGCACCTGAGCCTCCCCCTCCTTCCTGAGAAGGTCTCCAGCCAACAAAGGCAGGGGGCAGGACTTTACAGAAACTGCTTGCAAGCCTGCAGGGAACTGAGAGTCTAAAGCTGCACTGAACTGATTGATTTTGGACATGGCAGGGCATCGGTGGCAGCACTTTCCAGGACAGGGGGAAAGAGGTTTTGGGGTGTGTGGCATTGGAGTCCAAGGGGAGCACTGCCCCCATTGTCCCGGGGGGGGGTGTGCCACTGCAGGATTGTGAGCCTGTCATTGCCACCCACTGAGGTTCATAAACCACAGTTTGGTTATTTCTGTGGTTTGGATTAGAGCTGAACCGAATAGTATTTCTGAGTACTTAGACCAAAATCCAAAGTTCCAAATAGTCGGTTGAGGTACCTGGAGGCACTTCAACACTCTTTCTGAAGCTTTGGACTTCAGAAACCAAAATCTGGGACATCAGGAAACTTTGGAAAACTTTGGCTCCAGCTTGGCACCTCAGCAGGTGTTACCATGTGCAGCAGCTGCAGCTGTTTTATTTCTTAGCCAATCAGGGTGTGCACAACAACTCATCCACCCCATGCCCCTCCCTCTTAATTGCCTAGCCAATCAGGGTGCACAACAGCACATGCAGCCTTTCCTTCCTCTGCTGCACCTACCAGCAGGATGAAAGACAGAGTGAGAGAAACAGAACAGAAGCCAGCACAAAAAACACCAC
Organism: Sphenodon punctatus; assembly: GCA_003113815.1. Classification (NCBI taxonomy): domain Eukaryota; kingdom Metazoa; phylum Chordata; class Lepidosauria; order Sphenodontia; family Sphenodontidae; genus Sphenodon; species Sphenodon punctatus. The sequence continues at coordinate 671,799 of QEPC01006898.1, forward strand.
CACCACCACCACCACATAATTAACAAAAACAAAAGGGTATGTGTTCAGTAAGTTCCCCCACCTCCACCAACAAGCATGCCTCATGAATGATACACATGCAAGGCTTGATCCCAGGGTGGGTGAGTGGGAGGAAGTTGGACTGGGTTGCCCCACCAAAGAAAGTCCAAATACTACATTAGCAAGCAAATCAAATCTATCAATCAAGTTTTAACAAGCTTTTGGGGGGGGGAGTCCATGGGTGGCCCCATGGGTGCCACCAGCCAGACCAGCAGTCATAACAACCACACACAAGAAACCAGGCATGTCCCCACAAAAAGCCTCCATTGTGTGTGCCTAGCCCACCTATACAAAGCAAGCCCCATCCCACACATGCACCATTATTAACCAGAAAGAAACTAGAAAGTATTCCCCCCAGTGTCCCAGCTGGTCACATCTTGGCAAATGTTCTTGAACCCACAGCCAAAGCACTACCCAGAAAAGCAGGCTAGCAAGAGTGGGAACATAAGAATATAAGAACATAAGTAACGTAGTGCCATACTGAGTTTGACCAATAGTCCATCAAGCCCAGCATCCTGTCCTCCAACAGTGGCCAATATTGATCGCATGGAAGAAGAACCAACAGTCACAAAGGGCAATCCATTCCCCGTTGCTCACTCCCAACTCCTGACAGTAAGAAGTTCATTCCGTAAGCTACTTGGTTAATAGCCATTAATGGATCTACTCTCTAAGAACGTATCCAGTTCTTTTTTAAGCCCAGCTATACTACTGGCCTTGACAACGTCCTCTGGCAACAAATTCCAAAGGTTAATTATGCGTTGAGTGAAAAAGAACTTCCTTTTATTTGTTTTAAATCTGCCGGCAGCTAGTTTCATGGAGTATCCCCTAGTTCTAGTACTGTTTGAGAGGGTAAATAACCATTCCCTATCTACTCATTCCACACCACTCAAGATTTTATAAACCTCTATCATGTCCCCTCTCAGTCTTCTCTTCTCTAAGCTGAAGAGACAGAGCTTGTCAAGCCTCTCTTTGACAGAAGTCGTTCCATACCCTTTATCATTCTCGTTGCCCTTCTCTGTACCTTTTCTAGTTCAGCTATGTCTTTTTTGAGATGGGGTGACCAGAACTGCACACAATGTTCCAGGTGCAGTTGCACCATTGATTTGTATAGAGGCATTATAACATCCTCAGTTTTATTCTCTATCCCTTTGCGAATAACTCCTAACATTCCGTTTGCTTTTTTGACTACTGCTGCACACAGGGCTGAGGATTTCAGTGTATTGTCCACAGTCACTCCCAGGTCCTTTAACTGAGTGGTAACTCCTAGCTTAGTACCCTACCCAGCATTGTGTACTCATAGTTTGGGGTTTTTTTTCCCTATGTGCATTGCTTTGCACTTGTCCACATTAAATCTCATTTGCCATTTAGTTGCCCAGGCACCCAAGTCTCGTAAGATCCTGTTGCAGTTCTTCACAGTCTGCTCGTGTTTTAACTGCCTTGAATAACTTGGTGTCATCTGTAAATTTGATCACCTCACCTCACTCTTAATGCCCTTTTCCAGATCATTAATGAATACATTAAACAGCACCGGTCCCAATACAGATCCCTGGGGCACACCACTTTTTACATCTCTCCATTGTGAAAACTGACCATTTAGTCCTACTCGTTGCTTCCTTATCCTTTAACCAGCTACTTATCCATGATAAGACACTACCTCCTATTCCATGACTTTTTAATTTTCTCAAGAGTCTTTTATGTGGGACCTTATCAAATGCTTCTGGAAATCCAGGTATACTGTATCTACCGGGTCTCCCTTGTCCACATGTTTATTTACACCCTCAAAGAATTCCAACAGATTAGTGAGGCATGACTTACCTTTGCTAAATCCATGTTGACTCTTCCCCATTTAGCCATGTTTATCAACATGACAATCACTCCAGAAGAAACCCAAAAAAAAACCTGCAACTACATGCAGAAGAAATAATAATCATTTTTTAAACAACAGTGAGTGTACCCACAGCATGGCCCACATCAGCAGTGAGTGCACCCACTGTAAAATCGTTATTATGCCAAACAAGCAGTGCACAGAAAAGTACAGTCAAATTCACCAAAGAAAATGGACAAAATGGCTGCAGCCACTTTTATTTTGCCCTGTCAGCCAATCAAAAGCATTACCATCACTCAACTGTCCCCTCCCATACCCCCTCCTACCAAATATGGCAGTAAGTTTCATTTCCAGAAGAAGCTCAACTGTCCACCAGTCCCCCATGCGTGCAGCAGTTTCCAAAGTTTTCCAAGCAGCAGCCTTGGTCCTCAGAACTTCAAAATTCAGATTTTCTAAACCAAATGGCAAATACTGTAATCTGCATCGAATTCCAAAGTTTTCCGAAGAGACTGTTTCAGTCCTAGTTTGGATGGATAAGTTGCTAATTGTTACATAAACCTCCTAAATTTTATCCATGGCTGACTCTCCCAATAGACAAGCAACTGCCTACTGGGGGCAACCCTCTCCTCACAGCCAGCACAAATTCCTTGTTCTCCCCTTCAAGGCTGTTCATGGTCTTACTCCTCCCAATCTTTCTGCCTTCATTTCCTGCTACCTTCCCACCTGGAAACTTCATTCCTCCTCTGCCACCACTCACCCCATAGTCTCCTGCTCTTAAGCAGTCTTTGCCCCCTTCTCCCATGCTGCCCTCTATGTGTGAAACTCCCCCTCTGAACACTTGTCAGGGATGGGCTGAGTTCCCAATCCCAAGAGCTGGGTACCAAAATCTTCATATGGTTGAGAGCCACAAGGAACTCACACATATGCACGGGCAAACACATACAACTTTTCCTACTTTGTGATTTGCTGGTGGAGCCACTTCTCTGGAGGTCCTAGCTGCTAAGATTCTGAGGAGTTACTGAGATGCAAAAGGTAAGACAGAATTATTAAGGCAGCGCAGTGCGCAAGACCAGTCCTAGTCAATAGCTGCACTTGAACTGCCAAAGAACCACAAGTTTGCCCTGTCTTCTGCTCCCTTCCGCCTGACTACATGCCCCCCATACATGGAGTCCATGAATAAACTTGAAAATGACAACATGAGTGTGGGAAGCATTGTCATAAATTGCAGGCCCACAGGGCCTCATGCGAGAAGCACTGGCATAGGAAGGCTTGAATTGAGTTAGGGGGTCTACATTACTTTTCATGAAGCTGGAAAATAAAATTTATTTTGTCCAGGGCAACTGAACATCTAGATCTAGCCCTGATTTTATCTAAGGGACTCAGACTTGTGGCATTTAAACCGAAACCCAACAGGAAGGCAGAATTGGTACCACACTGCATTTTACAGGAAGTATACATGCAGTATTCAGATGCCTTCAACTAAACCAAGAGGACCTCTAGTAAATTACATGTATTCCAAATATCAAATATAGGTTGCCTAAAAATTGGCTTCTTTCCATCTAAAGGTTTTTGTCCTTCACACAAAACCTTGCAATTTACATTCTATTATACATATGTACGTCCTGTGTAATTTATGTAACCTTTTCTTGCTTCATTTATTGAAATAGAAACAGGTGTGAATGGCACGGGAGCCGATATGCAGTTTGCTTCACAGTCAACAATGTATGTAAACAGGTAGATTGTATCTCGTTCGAGCACCAGTATTATATGGAAATTTTGTCATCTCCAGGTAATGTTTTCTTTGCAGGTTTCTTACAGATAAAAGGTTTTCTGGACATCAGCTTTGAGCTAATTTCTGAATTTATCATTGAACTCTTGTACATGAAGAATGGCTTTTACAGCCAGATGAAATTGCCTATAAACTGCTTCACCACCTCGTCCAGTGGAGCTTTTCTAGGTGGTGAAGGGGCTGTTCAGTCCAGTCTCTTTCTCCGCTCTCTGGGACATGTTTATTGATTATTTCACAGGAAAAAAATTGCTTGTATGCCACGACTTCAACGCTGCTTTTGATGTGGTGGATCTACCCAAACAGGGGTGGCTGGTGGGTTTTGATTTTGGAGGGACACTGGGGCAGTAAGGCTGGCAGGTCTAGGGGCAGAGCCATGGGGACGGTAGGTCAGTGGCATGGCAAAACACAGCAGCAAGGACGTCCCAGGGTTAACATCGGATGGAAGAAAACACAGTCTACATGCACATCAAGCTTAAAAAAAAAATTTTATGAACCCAGAACACAGGGACCCATCCTTCAAGGATGAGTCCCTATGTTTTGGGTTTATAAATTTCCTTGTAAAGCACCCCAGTCACAGCCTGAGTCCAATTCTACCACGCACATCCCATTTCCAGCATTTTGAACACAACTGAAATCGCATGACTTGCAGCGACATCTCTCTCAGGATTTTCAAACCTCCATTTTACCACACACAGTCCCCCCTGCACTAACCCACTAGCCCCCACTCTCCTCCCCGAGAACCCAGGAGCCCTGGCTCCCAGCACCCCCT
>QEPC01006898.1:679902-693925 GCA_003113815.1 Sphenodon punctatus
AGATAATCCATTTAGTTCATAGCATTTAGAATAGTTAATAGCAGTTAGATTTAGTGTAGACAGATATATATAATATTAGATTTTAAAAAAATAAGAAAACCCCATATAAAAACCAAAAAACCAAATAAAAAACAAAAGAAAACCATATAAAACCCAATAAAAAACCAAAAAACCATATAAACAAAAAACAAAAAACATAACAACACTTCCCGAACGGCCGAACCGAACAGCCAAATGGCCTAACCGAATGGCCTGTTCGGATGACTGAACCGAACAGCCGAACCCAAACTCGGCGAATGAACTGAACGAACTAACTGAACGAATGAACCAACGAACGAACCGAACGCATCCGAACTGAACGGACGAACCGAACGTAGCTGAACCGAACGGACGAACCCGAACCGCGATCTGTTCGCCCATCCCTAAAAGGCGCCCCCGGTGGACTCAAGGGGTCACCCTGAGACACGGAGGGTGAGGCGGTCCCTGAAATAAGAGGGGCCAGGACCGTTTAGGGCTTCATAGGCCAAAATGTAGGCCATATGTTGCCAGTATTGTCCACTGATTTATTTGTCTAACATTTTTCTCCCCCCTGGCCTCTCCCCTACCAGAGTGGGAGGAGAGAGGAAAAGAGCTCACTCCTCCTTGATCCTTCCTCCCTAAGTTCACTGGAGGGGATAGGGAAGAGAGAGCTCCCCCTCCCTTTTTTACAAGACAGAAGGGGGTGGGGACTTGTTTGGAGTCCCTTGCCTCATTGTTTGGAGGGAGCAGAAGATGGTTATCAGAGTCAGACTAGAGCTATCAGGAGAACTCATCCTTTCAGAAACCTATACTCTGCTATGGCTTCCCTTCACTTGATCCCACGACTGGTTTGTTTCAAATCTTGGAGAAGTGATGCACTGCTACTCTGCTGAAGCCTTAGAGCAGCTCAATGGCACTGGACAGCTGATCCCCACCTACATGAGTCATCACTTTCCTTACTCTTTAGCCGGCAGTTTCTGCCTGGGAGTTGAAGGAGCAATGTCTCCCTGGAAGAAGCCATTTGCCACTCTATGCTGTCCAAGGTGCTGAAGATGTGAAGGATTTGAGTGGACCCAGTGAGTCTTGGGACTGTGTGGGAGACGAGGTTCAGAGAACACCACCGTGAAACTGGGTCTTTGTGGAAGCCACTGCCAAAGCCTGGCTTGGACCTGTGTTGATTACCTGCTGTGGAGATAGTGGGGCTTATTTGTAAAGGATCCCTCTTTTGTGGTTATTTGCCAATCCCTCCCCCTGACTTGATCCTGTGATCTGGGGCTTCCTACTTCCGGTGACGCAGCTATTTGAGAGATCCACTGCCTACGGTCACCGGACTGTGTGGGAGACGAGGTTCAGAGAACACCACTGTGCAGCTGGGTCTATGCAGAAGCCGCTGATAAAGCCTCATTTGGACCTGTGTTGATTACCTGCTGTGGAAATGGTGGGGCTTATTTGTAAGGGATCCATCTTTTGTGGTTATTTGCCAATATCTCCCCCTGGCTCGTTCCTGTGATCTGGGGATTCCCACTTCCGGCAAAGCGGCTATTTGAGACCTCCGCTGCCTACGGCCGTGCTGTAGGTGTGCGCCGTTGGGTGTCGCATGCAAGTGTGCACCCTTGTGCGAGCAGCCTTAGGCGCTGGCCTGGAGCGGCCGTACTGCTGTTTTTGTATTTGCAACTTGGAATTGAAGGCTCTTAATTTGTGCACTGCCAATTAGAACTGGTCCTATTGATATTCTGTGCTCTACCAAGGTATCTTTTCTTTATTCTGAGGTGGAGTTTATTGGGATCTGATTATGGGAGAAAAACGGCTCAAAGTCCTGTCTCCCTAGACTGCTATTATAGATAGCCCTAGGCAGAAGCATCCAAAATTAGATATTCGTATTGAAGGAGCGCAGTCTGCTATTGTCTCTGATGGTAATTTAAGCAGTTCAGGTCACTCACTGAAGGGCAGTGACCAAATTTCAACCAGACCTTTTCTAGGTACTGGAGGGCTCCCGGATAACTCAAACATACGGTGTGAAAAGTTGTTTGTGGATAGTCCTGTAAGAACGTCTCAAGACTCCTTTAGCTGGCATACCAATTCTGGGTTGAAGGAAACTTTGAAGGCTCAGTGTCATCTTATAACCAAGACGATAGCATTGCTGTTTTCTAGTGTCTCTGACATGAGTAATTCCTGTTATGGGTCTGGTCGCAGTTGGAAGACGTTTCTTCCAAGTTGGATTGCCTGCAACGGACAAAAGAGTCTGGTAGCTCTCCAACTGGCCCCCAGTTGACTGGGGATGTCCCGTTAAGGGAACAGCCAGATGAGAAATTACGTGACAGGAATAGTATTCTGGCGGGTAATTTTAATTCTAGACCCATTGTACGCTCTATGAATATTAACCAAAATGTTATATGGGTTAAAGCTAAACCTTGCTCCAACGGGTCTATTCCTAGTTGGGACAATGCTGGTGTAATTGTTGATACGCTTTCTACCCTTTTGGTGTGTAAGTTTAACACTGCAGATATATTAAAAGTTGAACACCTTAGTTACAGGAGAAGGAGTATTTCCCGTAGACACTTCTTTAGGGATGGGAGTCTAGTGAAAAGGATGTTCTTGACCAGGAAATACCTCCTGACAAAGGAAGTTTCTATAGACAGGGTCTTTTCATATACTTGGACATTACCAGCCCCAATTAACAAGACAACGACTCCTGTGACTGTCTTATCTTCTCCAAATCAGTATCCCTTAGAGTTGCGTCGTCCATCTGCTCTCTCAGTAAAGACTCTACTTTTAGAAAAAGAGATGGATACCAACTTGGGTGTGGCTACAATTAATGCCTGCATGGGTCAATTTGCCCCAGATAACCCTGCTAAATTGGCATCTAGTAAAAGTGATGATGTTGTGAGTTTAGAGAAACCCTCAAACCAATTGACTGGGAATATCCCCCAGAAACCAGTTAATTTTCAGATACAGGATGTCCCTGGAGAGGGAGCTAATAACAATATTGGGGCTATGACTGCTGCTATTAAAACTTTTTTGGAAACCAGCACGGGTGGGGTTGGAGTAGCCCCTTCTCTAGTCACTTTCAATACTCTTTCTGTTTTGGACCAGGATATTTTTATTCAGAAATTGGATGCCATAAGGAAAAATCTGTCATGCTCTACCCTCGACTATCAGGCTTGTAACCTGGGGTCTCAGGGTGGAACACATCAACCTGAGCAGAGGTGCACCTGGAGCGGTGCCAAGAGCACAGCAGGCAGGTGGAGGCATTCGGGCGGCTAGAACAGGCCATTGCGGGGATGGTGCTGGAGCATTCAGCCAAGATGGATAGGTCCCATGACACTGGGACCTCCCTGCTCCTGCACACAGGCACTATGTGTGCCTATGTGATGGCAGCCACCCCACTGGGCACCCTGCCTGCCCAGGGCCCCATGCCGGACCCCTCGGTGCCCTCACCAGTTCCCCACCCGCCCCACCCGCCTCCACGCCAGCAGGGGCCCCACATCCACCTCCTCATCCCTATAGGCCTCTGGATGAAGCAGCCAACCAGGGGGGCTCTTTGGGTCCCGGGCCCTCCTTCCCTCCCACCACCGCCAGTCCCTCCAGACACCGAGGCCTCGCAGGACACCATTGGGGACATGGACAGTGGGGGGGACTCCCAGAGCTCCGTGGCGCCCACAGGGCATTTGAGGGGGCACGCCCAGAAATGCAGTGGATGGGGGGATGAGGGGGAAGGGGGAGGGCGGTCTGAGGGGGGGAGCACCATGCACCATTGGGGGGGAATGGTGGGCCAGCGAGGTGGAGGTGGTGGGGGCACTTGTCTGCAGGTGACACAATAAATGCACAGAGCACACTACCGCCTCCTGTGGTCTGTTCATGGTCCCAGAGGTGGGGGGTTGGCCTGCAACAGTATTGGGGCTAGACCAGGGACCCTCCGGGACCCCACAGGGGTGGGATGGGCGTTGGGCGCCCTCACGGCTCGGCCTCCCGTCTGATGTGCCTGGCTAGGGCAGCACAGGTGCACTTGGTGTAACGGTACTCCCTCGGGTTGTCCGCATTAACGTACAGAGGCATGGGGCCAGGAGGGCAGGTAGGCATGGAGTATTCGAGGGCAGCCCCATCAGTCTTGCACATGTTGTGCAGCACACAGCAGGTACGGATCACCAGGGCCGAGGTCCCCACTGTGGAGTCCAGCAGGCCGGTGAGGCTCCTCCAGTGTTGCTTGAGACCCCTCAACGCCCGCTCAACCACTGTCTGACTTCCACACAGGCGGGAATTGTACAGTGCCTCCACAGGGTTCCGGGCGACCGGGTACACCTTCATCAGCCACCAGGTGAGGTGGTAGGCCCGGTCCCCCAGGATACAGGGGGGCATCAGCACCCCCTTGATCCGGGCCATCCCCATGTCTGCAAAGTCCCTGCGGTGCATCTGGGCATAGAAGGGGGAGATGGTCATGATCCGGGCATCATGGCTGCACCCAGAGTTGCCCATGAAGATGTCATGAACTGCCCCCGGTGGTCCACGACCACCTGCAACTGCAGGGAGTGGTACCTGTGCCTGTTGACATACTCCGCGGCCTTCCCCGTGGAGGGATGGAGGATCTCTATGTGGGTGCCATCCACAGTGCCCATGCAGTTGGGGAACCCTCCTGCCATGAATCCGGCCATCACAGCCACCTGATCCACCAGCTAGATCACCCTGTCCAGGAGAACGCCCTACACTGCCTCACAGACATCCCGCAGGATATAGGCAATGGTGCTCACCCAAACACCGAAGTGCTGGAAGACGGACCGGCAGGAGTCGGGCATTGCTAGGGCCCAGACCATGATGGCCACTTGCTAGACCATGGGGATGGGGGTCCACATGGGGGTAAGCTGCTGCTCCAGCCAGGGCATGAGCAGCTCTGCGAGCTACAGTAGGGTGAGCTTGTCCATCCGTAAGTGCGCCCTCCAGTCGGCCTCATCCCACTGAGCCAGCGCCCAGGACCACCACCCCTGTGCCACCTCTGCAACCCATACCCACCAGGCAATGGGCATAGCGAACACGGCAGCCGGGCGCATGGTCTCCCTCCTCCAGTGGAGGCGCCCGGCTGCCTCACGGATCACCGCAGCCCTAGTCCAGCTGCGGTTCACGGCCTTCCAGTCTGCCCCAGACATCATCTGAGCCCTGAGCCAGGCTAGGGCATGCCTGCAGCCGTGGTGGACCCTGCAGGCCCCTGCAGCGCTCCAAGCCATGGTAATCTGCAGGCGGGCACCCAGGTGTACCTCAGCGCTCAGGATGTGCAGCTGGTCGGTGTGGCCATGGTACCACTTGGCACAGAGTGCTAGATGCATCGCGCAGGCACCCAATCTGTTCCGCTCCATGGTGCGGTGCACCCCAGGGGGGGAGCGGGTGGCCCAGGTATAGGTTGGGACAGGTGGTGCCCTGCCCCCTGCAGGGCGGGTGACCTGGGGCAGCGGGGGCATGCTATGGAGCGCACCTGCCATCCCGCCATGGAGCTGTGCGCATGGCCTGGTGCACGCCCGGGCGTGCAGGCTGCAGCTGCATGCCTCCTGTCATCATCTTCCACCTCTTCCTGTTAGCAACATCGTGTCCTTACCAGCCTGATCAGTGTGTCAGCTGTCCTGTCTGTGTGCTCAGTTCCTGCAGCTGTGCTGGGTCCACACCCCACACCTCGCTCTGTTGCCATACATTGCTGTGGCCTGTGGCTTTCTTGCCTGGCCTTGGTGCCCCCCCAAGCCCCCTCCCACCCATCCAGGGAATGTGGGCCCCCCTGTCCATGGTGTTATTCTCCCTGGCATGCTGGACCATGGCTGGCTGTGCTTCCACTGGGCTCCCAGCTCCCGGCCCCCATGGGGACCCCCATCCATGGTCCTTCTGTGAGACCATGGCCCTGTGTGACCTGTGGCATACCCCGGGCATACAGTTGCTTATGTGAGCCTGAGGTTATGTGAGCCTGAGCCTGAGCATGCAGTTGCTTATGTGAGCCTTCGTTACTTCAGCTATGAGGTGAGCGCCCGGGATTGCCGGCTGCCTGCTGAGATGCTGAGGCTGGTTCCCTTTCCCGATGGATGCATCCTGGAGATGAGGTGCTCTCATGTGACATAATCTGCAGCAGAGACAATGTCTCCCCTGTCTGTGTGCAGCCTGGCCGCCTACATGGTCTGTCTGGTGGAGGTGGGCCCTGCCCAGGCAGTGTCCTACTTTGCCTGTGTTCACAGGGCCCATGGGTACTAGTGCTCTCATGGTGCGGTGTATCACCAGCTGTTGGAGCTGGGTCAGCTTCTGTGGCCCCCTGCTGCTGACTGCTGTGTGTCTGAGCCTTCCACGACAGAGCTGGCAGCACTGTCGGGTGTGTGGTCCCGTTCCGATGTGCAGCTGGGTCTCTCCATGCAGGATCCATTTGAGGCATACTACCTGATTGCCCACTACATGTCCGTGCTGGGGTACCACTGGGGCATGCTTCATTGACCCCACCTCATTCACCAGCCAGGGCACCCGGCCCCTGATCCCTCCATGGCCCCCAGAAACTGGCTGTGAGTCTCCCTGTGCCTCCCAGGCCGTGGTGGCTGGCCCCCATGTGGGATCCTGGCTCTGCCCTGCTGTCGTGGTGCACTGCCCGCTCCCTCCTTGATGTCCCAGCCATGCTGCTGTGCTTCCTGCTTCCCAGGGTGTTGCTGGCCCTGCCTGTGGCTCCGGGCTCCCTCTGGGACCTCCCCCTGTCTGCCTCTGCACCAGGTGTTCCCCTCCATGGCCGCCTTCTCCACTGTCCGCCTCCGGCTCCCTGACTGCCCCCCCGGCTCACCTGGGTGCTGCTGACCATCCTCATCCGCCTGCGCCCCCTTCAGCACCCCTGACACACATACCCCATGGGCAGGGCCCCGATTCTTCCGTGGAATTTTTTAAAAAATTCCGCGGGAGTCAGGGGCCAATTCTGCGCCTCGGCGCGATTTACCATGCGGGGGGGGGGCTTGGTTTGCCTCCTCCTCCCCCTGCACTGGTAAACCCTCAGGGCCTCCCCTCCCCAGCTGCCGGGGCTTGCCCTCCCCAGCTGCTGGGGCGTGCTTGACTCCCACCCCCCACCCCCCAAAAAAACCCCAAAAGGATTTGCTTACCAGGGATGGCAGCAGCAGCTGCTCCGTCCAGCGCGCTCTTTTCCTGCTCGCACTTCCTGGCCCCTCCCGACGGGGCTCTCAGGGCGACGCAGCCAGATGACGTCATCCGGCTGCGTCGCCCTGAGAGCCCCGTCGGGAGGGGCCAGGAAGTGCGAGCAGGAAAAGAGCGCGCTGGACGGAGCAGCTGCTGCTGCCATCCCTGGTAAGCAAATTAAAGGGCCCTGGCAAGTGGGGAGGCTGGGGAGGGGAAGCCCCGAGGGTTTGTTCATTCCCCTTCCCCCGTAGAATCTCCTGCCCCGCGTCCCCGCAGCGCAGGCTGGAAATTCTGCGCTGGGGTAAGCGGGGCAGGAGATTCCGCGGGGGGAGGGGAATTCCGCGGGAAATCTGCGATTCGCAGACCCGCGTTTCCCTCGGGGCCCTGCCCATGGGTGCCTGTGTGCCCTCGGAGTTCTTGGGCCCCCGGCCAGCCCCACCCGGACTCCTCCCGGTGGGGGGTGTGTGACTTTGGACCTGCTGCTCTGCTCCTGCTCCTGCTCTCCTGGCTCCCCCCATTGCCAGCGCCTGGGGTCCATGTGTGCCTCCTGGCTTGTTCCCGGCCTGCTCCTTGTGCCGTGTGGGCTCCTGCTGTGACTCTGGCTGGACCTCCTGGGGCCCCCCATTCTGGGACTGCCTGTGTTGCTGTGGGGGTGTCTATGCAGACTGTTCTGGGGGGGGGTTCTGGTTGCTGTTGCCTGTGTCCCACTCTGCCCCTGTGCCATTTCCCCCCCTCACTTCCCTGGCCTCAGGTCACCCCTCCCCCCCATGCCTGTTGTGCTGTGTGTGTTGTCTGTCCCGCTGTGTCACCCCACACCCTTCCCTTCCTTTCCCATGTGGGTGTGTGTGCACCCGGGTGTGTGTTTGTGCTGTGTGTTCCACTGTGCCCTCGTTGTCTCTGTGCCTGTTGTGTGTGGTGCCTCGGTGGCTCTTCTCCCTCTTCCCTCTCCCTTCCTGTTTCCCTTGTGTGGGCATCCCCTTTTGTCCCTTGTGGCTTCATTTGCCCTCAGTTGTTCCTGTCTGTGTCCCGCCCCTCCCCATTGCCTTCTGGGTGTTTTGACCACAGTCAGGAATCGGTGTCACATCTGTTGCACTGCCCCAGGCCATGATCTGGTGGCCCAATTCCCTGCCGTGGTCCTACTCCCTTCACATCTGTTCAGGGCTTTTATTGACCACGGGGGGTGGTTGATCGGTTCACCACTGCTGGGAATCCACTGTGGTGACTCCGGACCATGTAACATCTGAAATCACCGATAGAAACCATAGTTCTCCTTTACTGCTTGTAACCGCACTACTTCCAAAAAAGCTATACATCAGCAACCAAAAAGACATTTACAAAAAGAGAAAGAGAGAGAGAGAAAATTAGAAACAAATCTGAGTGGTTAAGAACATTTGACTAGGGTGCCGAATGTGGGAGAAGAAAGGGACCTCTCACTGGATGGACAGTAGTAGTACGGGAACAGAGAGATAGTTTATCAGCACTTATATAGATACACTTTATCAGTTCATATATATATGAACTTGGATAGGATTATGGATTAAGAGAAGAAAACAACCCTCAGAATTTGAGATAATTGGTGCCTCCTTATTCTATATCTAAAAACTCTTGAGTTTGCTCATAAAATAGAGCTTTTCCCTGTCAAATCAGTCTTTTATAGCTTTTTGACTGAAAATCAAAGCTCAGTTGAAAGAATCAATCAGAATTTTAAAAAAAAACAACAACCCACCCACCCACCCACAACTGTAAATCCAGCAAATTCTCATTGTCGTAATTTCTCTTAATCTTTATGATTATTGGCCCAAATGCTTGCTTAACTACAGAAGACCTGTTCTCCCAGGTTATAAACCGTTTTCATGACAGCAACCACGTGAATTCATTCACCAAGGACACAACTTTTTTAAATGGCTTGATCACTTTATGACAGTGAGGCACACATTCCACAATAAAACAAATCTTTCTGAAAAGGCATACAAGACTATGCCTTACAAGTACAAATCTCAGACCTCAAATTGGAAAGGATTAAGGTTGCCCCATGACAGGCACATATTGAAATGTAGTTTTGCAAATACAGAGCTAAAGGGTGAAACAATAAATAGTTCTTAATATGATGTAACAACACACATTTATATAAACACTGCAACAAAAAAATAAAAGATTTATACCAGCTACAGGTACTTCATGCTTGTTTTATACATACATAATGTTCATTGCTTACATACTAGGGTTGAAACTAATATTAAAAGCAAATATAGAATTCAGTGAATTAAGAATATTTCAATTTAGCAAAGGAGATACAAAGTGGCATGTATTACATCAGACAAATGGACCAATCCCATTCATATTTTAAAATGCAAAATACTCAATTGTCTGATGTGATTTATTAATTAAACCAGCATTGTCATCATAGCAGGTGATAGTATGCCAATTATATCAATATGGCAACATCAACTGGATAAAGAAAGCAGTTGTAAAAAACAAACAGCAATATAGAAAATAGACAGTACTAGAAAATAGTTTTCTGCATTTACACAGAGGTCTAGCGAGAGTGCCGCTAAGGACCAGAGATTGAGATAGGATGAAGGAATAGCATCATCTTTCATGGCCTCTACCCTTCTAGCCTGTCTAGGCAGGCTACAACTGTTTAAATATGTAATATCTGGTTGAAGTAAGCCCTGTGTAGCCTGAATTAGGTTAGAAAAGGGTTCGTTCACACCAGTCATCCTCACAGGTTTTGAATTTCCTGCAGATGATAACTATTTCATGTTATTGCCATTTCCACAATGCATCCCAGACGTTCAATTTTGCAAGCTTATTGCCATGCCTGATGTGGGGGAGGGGGGATTTTTATTCTAAAAGGCAAACAAATATTTGCAGTTTGGGTTTTTAAGAATGCAGGTAATCTTAGGAGATCAGCATTTCCTACATTCTCTCTTTGAAATTTACAGGATTTTTGACAACTCTTGCTGTTCAGCAGATTGAAGTGGGAAATGTCCATTCTGACATTATAAGAAACGTCGTACACAAATGAAAAAACACAATTGTAAAGCCCCAGTTTGTGCAGTAACACTTTATCGCCTATTACAGGTCACAGGTATTTTCCTCAAGGCATTCTGTGTCTTAATCAATTCACATATTTTTATTTTTAACAAAAAAAACCCAAAAAAACCCCCAGCATAAATAGGAAACTGTGGGGATTTTGTCTTCTGTTAATGTGTTCTAAAAATAGTCTTCTCTCAGGTGCATCAAAGCAAGGGAGGCTACAAGGGTTACGCCCTTTAACTTTTTGGCAAAAGAAAGCTGCTTTCCTGGCCAACAACAAACATCACAGCAACTCACCTGCTCCAACAACATCACAGCCTAAATGCTGTCTCTCCAGAGTCATTGCACCTGCACCTGATAGCAGCAGCAGTAGGAGCAGCAGCAACCAGTGGTGGCAGCCCAGGATCATGCAAAAGAGAAAATGGCTATGCCCGAAGGTCCTTGGGAGAAAGTAGGGTGCAAAGGGAGGCCCAGCTCCTCAGATGCCTCCCTACCTCTCCTTTTCTGGTTATCACCTTATCTCCAGACCCACTTTTAGAAAGGGTCTGATGCCTCTCCTCTCCGTAGATATTTAAATAGACATTAGCTAGCATATCTTGCATAACATGTTAAAACTAAGGGTGTGCAGAAGGCACTCCATTTTTGTTTTCATTTTCATGCGTTCACATGAAACCTATTCGTTTGGGGGGTTCCTGTAGAAAATGCCGTCATTTTCTTTGTAAAAAATTTGTTTAAAAAATTTAATTTTTTTTTTTTAAAAAAAAATCACTGTGCATGCCCAAAATCATGGGCCTTTCTGCACATGTGTGGCCATTTTCCAAAATGTCACTGATGCTGCTGGCACCATTTTGGAAAAGGGCATGCATGCACAGAACGGCCCTGGTGACCATTTTCTGCATGTGCAGTTTTTATTTCATTTTTAATGTTTTTGTTTTTAAATGAAATGGATGAAAACAAATGACACTCTTTTGTTTTATTTATCTGTTTTTTTATCCTTATTTATTAAAGTGAATGGGGAGGGGCATCCATTTTCCTAAATATGAGAAAACACGAAAATAAGTAAATAAGAGAAAACAGCTTGTTAACAAGAGAAAACAACACAAAAGTTGCAGCCTGGCGTGGACTCAACATAGTAATGTGTTAACTTACTTTGTAAGAAATCCCCTAGAGGGTCTACAAGTCCCATAGGCCAATGCTTAGTTCCACTGTCTATTGATCTCTCCACTCCACACTTTCATCGGGTTGCTTCTGTTAGCTTGTTCTGCTACTTCTCTGAGTGAAAAGTTAGGCTAAAACCTCATTATGCAATATGTGCATGTATACAATCCAGTCCCTTGTGTAAGCTCCAGAAACTGGTAAGTTTAAAAGGGAAAGAAACACTGTTCCCTGAATAAGTATGTGAATCCCAAGGGGTTGGAGCCACCTCCAAGCATTTCCCGATGTGACCCAGGTGGAAAATATACTCTGGGAGGGCCTAAAAACCAGGTACAAGGATGCTGGGGACAGTCACCCCAGACCCGTCAACCAGATAGCCCAATGGCCCTCCCCTCAGTAGTTCCTTCCAAGGCAGTTAGCGTACCTGGTTTTAGCCATATCCAAGGATGGACCCCTCCAGTTAGAGACCTGGACCAGCAGACACTGCAGAACTTCTTTCTCGCAGAGAGAGATGGTACCAAGCACTCTCCTGCAATCCCCCAGGTGAGGTAGATCAGAGGATTCCAGTAGCAGCTATCGCACATCACCTGTGTCGCTTCGACTTCATCTCTTGCTTTGCCCCTGCCCCCATGGCTACTGAGGCAGCTTTTGAACTAGGACCCAGCTGGAAATGCCATCTCTTCCCCTCCCCAGAGCCCCATGGGTGTGGGGAGATGATGTCATCAGGGGTTCCCAGCAGCAGGGCTGCTTGGGACTCTGCTTTGCTTCTGCACCATTCTTCCCCTCTGGGTCAGGCCAGCTTTGGGTAAGTCCTCAAAAAGTGTTGAGAGCTTCATGGTAGTTCATTTAACTCAGCCACAGTTCCACATTGTGTAGGATTGATTGCACTTTGTTGAAGCTGTAACACTGCTCGGGCAAAGGACATCAAGGACAGACATAAGTAGGAATGGGAGATGTCTCAGAAGCCCTCTGACACAGGGTGACCCAGGATCATCACAGAGATTTGAGAAAGGGGAACAAGGAAGAGCAGGACTGGAAATCAGGAGCTGGGAATCGGGTAGTGAGAAGCCAATTGCTAGGAACAAGGACTGGGCTGACCAGAGCCTGAACCTCAAGGAGTGGGGTGGGGTGGGGCAGAGCTGAGCAGGTAGTACAAGGAGTCAGAACGCAGGATTAGAAGAGAGTGAGAGAATTGTTTCACCCAGCTTTCTGTTGCTACCAACATGCCTTTATACTCACTGGCAGCCAATCAGGAATCTGGGAGGCAGGACACTGAAGAGACATACAGGATATAGGGTCTAAATCTGATGGCAGAGACAAAGGGAAAGAGCCTGGGCCAGAGACAGACCAAAGCAGTGACACCAGCAGAGCAGCCGCTGCCCAAGAGTGCAAGGGTTTGAGGCTGGGGGCTTACAAAATCTTGTTTGCCTGAATATTCTATTAATGTAGCTGAACACATGATGGGTGATGTCAGGTGTGATATCTGGTAGAGATGGTAGATATTAAAGATTAAGGTAGATTGAGGGCCCTTGCATGACAGACCTATGTTGCTGCCTCAGAAACTTGGGGAAGGGGTTTGTTCTGGGCTTCCATTGTGAGAATTCATGTTCCCTGCAGAACAAAGTAGATATATTGGACTGAGCTGAAAGGCAGTGTGACAATAAAATAAGTAAATCACAGGAGGGTTGTGCTGCTATGAGGACCTGGATCCACTGATAGAGATGTGTTAGGAACCATGGCAGGTCCTAGCAGCAACCCATCAGGATAACAAGCATCCAGCCCTTAATTGGGTGATGCCAAGATCATAGCCAGGGTACGAGGAAGCTTCTGTAGTCCCAGAAGGGGAAAGAGGTACTGCTAGGCCCCTGCAAACCCACAGGGTTTACTCAGAGAATACAGGTAAGAGACTAACTCTGAAGAAAGGGAAATAGGCACAGGGAGAAGGGGAGACAACTGACACACAATGGGACAAAGCTCCCACTACCTAGGAGTAGTGCAATACACAGGACCTGGAAGGAAAAAAATACTTGTAAGAGGATTGCAACACACACAGGGGTTAAAGAAGACAACACTAAGCAAGAGGCATGCAAACACACAGGCCCAGGAAGGAGACAGTACTGGATAGAGGGTAGCAGCAAACACTGGGCAGGAAAGTGTATCACACAGGACCTGGGAGGGGCCAGTAATAGAAAAAAAGATAGCAGCACACCCAGGGACTGGGCAGGGGCTGTGCTGAGTAGAACAAGTGCAACACATACAAGGGTGAAAGGGTCAACACTCCACCAGAGAAGGGGATCACACAAGATCCAGAGGGAGACATAGGGTGATTTCAGACGTGACGAGATCACGCTGAACCACAGTGAACCACGTGAGCCCCGCGGCGGGGCCAAGGCGCCCTGAATGTCTGTTCGGCAGCCGCCAGATGTTCACCACGGTGAACACCCGCGCGGGGCCAATTTCAACCACGCTTCCCGGGCTAGCCGAACCAATTCCCGTGGACGCGTGGTGAACGATATCCCCACCTGTGATCAACCAAAAGTCACGTCTGGATGCCAGCCGTCGCCCGGGATCAAAGGAAATCATCCCCAGGCGTGGGCAATGAGCGCAACATCGCTGCCAGGCAACCGGCATCAACACACTCACCGGAGGGAGATTTAAAGGGGAAAAAGCGGCTGGTGAA
>QEPC01006898.1:701486-731031 GCA_003113815.1 Sphenodon punctatus
CTCCCCCTGCCACCACCTCCATGTTCAGCATGACCCCAGGCTCCCCCCCTCCTGTTCTGTCCCCCCCTCCACCACCACCACCACCGGTGCCCCTGCCTCCCCCGCCTCCTCCTCGCCCCTCGCTCTCTCCTCCGCCACTGCTCTCTTCCTCCTCCTCCCTCCTCGCTCCATCCCGCCATGGTGACAAGCCGCTTTTTCCCCTTTAAATCTCCCTCCGGTGCATGTGTTGACGCCGGTTGCCTGGCACTGACGTTGCGCTCATTGTCCATGCCTGGGGATGATTTCCTTTGATCCCGGGCGGCGGTTGGCATCCAGACGTTACTTTTGGTTGACCACGGGTGGGAATATCGTTGACCACGTGTCCACGGGAATTGGTTCGGCTAGCCCGGGAAGCGTGGTTGAAATTGACCCCGGGTGGGTATTCACCGTGGTGAACATCTGGCGGCCGCCGAACAGACGTTCAGGGCGCCTTGGCCCTGCCGCGGGGTTCACCGTGGTTCACTGTGGTTCAGCATTATCTCGTCATGTCTGAAATCACCCTATGTTCCCTTTGGATGTTTGTATAATGGCCTTCTAAAACAGCAGATGGAAAAAGCTCTGTTCTAAATAAAGTTAAAGCATGCCTTAAATTTACATCAGACCATGCAAAGAGACAATGATTTGTTTCCGAAACCAGGCGGATCTTAGTGTACTGTAAAGCAACCTTCTGTGTTTCCAAGGATGAGGCCTCTAATTGGGCTGTCTGGTCTTCCATCCTTTGTTTAACAAGCACACATGCAGCCTTTAGACCCAGTGGGGCCAAAACACTTTTGGATAGACCCAACCTGTTAACCTCTTCCTCAATGCCGCTCTTCAAGGTGTCCTTTACACCTGACTTTACTACCATTGAAAATAAAGTTCCCGTGGTTGGGGGAAATAGATTCAGTTGCATCCAGAACTTAATGATAAGGAACAAAGCCTTAATTTTTAAGGGGGATGACAACGTCTCAACTTTCAAGATGGTCTGTGAAGTGGATTTGGGGAGACCAAGAATAGATGTGAGAAACTGGTTCCCCCCATATACCCCCATATTTCCACAGCTTATAATAATTGAGAGGGCACTTTGGCCCTAAACAATCAGAGAGCAGGTGGTATCAACTTTCCCCCTTGATTGTAAAAAAACCTCAGAATAGTATTAGATGTTGCCAATCAAGGGGATTCACTAGTAGTGCTATAGACATGGAAGGCATAATTTTCTAGATAATTAGTTGCAGCTGTACTTTGATGGACCATTGCTTATCCTTATTTTATTATTTTATTATTTGGAGGCAAAGAGATATTGGTTTCCAACTTCCTTTTCCCTAATAAAGTTGCTGTTCCACGTTCTGAAGATTTTCTGGGTGCCTGCAAGTCAAAGAGACATATGTAAAGAGTGATCAGAGAAGTTTTCCTTCCTAATGCTGGATTTGAGGAAAACTCTGGGTAGACACTTGAGCCATTTAATTTTTCTATGGTGAACCCTAGAGGGGAACCCTAGAGACAGAACATGGCTCATGTTCTTGTCATTAGCACCTAGTTACATATATCCCAGAAGTAGACACAAATTCTGGTTTAAAATAGACTCTAACTCTGCTTTTCAGCTTTGTCTTGGTTTTTTATCTTAATTTCTTGCTCGCTGCTTTCAATATTGATGTGTACAATTAGTGTAATCAAAATATTATTAATTATTATTATTATTATTATTATCAAACATTTATATAGCGCCAGCAATGTACCTGATGCTTTACAAAGTAATTGAATAGACACGGTCCCTGCCCTAGGGCTTACAATCTG
Organism: Sphenodon punctatus; assembly: GCA_003113815.1. Classification (NCBI taxonomy): domain Eukaryota; kingdom Metazoa; phylum Chordata; class Lepidosauria; order Sphenodontia; family Sphenodontidae; genus Sphenodon; species Sphenodon punctatus. The sequence goes on from QEPC01006898.1 coordinate 703,299, forward strand.
AGAGACGCGGGGGGTGAAAAGGAAGGGGAACAGAGGGAGAGATAAGGAGTGTAACATTCACGAGGATGCGAGGTCCCAGGTGCACGCGCTTGGCTTGGTTACATCGAGAATGATGGCTGGTTGGGCCATGTGGTGAGGATATGAGTACACACTCACAGACCTTAGGTAACAGATTGTACTGGATGGAGGGTATCAGCAGGAGTTAGGGGAGGGGAGCGAGGAGTCGGGTGGGCAGAGCGGAAGACGTGGGTCTTGAGGAGGGATTTGAAGGGACGAAGGGAGGGGGCTAGGTGGATGTGGTCAGGGAGGGAGTTCCAGGCATGGGGGGCAGCTAGGGAGAATGGTCTAATGTGGTTAGGGGAGCAGGGGAGGCGTGGGAGGGCGAGAGAAGGGACAGAGGAGGAGTGGAGTTCACAGACTGGAGTATGGAGGGAAATTAGTGCAGAGAGGTAGGGGGGAGCAAGGTTGTGAAGAGCTTTATAGGTGAAGACTAGGAGATTGTGCAGGATTCGTTCAGGAAGGGGGAGTCAGTGAAGAGAGGAGAGGAGGGGCTGCACGTGGTCGAAGCGATGGGTGAGGTGGATGACCCTGGCAGCAGAGTTTTGGATGGAGATAAGAGGAGAAAGGTGAGAGCAGGGGAGGTCAGTGAGAAAGAGGTAACAGTAATCGAGGCAAGAGATGACCAGGGCACAAACAAGGGTTTTGGCAGAGGAGACAGAGAGAAAAGGACGAATCTTAACACTGTTATGGAGGGAGAAGCGACAGGATTTGGCAACAGAGTCAATGTAGGGTTTAAAAGAAAGGGGTGAGTCAAAGATGAAGCCTAAGCTACAGGAGGGGGAGGAGGAGGAGATGGGAGGGGAGAAGAGGGGAGAGAGAGGAGGCAAAGTCCAGGGGGTTAATGGCCTGCAGGTCACAGAAGGAGCGTGGAGAAGGGAAAGAGGAAGGGGGACAGTGGGAGACCTTGAAAGAGGCAGGGAAGTGGTCAGAGATGGGATGAGGATCAAAGACAGAGCAGTTCCTAGAGAAGACGAGGTCAAGAGAATGGCTGGTAGCGTGGGTGGGGGAGTTGGTCCAAAGGTGGAGGTTAAAGGAGGACGCTAGTGAGAGGAAGTGAGAGATGGAGCGCTGGGAAGCGACATCAATGTGAATGTTGAAGTCACCGAGGATGAGTGGGGGTATCGTCGGAGAGAAAGAAAGTGAGCTAGGACTCAAATTCAGAGAAAAAAGAGAAGAGAGAGCCAGGGGTGGTGGTAAATGACAGTGACACAGAGATGGAGGGGGGAGTAGAGGCGCACAGAGTGAGCCTCAAAGGAAGGGAAGAGGAGAGAGGGGGAGGAGAAAGTGGTTGGAATTGACAGGAGTTAGTGAGGAGGAGGCCCACGCCACCACCCCGGCCTTTTGGGGCGTGACTGGTGAGAAAAGGAGAGACCCCCAAAGGAGAGGGTAGCTGGGGTGACAGAATCGGAGGGGGAGATCCAAGTTTCAGTAAGGGCACAGAGCTGGAAGGAGTGGGAGAGGAAGAGATCATGGATGTAGGGTGCTTTATTGGCAGAGGATTCTGCCCTGGCCTTTTAAACAATTTTATGACAATTTACACCATTTGAGAAATGAAATGAAATGAAATGAAAAAAAGTAATCTAACCTCCCCTTCCCCTGCCATTCCCCATTTTCCTGGAAGATGTATTGTCCTTTGTTATTCACAGCAGAATTCTGATTCTTTTTCTGTGGATGTGTGTGCTGAATTCTCATCCTGCCCTAATTTTAATCTCCTCCGTTCCCATTTGTGCTCAGACTCATGCTTTTCCACTTTTCGTTTTCAGAGGGTGAGGGAAGACATTTTACTTTCAAGTTGACAAAGTCCAGCTGCACTTTAAATAGTCATAGCAGAACAAAGTAGTCATTTTATTATCGCTGCTGTCTTATCTCAAAGAGGTAACATAAATCCAATAAACAGACCTCACACTAAAATAGAGGTGGGAGAAGTTGTCCTTTGTAGAGATCAAAGCCTGAAGCCCATATTTAAGCAATTTCCAAGATCCTCATTTTAAAAGATTTGTATTTCTTTGTATTTATTATGGTAACAAGTCTTCATTGACAATGTATTCTACTTTTTGAAATGTAAACACTATTTACATGCATTGTGAAAAGTAGATGCATATATGTCAGTACATACATGCATTTATATATGTATGCGATACAGAGCTGGCATGGGTGCTGAAGGTCTAGTCATGCTCCACCTGGGCTGGAACCCTCCCTCAGCTGCTTCACAAAAGGACTCCCCCCCCTGCAGAAAAGAAAGCCCCTTCACTGCCAAAATGGCGGCAACGGGTAAATTGTCGAGCCCACCCCCCGCCAAGAGGTGGGAGACTCAGGGACGGGGCCACACAGCGAAGCCTATTAGAAGGCTTCGGCTGCGGGAAGTAGAGAGGTTGCCAGGGCAACCACCCTTGGTGCACAGGTGCGGGCCCGTGCTGCGTGGGAATTGTTGGAGGCATGCCCCTTTTAGGCGGGATGTGTCTCCTGTTTCACCGCATGCAGCGGCATTCCAGTGTGTGGAGGCAATCAGACAGCAGCAAGAACATTGCTGCTGCATCGCCAATCTCCATCGAGGGAAGGAAGTGGTCTTCCCCTGGTGCAATGGGAAGGACCTGGAAGAAGGGAGCGATGCAGAAGAAGACTCCAGCAGCGGCCGGGGCCCGACAGGACACCACGAGGGGATGGAAGGAGGACAGTGGTGGGGGAAGGCAAGTATCTCCCCCTCCCCCCAGGGCGGTAATCTTTGCGAGGCTCCTCCAGTGTGAGGGCACACAGCTGCAATCCCGGCAGGGAAGGACAGGTCTTGGGGAGCATGGGGGTGGGGCAAGAAGGGAGGCCCGAGCCCCCACCGGAACTCGTGACTGGCAGAGCAGGGCAGCACAGGGGCCAGGCCGGCCCATCCCACCCTCCAGACCAGCAGGGTGTCCACCAGGGAGGGCGAGTGATAACCCCCTCAGCGCAGTATAGGCAATAGGGAGAGGGAACAAGAAGCAGCAGAGGAGCCGGACCCCCCTTGGAAAGTACTAGCCCGGGGAAAGATAGGGAGGCCATGGCCCCCCCACAGGTGGGAACGGAAGATCCCCAGGATGGCACATGCAGGGCCCAAGGCTCCACCACGATGTGGGTGGGGGGAACTACACCCCAGGGAGGAGGCTGTGAACCCATGGGGCAGCTGGTAATTGGGGGAACAATACACCCCAATGCCGTGAGAGCAGGATACGGGGTTGGGGGACCCTTATGGGGTACCTGGGTTGGCACTGTACCAGTGTCAGGGAGCGGGGAGAGCGGCAAACCCTACGGGGGGAAGGGTCCAAGCGCCTGGCAGACCTGCGATCTCTGCTTCTCTCTCAACAGAGGGTTCACCACCAGCCAGAAGAAAGAGGACTCAGGAGCCCATGCAGATGGAGGGCCCCTCGGATGCAACACAGGATCTTGGCCCTTGAGGCGGAACTCCAGGGCGATGAAATGGAAACTGAGGTGCTACCACTGGCAAGGCACCATGAAGGGGATCCTGGGGGCGAGCTGAGAGGAAGCACCGATTTACCAGGTCAGGTTGAGATTGAGGCCAGGGACGTGCCAAGGAAGGAAAAGGCATGGCAGGATAGGGATGTGATGGGGGGCGGAGTAAGGCCCCTGCTAGAAAGGGATGACAGCCCCTACCAAGTATGGCCCCCGGTACAACCTACCCAGTTATGGGAAAACAGCTCCCCCAGCTCAGTAAGCCAGGCGGGGGTCCCTCAGTTAATGTCCCTAAATGGACCATGGGTTTGGGTCATGCCTGCAGTTCCCACGGGTCCCTCCCCAGCAGCGGTGGCCATGGCAGGGGTGGGGGAGATGGGTGGCACGCCGACGAACGAGAAGGGTGGGGCCTTGGCCCAGGTGTAGTCACATCAACCGAGGAAGGGACTAGTCAGACGGCACAGGTGGCCAGCTGTCCTCCCCCACCACCGGGCAGGGCCATTCCTAGCATGGCAGCCCATTTTGGGGAGCACCTGCACCCGGTCACGAAATTAAAAAAATGAAAAGGGGAATATGTGGACCTGTTCATCCTGCTGTTCAGTGACCCAATTGTGGATCACACTGACAAGGAGGATGAAAGAGAAAGAAAAATTCCGCCACCCAAAGGTGGATCGCAGTTGGGCAAACTGGACCGCCACGTTTGCAATCTATATGGGGGTCATTCTCCAGAAAGACCTGGGAAAAGGGTTAGAACTTCACAAATATTCCAACATAGTATGCAGGGCTTACGGGACAGGGCCAGCTGGGGCATGGTTGTGCTATGACGAGGCATTCTGTCATAGGGCAGTCAACACACCAGGCTTGAGGTGGGATACTCATGCACCTGACGTATGGTTGGAGTGCATGATATATGCCACCAATGTACCGTGAGCGGATAGCAGTCACCCCCTGGTAAGAGGGGGGGTCGCCCCAGCAAACGAGTCATTTCACGGGGAGAGCCGGAGAGGGTTCCAGTGCAGACCCAGCCCATGTTGGGAGTACAACCGGGCGGGATGGTGCATTGAGCATCCTGCATATTTCATCACAGGTGTTCGAATTGAGGGTTGGGGAACACCTTGCTACCAACTGTTTCCGGCCCAGGCACAAAGGTGGAAGAGGGAGGTATGGGAAGGGCGGGGGAAATGGAAAAGGTGGCCAAGGATCCACCATGGGGGCCCGCCCTGCCAAAGGGACCAACTCCAATCAGAATTGAGCACCTGGAGGCGGCTCTCATGGGACATCTCGATCAAGGGGAGGTGGACTATGTGGTACAGGGTGTCACGTTTTGCGAGGTCCCATAAATTACAAAGGGAAAGTGAGCTATGTAGTTTAGCTGAACTAATCAAACTAAATTGGGCTGCACTTTTTCCCAAATTGTATAATATGAGTTTACACTTTACTTTAATATCCAACTAGCAAAGTAAGTATTGTAAAAATGACAATACATTTATAAATAAGGGAACATGAGACTTTTGGATTATAAAAATATATGCAAAGTTTACTTAAATATAAATAGAAAATATCAGTAGCTTACATAGAATGGTATAATAGCCAATCAAAGTTACATGATCTTAAAACATTTCTATCTTAAGAAAAAGCTTGTAAAAGCTTAACATATGCACAATTCATTGGCTCAAAGATATCAAGAATTTATACTTTACATTCAATCCAGATTCATCCCTCTGCCATAAAGATGTTAAATGAGAAGGAAATCCAATGGTATTTAGGATTTCCAATCTGAGGATCAATTCTCTGTGTCTCCCATTTTAAAGCTTGCTTAAAATGGGAGGTTCAGATCCTTAGACTGTCACGCTGACATCAGATACACATCAGTCAGTAAGGAGATACACTGGATTCTAATTGGCTCTCTTAAAGAAACCAATCAAAGTTTTGACTTTCTCTCAAAGTTTAAAATGAATAGAAGCCTTGTATTTTTATCAGAGATAATTGTCAGATTACAGAGAGAAAATAACCAGATCCTAAAGTTATTTCAATATTTATCTCAACCATTAATTAAGCAAATATGTTAGCTAAAATAAACTAACTTAAATCTTTCCTTTGTTTGAGATGATCTGAAGCTGGTATCATCCTTCATTTGGAAGGGTGTAATAAAACTCCAGACACCTAGAGATAACATTCCAGATATCTTGTCTTGAGAAAACCTAAGCTAACCAGAGGGAGTTAGGCTAGCTAAAACGGGCCTCATTTTATAGCTGGTCATTTGGCTGTTTCCTTGGCAACAGTCAAATGTCAATTTAGGGAGCTTGGAAAGAAACTTCTATTGGAATGCAGACTAATGGGGCCCTAGCTTGAACCATTATAATCACAGAAGCTGATTTTAAAAATCAATGCTTGTAAAGCACAATTAGCTTACATTAAAATAGAAAGTTAACATATAAAAACTCAAAGTTAATACATTTGGAACACAGATAGCCAAAATATATAGGCTTATAACTGGAAATACATGACAAGGGGTTTAAACAGGGATTCCTTATCCTGGCGGGCATGGTACTGCAGCAGGGGACAGTGCACAATCTAAAATCCATGGTCTTGAGGAGGTCGTGAGACAAAAAATAAAAAAAGAAATGGTTGCAGGCATGTTAGCAGGCCCATTCAGACAACCCTCTATGAGTACTCTGGTAGTGTCCCCTCTGGGAATTGTCCCGAAAAAGGCAGTGGGTGAGTATCACCTGATACATCACCTGTCTTATCCACAAGAAAACTCAGTAAATGATGCAATACCTAAGGAGTTAACAACAATTAAGTATGCATCATTTGATACAGCAGTAGAAAAGGTCAAAGCAATGGGCAGGGAAGCCCTCCTCGCTGAGTGTGATGTGAAGTCAGCGTTTCGTTTGCTACCAGTCCATTCCAGGAGTTTCCATCTATTAGGCTTTCAATTTGATGGAATGTACCATTATGACCACACGATGCCAATGGGATGCTCCATATCCTGTTCAGCATTTGAGCGATTTAGTTTGCTGATTGAATGGGTCCTGAGACAAAGGATGCAGGCCAGGGACATGACAAAATACTTGGACGGCTTCTTGATAATAGGTCGCCCGGTGGGGGGGGAATGCGCCACCGCCCTGTGAACCTTTCAGGAGGTGGCCCAGGAGTTAGGCATTCCGCTCGCCCCAAAGAAGACAGAGGGGCCAGCAAGAAAGCTTACCTATTTGTGCATTGAATTGGATACGGACAGGTTGCTGTCACGTCTGCCACAGGATAAGTTGGGGGCACTGAAAGAAAAGGTCAAGGGGTGTATGGAAGCCTGCAAGATTATGGTACATACATTACAGTTGTTAATTGGTAGCCTCAATTTTGCCTGCCGGGTGGTAGCACCAAGGACGGCATTCCTTTCCAGGCTATATGACAAGCTGAGAGGAGAACTGGCACCCCATCACTGGATAAGAGTAACCCATGAGATGAGACAGGATATGGGTGTGTGGTTGCAGTTTCTGGAAGAATTTAACGGGGTGAGTTTCTGGAAGGAGAAATGGTTAATACAGGCGGATTTGCAGGTACATTCAGATGCGGTGGGAGGAGTAGGATTTGGGGTTTATTTCAGGACACACTGGTGCGCAGCGCCTTGGCCAACAGAATGGCACACAGTTGGAATCACCAGGGACCTAACTTTTCTCGAGTTGTTCCTGATCGTAGTCACAGTGCTACTGTGGTTGGGGCAATTTGCCAATCGGGCGGTCCTGTTTTGGTGTGACAATCTAGTGGTGGTGCACGTGGTCAACATGCTCACGTCACGGTCTGACAGGGTCATGAGCCTAGTACGGACACTGGTCCTGGAGTGTTTAAAAAGCAACATCTTGTTCCGGGCAAGACACGTCCCTGGAATCGACAATGGCATAGCTGATGCTCTTTCTCAGTTCCAGATGGACCATTTCCAGGAGTTGGCACCAGAGGCCAGAGCTACCCTGGAACCCTTGCCATATGGAACTTTGGGAGGTAAAATTGCAGAACATCATTCAAGGATTCCTGGCCCTTAGAACCCAGATGGCCTATGGTAGGGCATTAAGCAAATTTCAATCCTTTAGGGTGAGGAAAGGGTTGGGGATAGGGTTCCCTATCACTGAGCCGGAAGTTATACAGTTCACAATGGCACTAAAGGATAATGGATTGGCAGTAGGCACCATTGCTGGAAAAGTAGCGGCTTTGAAATTTGCAAAGAAACTAAAAGGCTACACCACACGTGACAACAATTTCTATTTAAAACATATGTTCGAGTCATAGGTGAGGTTGCCAGTTGCCAAGTCCCCCAACAAACACTAGAGCACTGATAACAACACCCATATTGGTCAGACTGGTAAGGGCCCTCCCCAAAATATGTTACGACTTCTTTGAAGCACAGCTGTGTTTACAACAGCCTATGTGATTACGTATTTTGGAGGGTTCCGGATAAGTGAAGTGGTGAGGAACATTGGTCAGGGACACCTGCAACCGGGCATTGGCTGTGGAGGATATCGACTGGGCCCCGGGGCATGTCAGGTTGCAGCTTAAGCGTTCCAAAACAGATCAGAGAAGTAAACGGTGTACGGTTGATAAGATAAGATAAGATTTATTAAAGTTTAGCCATAGGCCATCGCTAGACAAACAACAGAAACAAGCAAACAAATACCTAGCCCATAAGGCCGGACGATTAAAACAAATAAAACTACATGGTACATAGTACATAGGTTAATATAATCAAAATTAAACAGAAAGGAATACTAAAAAGAACCCCTGGTTCTTTAGCCTAGATAGTGCAATTTACTTAGAACACCTTTTGTCAAACAATCATTCCATATGACCCTCCTCTTCTTTTTGAGAACCTACCAAGGAAGCACAGGACATGAACCTATCCCTCAAGACGAAAGCCTGTACTAGGAAATCCATGATTTCCTGGACAAATTCCTGTCCCGACAAGGCATTTTGAAACAAATTATGCTCCGACCTACCCGGATATTTTCCCAGGAATGAGGAAAGAAATTGCCTCCTAATTGAGTCATACAACCAACAGGAAAAGAGCATATGCTGGACTGATTCTAGTCCCAGATGATCATACACAATCGCTCATGATATTTAATCCCCTGGACTCGCCCCTGTAATATATTTGTGGGCAGGGCATTTAAACGCGTGCATAACATAAGGTACTTGGCTCGAGCTGAGCCTTTAGATTTCAAATAACTAGGAATCTCGTCTGGTCCTGGCATGTATAAAAAGTAATCTCTCAAATGCGAAGACTGCCTGACTACAGCAATATCGTTTTGTCTAGATATATCATGTAACCTGGTAAGAACCAGGTTTCTTGCATATCCTAGGGGGCAAGCTCCCAAATACTCTCCTGAGAGACCCATGGACTTTAAACAAGTATTCACGGCTACTACCCAGGAATCCTTATAACTATTCTTAACATAACAGGTCAACAGGTCACATTGTGCTCCATTAAAGATTTTGAGCCATAGTTTCAGTGCTGCTTCCCATCCCATTTGGTCCCAGCCCATCTGTCCTACCTCCAGACGCACTGCTGCAGCTGGAGTACCAAGTGGGACCCTCAAAAGTTTCCGAAAGAAATTTAACTCTAAGGTTCCTAATTTAGATTTAATTAAAGGGGCAGTGTATGGTTGAGTTATTCAAGAGTGGCCCTGAGTGTCCAGCTGTAGTGTCGGGGGGCACTGTTTATTCATAGACATGAGGGCAGTATGACCGGAATCCAGTGTACCGCAGTCATGCGGATGGCTTTAAACATATAGATTTGCCGCCACGGGATTTTGGATCCCATTCCTTCAGGATTGGGGTCGCCACAACCGCAGCACCGGCAGGTCTGCTGGAGGCAGCAATCAAGGCAGTCGGTAGATGGAGGTCGAATGCATATAAACGATACATAAGAACATAAGGAACTAATACAATTATTGTTTGTTACCAGGATTCAGGGCTCCTATGACTGAATGACGACTTGTGTGGATCGTGGGTCACAGCCTAGTGAGGTGGGCAAGCAGAGCTGCTGCACGGACCCCATGGGGATGGCATCTGGGATTGGCTGCATGGGCCTGTATTAAGTGGATGGGGCGGAGTGGCATGAGGTGGGACCACCTGCTCCCACTGTTGTTGGAGCGGAGGAACCTCCCTGCACCACAGATTCTTGTGATCCACCTGGGGGGAAATGATTTGCCTGGTCGGAAAGGAGTTAATCTGATAATTCAAATTAAAGAGGATTTGTTGGTAGATAGGGATAAATTTAAGGGAATACATATCACCTGGACGAATTTGATCCCCAAGATGAATTGGGCCAGATCGATAGAATCCATAAAAGTATTAACAGGGAAATAGGAAAATGGGTGACAAGTTTGGGCGGGACGGTCATTAAACACACTGGAATAGTTCATACCCAATCTGAATTATACCGACACGGTGTGCACTTGTCCCAAGTGCGAAATTACATGTATTTGGCTACCCTGGCTGAGTATTTCGAATCCTTGTTTGTTTAAGAGGCGGTGGGTGTCGGGGTGATTCGCTACCGGCCACCCCTTTGTGGCAGGGGTCCAGTATGCTATTATAGGTTAAATAGTAAGAAATTAGGATAATGAGAGTCATCTCCTTAAGAGATGGGGAGATGACACCTGGTGTAATGCGGGGCACAGCATTCACTGGGCTCATGACCCTGGGAGTCGTGTCTTAGCGGGGTGAGTAGGGACATGCGCTGTCTTCACACCCTGTGGGCACGTGACTCCTTACTCATGCCCACAGTTGGGCCTGCCCTCCTTCGGCCATTTGCCTGTGCTGTCGAAGGAGGGGATTTATTTGCTGCAGGGTACTCACACTGGCAGGCACGTCCAGGGCAGTACCAGAGTTAATAAGTTATTAGTTAGCATACTGGGCCCAAATTGCTTGGTGCAATTACCCACCAGCCTCCATTCATTCTTTAAGATTGATTGAATAAAGAGTGCTGCCATATTTGAACCCAACTTTGGTCTCTGAGTCTTAATTGGGGGGTGCTTCGACAAGCAGGGTCACGGTGGCTGCCGAAGGGTAATAGTGATTAGGAGAGTCAGGTTTGCATGCAGAGGCATTGCTTTTCCTTTTGTTTTTTAGAGCTGCATACTTCAAGCGAATTGTTGGCTGTCATCTGCAGGCACAACAGCTGCAGCTATAAGTCTGTGGGAAGGGGGTTTAAGTATTTAATTTTTTTAAATGGTATTGTGTTTTTTTTAATAGGGGTTTTTATAGAACTTTCCTTTAAATATTTACTGTCTGCCCTCCCCGCAGACTCTTGCCTAACTGCAACCAAGCCAAGCACATGCACCTGAGACTTCGCATCCACTTGCATGTTATTTATCCCTTGTTTCTTCCTATGTCCCCTCTCCTTGTCTTCCCCCTCCATGTCTATTAGATTGTAAGCCGTAGGCAGGGACCGCATCTATCTTATTGTTCTGTAAAGCACCAGGTACATAGCTGGTGCTATACAAATGCTAATAAAATAATAATAAATAATAATAAATAATAATAATGCCATGGTCATGTCTGTTTTCACCCAATGACTCAATTCTCATTGGCTCAAACGGATCGAGGTCTGCACCCTCAGTCAGAGACAGCTTTAGATCTTTTTAGATATGATCTCCCACTGCTCAAGGGCATTCTTGCACTTAACTGACTTTGTCCAAGCTCCAGGACAAGGCTAAATTACAGTGTACACAAACTAAAAGGCAGTGCCACAACCAGATGCTCAAGAGAGAAATGTTTGACCCAAGGAAATAAGACTTTTGGTTTTCCCTGTGGCCTGCTCCCTCAAGTAGGGATGTCAACTTTCTAATGTGGCATCTGGCTAGGGAGCAATCCACAGCAGTGGCCAAAGCTCAAGTTAAGTAAAACTCAACAGATTGGGGCCTGACACCAAGAAGGACCTAAGGATTTACCTTTCCTTCCCACCTCTGCCTGATCCATTACCCCATAATTTTCTCAAATATGAAGAAGTGGTTTTTCAGTCCCTGAACTCCAACAGATCTCCAGTCTACTACCAACATTCACCCCTCCTCTCTCAGCATTTGTTTTAAGTTCCTAAATTGCAGGATTCTTTCAATAGCTGGAAACAGGATTCTTCCAATTTATTCCAATAGCTGGAAACAGTCTGACCCTTTAACAAGCAGGCTTTCATCACAATTGAATGCACACCACCAAGTTCTTTGGTCAGTTTCACCGAGAATGGAGTCCAGAGAAAGACAACGATAAGATGTACCTTTGTTGAGTTGTCATTGGGTGAAAACAGACATGATGCTAACTCCACTTTAACACCACTTCAACATTTCATATGCATCATAGGGCACCAATACAGCCCTGTAACATGCATAAGAAATGTTAACAGTGTTAAAATGGAGTGAGTGTCATGTCTGTTTTTACCCATTAGCTTTGAAGTCTAATTGAGACATGGTGCTTTCCCAGTTCACATACCCCATGTGGCTTTCCCTGGCCATGTATCAGAAGTGACAATGTGGGCTTTAGTGTATAATGTGTGTTGTGATAGGTCTGGAATTAAGCTACTTAGATTTCTCAATGATCACAAAACAAATGTAGAGTAGAAAAATGGGATGGGTATAAATTAGGATCCCCATGAAAGAGGTACTATGGGGCAGGAACACAAACGCTGGGTAAGATTCTCCTTTTTATAAGGATCAGATGCATCTTTTTTGTCACATCTACCCTATCTTCCTAAGCAGATGGGGCCAAATTTTGATGTTGGTTTACACCCTACACAATTCCACTGATAAATATAAGTGCACAAATCAGCCCAAGGTTTGAACCCAGTGTTTGCATTTTTCCAAACAAAATACCAACAATGCAGTGATTATTATTATTATTATTATTATTATTATTAACAAACATTTATATAGCGCCAGCAGTGTACCTGGCACTTTACCAAGTAATAAAATAGACACAGTCCCTGCCCCTAGGGCTTACAATCTGAGAGACAGGAGCTGGGGGAGAGACATAGGAAGGGGAACAGAGGGAGAGACAAGGGGTTTAACATTCATAAAGATGCGAGGTCTCAAGTGCACGTACTTGGCTTGGTTACGATGAGAATGACAGCAGGCAGATCCATGTGGCAAGGATAAGGGTAAACAGATCTTAGGTATAGGAATAGTGGCTCAGCAGGATAAAGAGTCAGACAGAGCAGAGCGAAAGAGGTGAGTTTTAAGGAGAGATTTGAAGGTATGAAGGGAGGGGGCAAGGCGGATGTGGACAGGGAGGGAGTTCCAGGCATGGGGGGCAGCAAGTGAGAAGGGACGAAGGCGCTTAGGGGAGCAGGGAAGGCGTGGAAGGGTGAGAGAAGGGACAGAGGAGGAGCGAAGTGCATGGGCTGGAGTATGGAGGGCGATAAGTGCAGAGAGGTAGGGGGGAGCAAGGTTGTGAAGAGCTTTATAGTGATTTTGTGTGCGTGCTATGGGTCCATGTGTATCAGTAGCTAGAAAGTATCACTGCAGCTCATTTCACTTGTCACCTAGGAAGAGGTGTGAATCTTGCTGTGTAGAGAAACCTAGGGTATTGCATTAACATGGTACTATGCCTGCCAACTGATCCTATTATTCTTATAATTCTTTTAACACTAACTAGGCAGGAAAGCAATTTGATCACACTAAGCAATTTATTCGCATACTGGTAGACGTATTCATCACAGAATATTTTGCAGTAGGTCTTAAAATAACCCACCACAGGAAGGTCACAAGATAAGTCAATTAAAGTCCCACAAGTTGAAAATGCTTGTGAGGAATATTGACATTTGGTTATTTCTTTAGTCTAAAGCTGTAATGGATCTCAAAGGAAATATTATTGAGACACTGTGCAAAGGGCTTATTTTAATGATCATTATCTTTCTCCTCTCCTCAGACTACATTCCCCCATCTCATAAAAGGCAGAAGAACTATCCTCTCAAACCAGAATTAATATAAAAACATACCAAAGAAGGCAGTCCTTTTAATGATACTTACAAATGAGACCTTTTGGATACCTGCTGCTAGTCATGTAGAATTACTTGGGTTTGATTATTTGCTCATCTTTAGGCTCACAGCTTTATTTGTTATCTGGCATATACACAAGTGGATTCTTATCCCTTCTGTTTCTGGCTCTCTTTATCCATTAGAGTCATTTTTCCTCTGGGCTGATGGTGCTATTTGATTTGAGTTTTCCTAAGTTAGGTAAATAAATAGAAAGAGAGGTTCTTTTTCCTGTTAGCAAATTTTTTCACAATCTTCCTCGGACCAGAAATCGTCCACAGCAAAAGCATGTTTTCCTACTGTACAATCATTATTAGAACAATGGCAAATATTATCAAAGATCTAAATGGCAGACATAATATAGAAGATTTAACTTGCCTTCATTTTTCATATATTACATGCTCTCTGTTTTGATTTTTTTTTTACTTGAAAAACACTCTTCTCCAGGCTTGAATTTATAAAATAAAGCAGTGTCTATGCAATTTACGTGGAACAAAAATACTTTACCAATTTTTACTTGTGAAGTACTATTCTACTATAAGTTTGCACTAGCAGCTTTGGCCCCAAAGTTCCTCTGTAGTATATGTTCCATTCACTTCAGTGGGCATAGGCTGAGAGAGTGACTTGATGTCTGATTAAGAGTGTCCTCACAACTTGACATTTAAGTTCAAAACTCATGAGCCTGGTTAGATTCTCAGCTGGTTTTAGATATGAGAAATGACCAGAAAAGCTTTTACCACTTGCATCTGGTTAGCATACTAGAGCTGAAAGAGGATACCTGCAAAAAAACAGGTAACCTGCCAAACGTCCAGTAAAATGGGTAACCTTTCAAATTTCCAATAATAATAATAATAATAACATTCATAAAGTATGTTGGTGGTGACAGTCAACTACAGCATAAAATAAATACATTATGTAACATAAGAGCATCAGAGAATACAATACTCAGTAAAGCCCAGCCACGGGGACGGAGGGGGACGGAGGGGGCCCAGGACCATGGGCAGGGGCAGCAGCAAGCAGCGTGGCGGGCGGGAGCTCACCGAGGTAGGTTCCGCAGGTCGGGAGCAGCCAGCGGGGACCAGGGGTCCCCCCCAGACCGGGGTGGGAGCCCACATGGGGGCACCACACCAGGGGGGCCAGGGAGGCGATGCAGGGCTCACAGGCCGCTGCTGGGGGCCCCGGTGGCCCCAGGGCCCGGGTGCCATGCCCAGTGGACCAGGTGGGGCCAGTGCAGCATGCCCCGGCGGTACCCCTGCAAGGACATGTAGTGGGCGATCAGGTAGTAGGCCTCGAAGGGATCGGGCATGGTGAGGGCCAGCTGCACATCCACACGCGCCCACACCGCCAACAGGGATGACATCTCCACCGCGGAGGGCTCCGGCACACAGCAGGCAGCAGAAGGGGGCCACGGAAGATGCCCCAGCTCCAGAAGCCGCTGGAACGCCGCCCCACGGGTGCGCTGGTACCCACGGGCCCCGTGAACACAGGAGAAGTAGCTCACGGCCAAGGCAGGGCCACCCTCGGCCAGGCACTCCGAGTAGGCGCCCAGACCACACACCACCAGCGCTGACACGGTCTCCGAGGCGCTCCAGGGCACATGGGCGCACAGCACCTCCGGGATGCGCCCCTCGGGGAAACGAGCCAGCCCCAGGGCCTCCGCATGCAGCCGGCAATCACGGGCGCTCACCACATGGCCAAAGTAACGGAGCCCGGAGCTCAGGCTCTCGTAGGCACCTGCACGGCTCCCCGGGCCGGCCAGGAGCAGCTGCACGGCAGGGGTGTGCCACAGGTCGCACAGAGACATGGTCTCGCGGAAGGCCCAGATATGGGGGGCCCCTTGGGGGCCGGACAGCGGGAGCCCCATGGATGGGCAGCCAGCCATGGTCCAGCACAACAGGGAATGGGACACGGAGCCCGGAGGGCACACAGACTGCCCAGGGCCGGGAGAGGCTCGGCCCGGCCCCCGGGACAGGGAACACGGGCCCGCACCGCAACATTGTAGCACAACAGAGCGAGGCGTAGGGTGCGGGCCCGGCACAGCTGCAGAGAACAACAGCGAGCTCTCTGTCTGCCTAATCGCACCTTCAAGGCCATCCCGCTACAAACAGCGAGGGGAGGGGGCCCGGGGTGCTGGGGGCGGGAGCAGCCGGAACGCACCGGCACAGGGCGCGCGCAGGCCCGCGAGGCCGACCCCCGGGCGGAGCCACCAGCACCGGGCCGCCATAAGCGCTCCCAGCCCCCACCGGGGCCCCAGCACCATGGAGCGCGATAGGGCAGGTGGGAACTGGATGTTCCTCGCGCTCGCGGCTGAGTGGCACCGTGACCACACTGAGCAGCTGTGCCTCCTGACCGAGAGGGTGCACCTGGCCGTCCGCCTGCGCTATGTCCTGGCCCTGCGGGCTGGCGTGCGCCTCCGGGGCCAGCAGGCCCGCAGGAGAGTCCGTGCCCGGCTCAGGGCTCGGCGCCGGGCCTGGGGGGCGTGGCTGGCCGCCTGCCGGAGCCTCACCCGGCCCGCTGCGCTCCGAGGGGCCGCGAGGCGGTTCCGCTGGGCAACGCAGACCCTCCGCCGGGCAGCGCTGCTGGCCATGCCCATAGCGCGGAGCCTATGGGTCACGGAGCGGCCCCAGGCCTGGTGGGAGCGGGCCCAGGCCCACTGGGGGGAGGCCGAGTGGGGGTCCCACTTCCGGATGGGCAAGGCCACCCTGCTGCGCCTAGCGGAGCTCCTCACGCCCTGGCTGGAGCGGCAGCACACCTCCATGCGGGAGCCCATCCCCATGGTCCAGCGGGTGGCCATAGGGGTCTGGGCCCTCGCAACGCCCGACTCCTGCCGCTCCGTGTCCCAGCACTTCGGGGTGGGGCTCAGCACGGTCGCCTGCATCGTGCGGGATGTGTGCGAGGCTGTGGAGGGCGTGCTCCTCGACAGGACCATCCAGCTCCTGGACCAGGGCGCTGTGATGGCTGGCTTCGCGGCCGGGGGCTTCCCGAACTGCATCGGAGCCGTGGACGGCACACACATCGAGATCCTGCGCCCGGCCGCGGGGGAGGCCCTGGAGTATGTGAACCGGCACGGATACTACTCCCTGCACCTGCAGGGGGTGGTGGACCACCGGGCCCGCTTCATAGACATCTACACGGGCAACTCCGGCCGGAGTCACGACGCCAGGATCATGACCATCTCCCCCTTCTATGCCCGCATGTACCGGGGGGACTTCGCGGACATGGGCATGAGGTGGATCGAGGGTGTTCCCATGCCCCCCTGCATCCTGGGGGACCCCGCCTACCCCCTGACCCGCTGGCTGATGAAGGTCTACCCTGTCCCGAACACCCCAGCGGAGCAGGTATACAATACCCGCCTGTGTGCGAGCCGGACCGTGGTGGAGCGTGCCTTCGGGGCCCTGAAGCAGCGCTGGAGGAGCCTAGCTGGCCGCCTGGACTTCACCGTCCCGACCTCGGCCCTGGTGATCGGTGCCTGCTGCGTTCTGCACAATGTGTGCGAGACCGAGGGGGCGGCCCTGGAGGCCCCCGAGCCCCACCGGCCCCCCGGTCCTGTGCCCCTGTACGTGAACGCAGGGAACCCCAGGGAGTACCGGTATGCCAAAAGGATCCGGAACGCCCTGGCAACCCACATCGCCCGGGGGGGGCCGCTGTGAGGGCCTTCCCACCCCTGGGGGCCCCACCCCCGTTTCCGTGCCCATGCCCCTGTACACACGGTCCCTCAGCCCTGTCCCCCACAAACTGGGTCGGGGCCCACTGTCCCGTTAGCAGACTTTATTGCCCACACAGTGCACACAATCACCCTGTGCCCCCTCCCCACCTCCATCCCCGTGACCCCGTCCAGCACCCGCCCTCATGTGGCCCTCCCCCTCCCCCCCTTCCCACCATCCCCCCGCGTTTCCTGGGCCGACCCCTCGTGCGGCCGCTTGGGCCCACCGAGCTCTGGGAGCTCCCCTCCCCCCCACTGTCCGTGTCCCCTGCCGTGTCCTGGGCCGGCCCCGGCCCCGGCAGGGGGCCGGGCGGCGGGTGGGCAAGGGTGCCCGGCGCCCCGGTCGCTCCCCGGGGGGGCTGCACCCTCCGGAGCCCCGGGGGCACTGGGAGGCACATGCGAGGGCCCTGGGGGGGGGGGGGGCGCCAGGGGCGGCAGGGCGGGGCCCGGGGGCGCCGAGGGGCCCGGCATGGGGACCTGGCCGGGCAGGGCGCCCGGAGGTGCGCCTGCCATCACGTAGGCACACATCGTGCCCGCATGCAGGAGCAGGGAGGTCCCGATGTCATGGGACCTGTCCATCTTGGCACTGTGCTCCCGCACCATGCCCTGTATGTCCTGGCGGAGGCCCCTGAGCAGCCCCTGCTGCCGGTCGTGCTCCCGGCGCTCCCGCCTCCGCTCCAGGCGCACCTCCGCCTCCAGCCGCCTGTCCGTCTCCAGGGCCTGCTCCAGGGAGCGCTCTATGGCCGCCTCCATGCGGTCCACGGAGGCGATCATGCGCTCCCCCTGTTCCTCCGCCTTCCGGACGATGTCCTCCGCCTGCTCCTCCCTGCGCCTGCGGACCCGCGCCCGGTACTCCCTCATCCGCTGGGCTGGGGCCACGGGCGGCGGAGGCGCCGCGCGCGGGGGCTGCCCTGTGGGAATGGGCGGGTGGGTCAGTGCCGGGCCCTGTCCCCTAGCTGGGTCGGGTCCCGGGGCCCCCTGCCCCCCCCTCCCCCCCTGCGGCCGGGGGCCCCCTGGGCTGGCGCCCGGGGGGCCCTCCCTCCATCCCGGCTCTTCCGCCTTACCTGGGTCCGGCACCTGTTCTCCTGTCCCCTCCGCGGGGGCCTGCACCGTCTCGCTGCCCCGCTCCTGGGCCTCCCCATGTCCTGCGGGCGGGAGAGGGGGGAGTGGGTGATGGGGGTTGGATGTGGCCCCTCCAGCTGGGCCCCCCACGGCCCCCTGGCGTGGGTGCGGGTCCATGGCCCGGGCTGCCCCCGGGCCCCCCGCCCCCGCCCCTGCCACCGGCCCCCTGGTCGTGCCCCCCCCTGCCCTGGGGGCCCGCATACCCTCGATGTCGGTCTCGGAGCCCTGGGAGCCCGGCGCCTCGCCCTGGGAGTGCTCCCCCAGGGACCACAGGCTGAGGGTGGTGAGGGTGCCGACCTCCGACTCCGCCTGGCCGGCTCGGCGTTGGGAACTCTCCGGGCTGCTGCTGGGGGGGGCCTTGGGGTTTCAGCGGGTCCCGGGTGGTCCTCCTGGGGGTGGGGGTCCCCGGAGCTCGTGTCTACCGGGCGGGCGGCGAGGGGAGGGGGTACCTCGGCCCGCTCCCTGCCCTGGACCACAGCGCTGCCCACGAGGCGTGGGGCAACAATGGAGCCCTTCATGTGAAGGATGCGGTCCAGGGCATCGTAGTAGGGGGCGGTGCGGGCCCCGTGCCCGGAGCGGCTGTTGTTGTCCTTGATGGCCTTGTACCCCCTCTTGAGTTCCTTGGCCTTGGAGCGACACTGGCTGACTGTGCGCTCGTGCCCCGCCGCCTCCATGTCGCGCACGATGTCCCGGTAGACGTGCTCGTTCCTCTGGTTGATTGCGAGCTCCAGCTGGTACTCGAGGGTCCCCCATATCCGGATGAAGTCCCGGGTCTCCTGTAGGCCCCACTGGCCCCCTCTGTGGTAGGCCTTCTTCCGGCTCGGCCCCTGCTGTTCCTCCTCCTGGTCCAGCTCCTGCTCCACCTGCACCTGCTCCTCCTCCACCTCCTCCTGGGGGTGCGCCTCCGGGCGCGCGGGGCCGGGCTCGTCCTGGGGCTCGTCCGCCCGGGCCGTCTTTCGTGTCTGGGGGGGAGGGGGTGAGTGGTTGCTGGGTGCGGGTGTGGCCCCTCTCGGGGGCCCCCTGCCCCCCTGCCTTGCACCCGGGGTCCCCCCGGCCCCCCCATGGGGGGTTCACCCGTGCCCCCTGTTCCCCTCCCGTTGGGTGCCCTTACCCTTTTCCTGGGTGCCTCCTGTGGGCCCGTTCCGGCCGCTGTCCCCGGGGCGGCGCGACCCGGCTGCAGCTGTGGGTGTTGTTCCCGGGCCGCCTCCCTGGTCGGGTGCTCCCGTGTGCCCCCTTCCTGCGCCTGTGCCCCCTCCGCCTGCATCGCTGGGCCTGCCTGCACCTCCTCCGCCGCCTGTCCCGCCGCTGTCGCTGTCTCTGCCTCTGCCTCCGCTCTCTTCCGCTTCCCTACTCGCTCCATCCCGCCATGCTTGCTTGCTGCTGCTCTCGCTTTAAATCTCCCTCCGGTGGTTGTGTTGATGCTGGTTGCCTGGCAGCGACGCTGCATGCCTTCTCCCCGGCTGGGGCTCGTTTGGTTTGGTTCCGCTCGGGGATTGGCGTCCAGACGTTACGTTTCCTTGGTTCCCTGTGGGGGTTCGTTTGACCACGCTTCCCTGGACCTTCCCCCGGCTAGCCCGGGAAGCGTGGTTGCAACCGACCCCATGTGGGTATTGAGCGTGATGAACATCTGGCGCGCGCCGTTCAGACGTTCAGGGCCCTTTGGCCTCACGGGGGGGTTGAGCGTGGTTCAGTGTGGTTGAGCATGATCTCGTAATGTCTGAAATCACCCATTCAGGGCTCTTTGGCCCCACCGTGGGGTTGAGTATGGTTCACTGTGTTTGACTGTGATCTCATAATGTCTGAAAACACCCATAATCTCTTTATGGAATTTTTTCCCATCTTCCTTCCTGAAATTTCCAGTACCTGAATCAACTTGGTAACTATTGGGTACCATGTTGTACCCAATTATGATCTGATCTGGTACACAACATCCTGAAATGTCAACTTACAGAATGTTGACTTCTGGTACTGATTTTTGACATTTTTGTTGATATAACAACTTCTGACATCAATATATCAGGTTTCCGTCAAGTTCTGACAATTTTTTTGCAACTTATGTTCCAGAACTACCTTCTGTTCCATGTTTTTTACTCTTTTTTTCAACTGTTCTTCTTAAACACTTATTTCGGGGTTTTGCATCCCAGAAAATCAACTTTCCGGTCCTGAGAAACTACCCGCCAACTCGATATACCAATTCGGGTTGAAGGGGTACACTCAGGAAGATGAGGGTCCAGATCATCGATCTGTCATTATCCTTGAATGAATACCCTCATTATTTTATTTATTTATTTATTTAAATGTTATATCCCGCCCCTCCTGCCTTCAGGGAAGGAAGCATTTCTGCTTCCTTCCCCCTCAGTCTTTGGCCCTTTTCACACAGACACTCTAACACTGATAAAATGGGTGTTACATTTTATTATACATGTTGCAGGGCACCCATAGAGCACACCTGCAGCCCAGCAACATGTATAATAAAATGTAACACCCATTTTATCAGTGTTAAAGTGTCTGCATGAAAAGGGCCTTTCAGGGTTTGGGGGTAGGAACTGGATCTAGGGGCCAGATCCAGGCAGTGTGAAGGGGCCAAATAAAACCTAGCTTTGGGCCGCATTTAGTCCCTGGTTCTGAGATACCCTATCTTGACACACATAAAAACTGTTTTTCAACTCAAGATTGGGCCTCTGGAATAATGTAATTGTGTGCTTTTGATGGGACATCTATGCCCTAAATCTATTTAAAAACTGAAACTAATGGAGGATATAACCACTTATTTATCAAGCAGCATCTCTCACTATCAGCCTGAGACCAGCAGTACATTATCTACACCATATACCTAGTCTCTGTGCTGATACGTAGTGTACTACTTTTTGATCTATAAATGCTTAAACGGCTTGGGACCTGCCTATCCACCGAACATTCAAGTAAGATAGGCCATCTCAAGGAAGCTAAATGAATGCTTTGCATTTGCTTTTGCTGCAGACGATGCTGGCGAGATACCCATACCAAAGCTATCTTTTTTAGGTGATAAATCTGAAGAACTGTCACAAATTGATGTGGCATTAAAAGAGGGTTTGGAGGCAAACTGATAAAAAGTATTAAGTCACCATACCCAGAAAGTATGCACACAAAAGTTCTGGAGGAACTCAAGTATGAAATCGTAGAACTACTATCTGTGTTATGTAACATATCACTAAAATCAACATGTGTACCAGAGGACTGGAAGGCAGCTAGCTAACATGCACTGATTTTTTTAAAAGGCTACAGGAGTGACCGTGGAAACAACAGGATGAATCTATACATCAATAGCAGGCAAGTTCATAAAGGCCATTGAAATAATAGACCAAATGTGATATGATGGAGAAGAGCCAATTTGGTAAAGGGATGTTATGAATCACCAATTTATTTGAATTCTTTGAGGATGCCAACAAGAATGTGGGAAAGGACGATCCAATTCATATTGTGTATCTGAAAGTCTTTGATAAGGTCCCTCACCAAAGAGCCTTGAAAAAACTAGAGGGAAGCAAAGTGATTTGAATGATATCTTTTATTGAACCAACCGCTGTTGGTGGAAATAATAAGCAAGCTTTCGGGACACACTGGGCCCTTCCTCAGGCATGTAGCATAGCCAGTCAAAATTGTAATTTAACATGATATTATAAAATTATGTTATAATGTTGACTAGCTATGCTACATGCCTGAGGAAGGGCCCTGTGTGTCCCGAAAGCTTGCACATTCTCACCAATAGCAGTTGGCCCAATAAAAGATATCATTCAAACGAACTTTGCTTCCCTTTCCGTCACCTGGTACCAACACAGCAACCACACAATCTCTCTGGACTGAAGAAAACTAACCAGACCATTGGATAAAAGGGATGATACTTCTGTGGATAAATAAGCTAAAAGACAGGAAATAAAGAGTAGGAATAAATGGTGTGCTTCTACAGTGGTCTCCAGAGTGCCCTGGGGGTCTGTACTGGGGGCAGGGCTGATTGGTATATATTTAATAATCTGGGGGAAAGGCTGTAAAGTAAGGCAGCAAAATCTGCAGAGAAAATTATTTAAGATTGTTAAGCAGACCGAAGAAGTACCAAAGGATCTCACACAAATAGGAATTATTGGAAAAGAGAAAGAAAAAGAGCAAGTGTGGTATAATGGCTAAGTGCATAGTACTTGGACCAGGAAATTGGGGGGGGATGGGGGGGCTAGTTCAAGTCTCACCTTAGCCAGAAACTCACTGGATGACCTTGGGCCAGTCACAATATTCTCTCAGCCTAACCTTCCTTCAGGGTTGTTGCGAGGAATAAAAGTTGTGCTATATGTAAAACGCTCTGAGTGCCATGGCAGGGGGTGCATTATTAAAATAAAATGGAAATTCATATGTCACTATTTAAATCCATGGTGTACCCAGCTCTTGAATACCATATGCCGCTCTGGTTATCCCATCTCAAAAAGGGCACAGTGAAACTGAGGAAGTTGCAAAGAAGGGTAATAGAGATGAATAGAGGTATGCAACAACTTTCATATAAGGACAGGTTCATTAGCTATGGGGTTTTAAGCTTAGAAGAAAGACAGTTGAGGGGAGGGAGGATATAATAGTAGTTTATCAAGTCCTGATTGGTGTGAAACATGAAAACTAGAGAGCTGCAGTAATGATTATCTATGGAGCAGATGTGGCTCAGTCCCACTAAAAAAATCATACTCCATGAACAAGCTGCTCCCATAGTGACTGTGCAGGGAGCAGATGCTGTTGCTGCTTACTAAGAACTCAGCATGAGCTGGAACCAAGCTACCTGTGAATGGAACGCTTAGGCTGATGTGCAGAGCTCAGAAAATGGCTAAGAATGGATTAGCCCCTCTCTGCATGATGCCAACAGCATAGCAGCCCCAGTTGGGGGGGCTTTGCAAGGCACAGAACAGAGCTTGCCTGGTATGGCTGGAAGGACTGGAGCAGACAGAGAGGGGCTTGTGACAGGGTGAAAATAGACATGATGCTAACCACCCTTTAACCACCCTTGGTGGTCATTTATGCATGTTTCAGGGCTGCATAGGGCACCAATACANCACAGACACTCTAACACTGATAAAATGGGTGTTACATTTTATTATACATGTTGCAGGGCACCCATAGAGCACACCTGCAGCCCAGCAACATGTATAATAAAATGTAACACCCATTTTATCAGTGTTAAAGTGTCTGCATGAAAAGGGCCTTTCAGGGTTTGGGGGTAGGAACTGGATCTAGGGGCCAGATCCAGGCAGTGTGAAGGGGCCAAATAAAACCTAGCTTTGGGCCGCATTTAGTCCCTGGTTCTGAGATACCCTATCTTGACACACATAAAAACTGTTTTTCAACTCAAGATTGGGCCTCTGGAATAATGGAATTGTGTGCTTTTGATGGGACATCTATGCCCTAAATCTATTTAAAAACTGAAACTAATGGAGGATATAACCACTTATTTATCAAGCAGCATCTCTCACTATCAGCCTGAGACCAGCAGTACATTATCTACACCATATACCTAGTCTCTGTGCTGATACGTAGTGTACTACTTTTTGATCTATAAATGCTTAAACGGCTTGGGACCTGCCTATCCACCGAACATTCAAGTAAGATAGGCCATCTCAAGGAAGCTAAATGAATGCTTTGCATTTGCTTTTGCTGCAGACGATGCTGGCGAGATACCCATACCAAAGCTATCTTTTTTAGGTGATAAATCTGAAGAACTGTCACAAATTGATGTGGCATTAAAAGAGGGTTTGGAGGCAAACTGATAAAAAGTATTAAGTCACCATACCCAGAAAGTATGCACACAAAAGTTCTGGAGGAACTCAAGTATGAAATCGTAGAACTACTATCTGTGTTATGTAACATATCACTAAAATCAACATGTGTACCAGAGGACTGGAAGGCAGCTAGCTAACATGCACTGATTTTTTTAAAAGGCTACAGGAGTGACCGTGGAAACAACAGGATGAATCTATACATCAATAGCAGGCAAGTTCATAAAGGCCATTGAAATAATAGACCAAATGTGATATGATGGAGAAGAGCCAATTTGGTAAAGGGATGTTATGAATCACCAATTTATTTGAATTCTTTGAGGATGCCAACAAGAATGTGGGAAAGGACGATCCAATTCATATTGTGTATCTGAAAGTCTTTGATAAGGTCCCTCACCAAAGAGCCTTGAAAAAACTAGAGGGAAGCAAAGTGATTTGAATGATATCTTTTATTGAACCAACCGCTGTTGGTGGAAATAATAAGCAAGCTTTCGGGACACACTGGGCCCTTCCTCAGGCATGTAGCATAGCCAGTCAAAATTGTAATTTAACATGATATTATAAAATTATGTTATAATGTTGACTAGCTATGCTACATGCCTGAGGAAGGGCCCTGTGTGTCCCGAAAGCTTGCACATTCTCACCAATAGCAGTTGGCCCAATAAAAGATATCATTCAAACGAACTTTGCTTCCCTTTCCGTCACCTGGTACCAACACAGCAACCACACAATCTCTCTGGACTGAAGAAAACTAACCAGACCATTGGATAAAAGGGATGATACTTCTGTGGATAAATAAGCTAAAAGACAGGAAATAAAGAGTAGGAATAAATGGTGTGCTTCTACAGTGGTCTCCAGAGTGCCCTGGGGGTCTGTACTGGGGGCAGGGCTGATTGGTATATATTTAATAATCTGGGGGAAAGGCTGTAAAGTAAGGCAGCAAAATCTGCAGAGAAAATTATTTAAGATTGTTAAGCAGACCGAAGAAGTACCAAAGGATCTCACACAAATAGGAATTATTGGAAAAGAGAAAGAAAAAGAGCAAGTGTGGTATAATGGCTAAGTGCATAGTACTTGGACCAGGAAATTGGGGGGGGATGGGGGGGCTAGTTCAAGTCTCACCTTAGCCAGAAACTCACTGGATGACCTTGGGCCAGTCACAATATTCTCTCAGCCTAACCTTCCTTCAGGGTTGTTGCGAGGAATAAAAGTTGTGCTATATGTAAAACGCTCTGAGTGCCATGGCAGGGGGTGCATTATTAAAATAAAATGGAAATTCATATGTCACTATTTAAATCCATGGTGTACCCAGCTCTTGAATACCATATGCCGCTCTGGTTATCCCATCTCAAAAAGGGCACAGTGAAACTGAGGAAGTTGCAAAGAAGGGTAATAGAGATGAATAGAGGTATGCAACAACTTTCATATAAGGACAGGTTCATTAGCTATGGGGTTTTAAGCTTAGAAGAAAGACAGTTGAGGGGAGGGAGGATATAATAGTAGTTTATCAAGTCCTGATTGGTGTGAAACATGAAAACTAGAGAGCTGCAGTAATGATTATCTATGGAGCAGATGTGGCTCAGTCCCACTAAAAAAATCATACTCCATGAACAAGCTGCTCCCATAGTGACTGTGCAGGGAGCAGATGCTGTTGCTGCTTCCTAAGAACTCAGCATGAGCTGGAACCAAGCTACCTGTGAATGGAACGCTTAGGCTGATGTGCAGAGCTCAGAAAATGGCTAAGAATGGATTAGCCCCTCTCTGCATGATGCCAACAGCATAGCAGCCCCAGTTGGGGGGGCTTTGCAAGGCACAGAACAGAGCTTGCCTGGTATGGCTGGAAGGACTGGAGCAGACAGAGAGGGGCTTGTGACAGGGTGAAAATAGACATGATGCTAACCACCCTTTAACCACCCTTGGTGGTCATTTATGCATGTTTCAGGGCTGCATAGGGCACCAATACAACCCTGCAACATGCATAAATAACCACCAAGGGTGGTTAAAGGGTGGTTAGCGTCATGTCTGTTTTCACCCAGAGTCACAGAGGCTGTCACTTTAAACTCAGAAGTTGAAGTAGGTTCACCTAGCTGGAGAGCAATGATGTGGAGGGCTAAAGTTGTAATGTGCTACTGGCCCTTAAAGGGACTAAGGACTGCTGCTGTAATTAGCATAGAAACACAGCAGCTGGGCAGTCCCAGCTGCTATTTAATTCAGAAAGCCCAGCACACTGGAGAGGTCAGTTATACCAGAGCTGAAGAAGAAAAGATGGCTGGAAACCTGTGTATGGAAAGGCAGGATGCATAGAGTGCTGGCTGAAGCTGAAAGTACAGCACTTGGAGACAGTCAGGAACTCCCAGGATTCAGGTGGCATCATTCCTTGTTTATGTTTTGTTACTTTTGGGACCCACAGTTAGTGGGAGAAGCCCTATTCAGGAGGGTTGGACTGACTACTGGGGAGGCTAGAGACCAGACTTTAAATTTAACAGAGAGGCTGAGGGACAGGCAGCCATGGTGTGGGGGTGTGGCAGTGGAAGGAGCTAATTTCCCCAAGGACTTTGATTGTTTGATTCCCTCATAAAGAAGTGAGGCACCCACTTCCACAGGGCTAATCCATTCTTAATCCTTCTCTGAGTTTGGCACAATGACTTGGACGGTGAAGAAGCTCACAACAGAGCTCCATTTGCAAATGTCTACTCAGCCTGGGCCTGTTGGAGCCTCCTCACACAATACTCAGAAGGCAGCAGCACCTGTTTCCAGCTCTCCTTTGTGTGAGATGGAGACAGTGTAAATAAGGCAGTTGTGGGGGAAGAGTTTTGGAAGGGTTGAGGGGGATATATCCCCCCTCTCTTCCTCCCCTAGTGCCATCAAACAATTTTATGCACCAGCTGCCATTATTTTCCCTTTCACAATGCTAGAAATGGAGGACACCTGATTTAAATTAACTGGCAGAAGATTTAAAAAGCAAGCCAAAGTAACTTACTAGCCAAGTTTCCTAGTGAACGAAACCTCTGAGTAAACAACTGCAAATGGATCACTCCCATCAACAGGATCCTGTTGGACCTTGCAAATCAACACTGTCTGTCTGGAACAAGCCACGCAGTCAGGCAGGGGCACATTGGGAAATCAAAGTGGCCTGGGGAAACTATAGTCTTAGTGGCCCTGTGGAAATGGGCCAAGGGGGTGTAGCTTGGGGGTGTGGCTTGGGGGTGGGCAGAGTGCATCAGGTTTGGGGCCTATCAGAGCTGAGTCCCCAGACTCAGAGCCTCAGCAGCCTGGCAGGGGTGAGTGGGAGGTTATGGGGGGGCTGGCAGGGAGGAGACTGCCACTGGTGGGGGTACTGGACCTCATTTTAGTGCTCTGGTTCCCCAAATCGCTCCATTTCAGTGACTCCCAACCAAAAATCACCCTGTCCCTTGCTATGCATCCTACAGTAAGGCTTCTTCATTCCTACACCAGCTGCACTAGTATTCCACAGGCCCTGTGTTTAGCTTAGCAAAGAGAAGACTAAAGGGAGAATTGATACCAGACTTCAAATTTCTACATTATTATATATTAAGGCATCATTCCTTGCAGCTGTAGCAATGCTGCACTGGAACACAATTAAGGAACAGCCT
>QEPC01006898.1:748571-782290 GCA_003113815.1 Sphenodon punctatus
AACAAAAATCCAGGCTGGGCAGGGTGGGTGGGGGGTGTCCCCCCTTCCACCCACGCAGCCTGGGAGGGGGAGGGGGGAGGAATTAATTGTATTTCATTGATTTCAATGGGGACACAGTGCCCCATTGAAATCAATGAAATAAAACCGGTACCAGATACCGGATTTAATCCGGGAATCCGGTTCTTTGAGAACCGGAAACCGGTAAATCCGGTATCCGGTAATTACCCCGGGCTCCCACCCCTAAGATATAGATATATATAGAGAGAGAGGAGTTAGCTTAGCTATAGAGGATAGGTAGAGATATTGTTGTCCTTCCCCCGCCAGGACGGTGGGTGCCCCATTGGGATACCCCACAAGATGCAGCTGAGGACTTACAGGTCCTTTTAAATGAACTGATCACCCGCCATGACATTTCTGTGGTAGACGTTCTGGTTAAGTTAAAAACCAGACATTTGGTAAACGTCAAATTTAACTCGGAAGTATGGGTAAATTTTATAATGGAAAATCGGTTACAACTGAATCAATCTGCAGTATATCCCTCTAGAGCATATAGGACCCTCTCCGGGCTGGTCTGTCAAGAGGAAGCGATTCCCCTTCAAGAGGATTTTCCACATACGCTGAACTCTAGGTCGTTGGTCCCGAGAGTTAAAAAGTTTCCTCCCAGGTTTAAACCTAATGACAGAGACTCCAGGCAACCTCTTAGTGAGAATGGTTTGAACCCGACGGAGATGGAGATAGATTTGCCCAACAATCCCTCTCAATCCATTCAGGCCCCGGAGGATATGGCTCTATGTGTTAGAGCAGATGAGGTTTCTCTGGCATTATTGTCACAAGGGAACCTAATGTCCCATTTAGAACAGGTTTGTAGTCAACTGAGGGACTTAAAACATTATGGGGTTTTCCCCCCTGAAGTGTAACAGAGAGGGGGGTTGTCTTCCAAAATGTCCCAAAGTAATAATTTGCCTCAACCATAGTCTCTCCAGTTATGTCATCCTTTAGGAGAGAAACATTGAGGTCTTTAACCTGTATGGGAGAGGGCTCTTGGCTCAATCCAGTGGATGGTGGGGCTCAGGCGGAGTCCTTTCTCCACACAGTGGACCCAAAAGGGCACTTAATGAGGGATAGCTTGTCTGGCTGTCAACAGGAGCAACCAGGAGGCCAGCAATTTGGTTTAGTGACCCATTCATCTCCAAAACCTGGGGACGGTCCCCTGGAGGGCCCACAGGGGGCCCTCCCTGTGGTTTCTGAAGAGGTGGCATGACAGTCATCAGCTGTTCCAGCAGGCTAACTTATTGCTTCCTGGAATGTTGCGGGTTGGAACTCTTGCCAGTTGGACAAGAGCTTCAACGGCTTTATTGCTAGTTTTGACATATTGCTTGTGCAGGAAACTTGGAGCTTGTATAATTTTAACTGTGGGGGGGTTGAAGTTTACTGTACTCAGGCTACACTGTCAGCCACCTCTGGTAGACCCAGCGGTGGTTTGGCCTTATTAGTTTCTAAAAAACTCAAAATAAAAGTGGAACAAGTGGCTTTTTTAAAATCAAATTTAGTAATCTTTTACTGTATTTCCCCTCAGGGTCAGAATTTGTTAATAGGTATTGTATATTTATCTCCACCATCTTCGGCTTTTTTCCCTGATAAATTCTGGGAAATAGCCACAGAAATGTTCTCTGACGCAAAAAGATTGTACCCCATGGCTACTCTTATCATTGGAGGTGACTTTAATATTAGAACAGGTAATCTGGAGGCAGCATTGGCTGGTCCCCAGTTGGATGAGTCATTGGAACCTATGGAACTGGCACCTAGGTCCTCTTGTGACAAGGTGATTAGTCCTGAGTCCAAATTTCTGTTTAATTTTTGTGACAATTTTGATTTGGCTTTACTAAATGGCCGTTTGAGGGGTGATCTGATGGGCAATTTCACTTACCATTCTCATTTAGGCTCCAGTGTAATAGATTATTTTTTGGTCTCCAAGGCCTTTTTGCAAAACATTCAATCACTTAAGATCAGTCCCAGAGAGGAGTCTGACCATTTCCCATTAATTCTGTCAGTTTCGGTCAATATAGCTATCCCCCTCCAGAGAGGATTAAAAACTAGAAAGGCTGAATTTTCACCAACAGGATTCTTGGCTCGGGTTAAATGGTCTAAGGAGGTAGGGGCCCGCATAAAGTCCTTCATTTCAACTTTGGAGGCAGAGGTCTGTAAAGGGGGTATAGAGGACATGGGTAAGGATAGCATCCTTCACTATGAAAATTTAAATTTGATGGCCCCGATCCTGTCAGAAACTAGAAAACTACACCATAGTAACTTTAATTATGGGTGGTTTGATATAGAGGGTCATACTGAAAGAACATTACTTCGGAAAGTGGTGAGGGCCGTAAGCCTGAATCCAACAAGGGATCTTCGCACCCAGCTCCAATACTTAAGATCTAGGTACAGGAATTTATTGTCTTGCAAGAAGTCGGAATTCCAGTGTAAAAGCTGGGACAATCTGCAGAGAGCAGCAGGCAAGGGTGATTCCCAGGAATTTTGGGACCTGATCTGTTTTGCAGGGTTAAGAGGGAAACCTATGGTATGTTCCCAGATCCCCTCAGACCAGTGGGTACAGCACTTTGCAGCACTTTTCTCTTCTTCCTCCTCTGGTTCCTTTAGCGTGCCCATACATCCAGGGAACTGCTTCCCGCAATGGCTGTCAGTTTCTATAGATGAACTTAAGGATTTAGTTTCTCATCTTAAATCAGGAAAGGCACCTGGTGAGGATTTCATTCCTCTGGAATGTTTGAAATGTACTCCTGACTGGTGGGCGGGCAAGTTGGCCCCCTTATTTACGGCTATCAATGAGTCCGGAGAGATTCCGGTCTCATGGTTAAGCAGTATAGTTCATCCTATCTTTAAGAAGGGGGACCCCGCCTCTCCTGGAAACTACCGTCCCATTAGCCTGCTAAGTATGGTGGGAAAACTGTACACCCGCTATTTATTAATTAAACTACAAAGGTGGATGAAATCTTCCCACATTATGGAGTTGGAGCAGGTGGGATTCCAAAAGGGCAAATCCACCATGGACCACGTGATGGTTCTGTCAGCCCTAATAAAGAAAGCCCTTGCCTGGCGACGGGATTTTTTTCTGTGCTTTGTCAATCTCCGCATGGCGTTCGATTCAATCTCTTGATCTCGGCTTTGGTACAAGCTACATAAGACCTCGATCGACCCACGTCTTTTATATTTAATAACGAAGTTACGTGCAAATAACACCCTCCAGGTTCGTTGCTCAAATTCCAGAGGTTTGACCCCCAAATTCAGGTAACCTCTGGTGTGAGGCAGGGTTGTATTCTGGCCCCAGCACTTTTCAACCTTTTTTTGAATGACGTAATTACATTTTTAAATACTAGCAACTTGCATGCTCCGGCGGTAGGAGACAGGCTTATCCCTGCTCTTTTGTATGTGGATGATGCTGTTTTGGTCTCTCATTCCATGGTTGGTCTGCGTCGAGCTATGGACCAATTCGGGATCTATTGCCAAAACGAAAGTATCACGATCAACTATGAAAAGACTAAGGTGATGGTAGTGGGGCACCCCAGTCGTCATAAGGAACATCAGTGGTCAATGGGGGGGTACACCAATTGAGCAAGTAACATCATTTAAATACCTGGGGGTGATTTTTTCGGACTCTGGCACATGGAAGGTGCATTTTGAAGCTGTGAGAGCACAGACAAAACGTACCATAGCCGCAATAGTGGGTTTCTATATGGGTCTGGGAGGAAAATTGGTACGCCCGGCTCTGCGCTTATTTAAGGCAAAAGTGACCCCACAAATACTGTATGCAATTTTGACTTGGGGTCCTGCCTTTCTGCATAGACTTGAAATGTTTCAAAATGGGTTTTTACGGCCAATTTTGGGTCTACCCAGGGGTACCCCCCAGGTAATACTAAGAGCGGAAGCCTACTGTGGTACGTTAAGGCATACAGCCTTGCTTGCAATGTTAAAGTACTGGTTGCTGAAATATATGTTCCCTGGGAATGATAGGCCGTTGATTGCGTTATCTGTGACCCATAATCTATTAGACTCATGGAACCTTGAGATGGTGAAGGAAATTCAAAAATTAGGCTTCTCATGTGAATTTCTGCGTGAGGCAGGCCATGGGGTAGCCAAATCTTTAATCGTCAAGAGGTTGGCCGATCAAGAGATCCAGGAGGAGGACGCCTTATTAAGGGCCCAGAGAGCAGTCCAGGACTATTTCCCCCCGCCTTTAACATCTTTAAAAACTAATTACCTAATCTCCTGGGGGGATGTCTTAGCTAGACAGGCTTTCACCCGGTTGAGATGTGGTGCCTTTTCCCAGGAATTTCTAGAGGGCCGTTATGCGGGTATCTCTAGAGAAAATAGATTTTGTGTTCTTTGTGACTCAGGAGGCTGTTTCTCTTGTCCATGTTCTCCTCTATTGTCCGGCACTGGCAGCCCCAAGGAAAAGATTACAGAATTCTCTTCCTTTTCAGTTGTCAGCATATAATCACGCTTTCATTCTAAAGTCACTACTAAATCCTGTAGATACCCTGATGTCTCGACAAGTGGCCCATTTTGGGCTGGTGATGGCTCGTAGGTGTAAATCATTAATGATCCCTAGGGCCCTTGAGCACTAGAAAACAGAATAAAGATTGTGAAGGAAGTAGCTATGGATGGAGTGGGGATTAGGGTATAGGCAATAAAGCGGGATACTTGTTATTTAATGACAATTTATGCTAATTATTTTTATCCATATTGATATAAGTGTAATTTTCTGATTATTGTTTTTGTATTTGTAATATCCAATGGCTTCACAAATAAATATTATGTATGTACTTTACTGGGTTCTGGGGCCTATGTTCCAGGCAGGGAGGGCTGTCCATCCACGTTATCTGGAAGCTGATGCTCTAGCCTCAAGACCCACCCTCAGGGTTCTGGGGCCGTCATTCCTCGTACAGGGCGCTGTCATTCTATGGCATCAAGTAACAGCCACTCCAGCCCCAGGACCCACCTTCAAGGTTCTAGGGCCTACATTCCATGCAGGGATGGCTGTCCATCCACGTCATCCAGAAGCTGACACTCCACTCCCAGGATCCACCATCAGGGTTCTGGGGCCATGATTCTGCTCACAGAGATCTGTCATTCCACTTCATCCAGAAGCTGCTACCCAGCCCCAGGACCCACCCTCAGGGTTCTAGGGCTGTCATTCTGCTCACGGGGCATTGTCATTCCACCTTTTCTTTACAAGTTAGAAACCTGCTGCACCGAGAGAGAGAGAGAATCTCCCCCCTGCTAGAAGGAGACACAGACATGATCCCACCCATGCTGTCACCTGCAGTATATTGCCAGAGAGAGAGAGGCTCCCCGCTATAACAAGAGAGATGTAAGTGATGGCAGAGAGGTGTGTCCAGCTCAAGCTGCCACCTGCTAGAACCAGCGAGAGCTCTCATCTGTGCTCATTCTCAGTGCCCACATCCAGCAGCAAACCTACCAGAATGAGATGGAAATAACACACAACGTATATGTGCCTGCCTGTGTGCGTTCCTGTACCAGCTACCACCTATCGCATGATTGAATGAAGTGTGCCAAATCAAGCACTAATTCTAGGGACATCATTCAACTTCTATGGACTGTCATTCCACCGCATCAAGAAGCAGCCACTCCAGTCCCAAGAACCATCAGACATCTGAATTATTGGGCCATCAGTCCACTGCATCCAGAAGCAGTGGATAGGTGGGTCTATTTATATGTGGGCCGCATGTTGTGCAGGCCTGGGTTAAATAAACTATGGTCTGGGATATTGGTTAGGCTCTCATTCTTCCATAAAACTAAGCCACCCTGTAGTGTTTAAGGCAGCAACCAACTCTGATGGCCTTGAGCTCCTCTCTACGCTAAACTGCACTCTCCCCTTTCAGAGTGACAGTTCCACCCAACCCTTTCTAGGGATATGAGACAAGTCCATGTGGAGATGGAACGCTGGGTGATTTTGTGAGAATTATGAGAACCAGCACTAAGAACCTTTTATTTATGAGGTAGCAACCTGCTGCCAGTGCTCGTGGAGAGAGAGGAAGTCTCCACGCTACTAGAAGAAGAGAGACAGACACCCACCCACCCATGCCATCACACCTGCAGTACGTGTCCAGAGAGAGAGGCTCCCCGCTGCTGGAATGAGAGAGATTGGGGGGAGGGGAGAGTAAGAGGTGCATCTGGCTCAAGCTGCCACCTGCCAGAACCAGCGAGAGATCTGATCTGTGTTCATGCACAGTGCCCACGTCCAGCAGCAAACCTACCAGAATGAGATGGAAATAACACACAATGTAATAATTATGTGCCCCTGCCTGGCTGTGTGCCTCCCTGTACCACCTATTGCAATGATTGAATGAAGTGAACCCAACCAAGCACTAATTCTAGGGACATCATTCAACTCCCATGGGCTGTCATTCCAATGCCAGTCCCAGGAACCATCATCAAGATTCTGGGACAATCATTCCAGTCACGGGGGGCTGTCATTCCATTCCACTGTATCCAGAAGCAGTCAGTTCAGTCACAAGAACCATCATCTGGGTGCTGCTGCTGTTCGTGCCTGACAGACCAGTGGCCACTACCGCCCGCCAGCCTGCCCCACCACCAGTCTACTCCTCCGCAGCCACCCGCTGATGCCCGCTGCCACAGCTGAAATAACCCTTCTGCCCACCTGCTTCCCACTGCCAAAGAGCCCCTCTCTCTTTCTCTCTGGCATCCCTTCACAGGAAATATGATATCCCTGACTGGCTGCTCTACCTGGGGTGCTGTCTGCAAGTTTCTACCCCCCTGTCCCCCTCCCCCGGCGATCTTTCTACGAGCTGAACACACCTCTCCACTCGAGGGCTTCAAAGGGACCAACCGACAAACGTAACAAAGTATTATATATCCCCACTCGACTTCCCAAGGCTTCCCCCCATGCAGCAATCTCTGTGAGAGCGGGCAGTGTACCTGCCAATGCCCACTTATGCCTCTGCCAGACTGCCACAGCCTCTCTCTCTCTCTCTCTCTCTCTCTCTCTCTCTCTCTCTCTCTCTCGCCCCTCCTGCGGGGCTGTCTGCAAGTTGAGACCCTGCTGGCACATCTTGGGGCTAATACACTACATGTGCTGTTGTTTTGAGGTAGGGATCTGACAAACTGTATANTGTCCCCCATTATTGATGTGATCCCCAGGAGTCCTCCTGGGGGGCTGTCTGCAAGTTGAGACCCTGCTGGCACATCTTGGGGCTAATACACTACATGTGCTGTTGTTTTGAGGTAGGGATCTGACAAACTGTATATACAATGAGATTCTGCCACCTGCCAGAAGCAGCACAGAGGGAAAGAAGATTGGGCAGTTCAAACAAAGCTGTTAACAAATATAACTTTTATTTAAAAAAATTAAACAGCATACATTACAACTTTATAAAACAAAAAATAAACATTAATATATATACAATAAATTAGGGGTCTGTGGGCCTGTCCCCCAGAGTGTGGGGGAAAGGAGAAAGGGGTGCACGGGACTGAGGGGAGGGCAGTATGTCCTCCTCCTGCCTCAAAGCCATGTTGCCGGGCAATGTCCAGGTCCCCCACCAAGGGCGCCTTCCATTTGGCAACCAACTGGTGGTATAGTTTGAGGGCTTCCTTCTCAGTGCAGAGGTACTCTGCATAAGCCTCCACCTTGTGCGCCCTTATTTGGAGCTCCTCGAACCGTTCCACCAGTCAGTCCTCCATGGTGCGGACTTGGACCCTTAGCCAATCAATATATTTGTTTGTGGGCCTCTCCAGCTGTGCCCGAAAGGCCCTTGCCTCGTGGGTCTCCTCCTGGAGGGGCTGGAGACTCCTCCGCGGCGCTGGAGGGGGAAGGGCTGTGGTGGCAGCGCTTCTGCCGGGCCTTCCCCCCCTTCCTTAGCGGGCTGTTACTCCCTGGAGTCCCTGCTGCCGCTGCACCTTCCAACCCGAGAAGGACTACGTGCCACCTCAAGTTGGTGGATGTTCTCCACGTGGGCGATGAGCCCCGATGTGGTCCCCTGTGACCATCTCTTTATTGTTTTGTCACAGATCTAAAGAACATAAAAAGATAGGAACATAAGAAGTGCCATACTGTGTCAGACCAATGATCCATCAAGCCCTGCCTACATTCTGTCTCCACAAGTGGGTGGCTGGCCAATCTCTCGCCCTGCAGGGGACTTCCTAACAGGTCATAGTGCAATCCATTCCCTGTTGTTCCAGCCCCTGTGCCTTACCTTGCATTCAGCAAATCTGCCTTTCAGACTGTAGAAGTACCACCAGACTGCAGACCTCGTTGACCTGGTTTCAAGTGGCTCCTGCAGCTGTGACCTCCACCGTGATGGGGTTCTTGGCCTGGCACCACCCGTGGCATCATCATCATCCTCTCTGAAACAGGAACACATAAACAACACATAAATAATAGCATGCATTTATGATGATGCCTCTAGTCCTTCACAGAACAATATCCATTGTCCCACACCAAGTGGATGGATGGTGCTGCTGCTGCAGTGCTGCCTACTCACCTCTTTCCCTTTCTCCCATGTACACCACCATCACCTGTGGTGCTGTAGTGTCTGCAAGTTGAGACTCTGGCGGCGGCGGCTGCTGCTGCTGCTGCTGCTGCTGCTTCTGCTTCTGCTGCTGCTGCTGCTGCTGCTGCAAGAGCCCCTCTCTCTCTCACTGCAGCAGACCCATAAATAAGACACGTGCAAATCCTGCCCTTCTTGGGGTGCTAGGGATGGCAAGTAGAGACCCTGGCTGGCATGTGTCTGGGTGGGTGCTTCAGCTCATGCCTGACTGCTGGAAAAACCCACCCACCTGCTCTCTGTGGCAAACCCAGAAATAAGACACGTGCAAATCCTGCCCATCCGCTGATGCCCACTGTTTGTGCCTGACTGCCCACCACCCACCCGCATGCCAGTGAGCTCACTCTAAAGGATAGTATTCTTCTTGTCCTCAAAGTTATATGGAACAATAAACAAAAATAAATTTTACAAACCTAGCAGCAGTGGTACCTCCTGTGCCCTCTTCCTCCTCTGGCGAGGAGCCGACCACCACCACCTCAGATGGTCCGGGCTGGTCCTCTTCCTCCTCCTCCACCTCCCTCATCTTCATTTTTCTTTTTTTATCCTCATCTCAACCCAACCAACCAACCAAACCAACTCAACCAACCAAAGGAACCTCAACCAAACCAAACCAAACCACACAGCCAAAACACACACACAAGCTCTCAACACTTTTCACACAACCCAGACAGACGCCATGAGAAGACATGCAGTCAAAATACCATTTCTGGTTTTTGGCACAATCACGGGACCAAACGATATCGATACCGATAATGAAAATAAAATCTTTGAAATTGGTATCGGTATCGATAGACAATAATGAAAACAGGCTGGCAAAGACTGTGCAATGTTATCTGAGTGCCCTGCCAAATTGCAAAGCTCAAAGCTCAATCTGCCTGCCTCAGTCTGCACGTGCCACGTTGCCTGTCTGCCCACCCTGTGGGGAAATCTGAAGTCCTGCCCCAGCCTGCCTGCCTCTCATGCCAAGGCGGCTGTCTGCCTACCCTGGCAACCCTGGGTGATGTGCCTCACTGGCCTTGTAATCCCGCTGCTGCAGTCTGCTGGTCCGTGGGTGCTCTGCCCTGGCCAATCCAAATGTGCCCAAGCAATCAATCAATACCTTTTATTACATAGCCAAAGGCCATTGTAAGCAATAACTCAAATAAAATAAATAAAAACAACGTTATCATCATCATGTAGTTCAACATAACCAAAGAATATAACAAATACAATCTCTCTTCCAGGTACCAAAATACAATCCACAACATAGGTAATCATAACCACACATAACCTCCAATCCTCCCACTCATTGCAACTCAGTTCCTCCCCAGCTTGAGTCTCCAACCCAGGGTATCAATCAATATATTATTGTAGGCCAATTGGCCGATACAAGATAAGAACACAGCATTCAAAATACAACCAGCAATAGCAACATCCGGAATATAAATGCTTCATTTCCCAATAAACCCTAGGTGGGCCTCCCTGATCCGGAGATAAATTTGACAGAATTTGGCTACTGCTCTAGACCTCTCCAAATCTGTATAAGTAAGGAGAGTTTTGGATAAAGCACTCAAATCCTGCTGTCCTACACAATACCGGCCCAAGAACTCCCTTCTGGGGCCACTGAGAGCTGCACAGCGAAAGAAAATATGAATGCAAGAATCTAGTTCCTGCAACTCGCAAAGCTGGCAGACTCTCTCATGTCTCGGGATCCCATTTTATCGTCCTTCTATCAGGGCTGAAGGGTAGGAGTTACACCTGAAACAGGTGAACGCCCTTCTACGCTCCGAGTCAAGCCATGCAAATAGATAGCTGGAGTTTGGACGGGGGGGGGGTCAGCCAGAGGATATTCGGGGGCAACTTCCTAGACAGCCAGCAAGGCCCTCTCTTGCTGTAACTCCTGATCCCGCAGGCGCCTTCGGATAAGAGTCAGAGAGTCACTGAGGCCGACCTGCCCTAAGGATTGGCGGGGGAAACCCAGATGGCTAAGCTCCACCTCTATCTGAACCGCCCAGGTACTATGAAGCCCCTCGACCACTGACATGGCCAAGAGGGAATTGTCCTGGGACGGAAAAAAACATACCTTCACCCAGTAATTCAGAAGTGACAACAAGGCTCTCAGCCTAAAAGTTAAACTAAAAGATTCGAGCCTTAGAATTACCTGTGGGGTTCCCCTGGGAAGCCCCAAGAGCGAGCGGAGCATGTGATTCTGAATGGGTTCCAAATCAGATAAAAAAGCAAAACC
The DNA here is from genome assembly GCA_003113815.1 of Sphenodon punctatus. Taxonomy (NCBI): domain Eukaryota; kingdom Metazoa; phylum Chordata; class Lepidosauria; order Sphenodontia; family Sphenodontidae; genus Sphenodon; species Sphenodon punctatus. The sequence continues at coordinate 759,393 of QEPC01006898.1, forward strand.
CCAGGCAGGAAAAGCATAGAGGCATTGGGCTATAACCTTGGCCCTAAAGAGCCACAGAGCCGGCAACACCAATCTGCCCCCCTGTTTAAAGATATAGCCAAGAATAGCGGCTGAGGATCTTCTGGCTTGTAGTCTCACGGCCTTCATATGGGGAACCCAACTCATGGAGGAGGCAAAGATAACTCCCAAGTACTTAAAGGTTTTAACTTGTTCTAGAATATTATGTCCGATCCTCCATTGATGGCTCTTTTGAGCTCCCTGGTGACCCATTTCCATGACTTTTGTCTTGCTGAAGTTAATTTGGAGGTCTTCCCTTTCACAATAATCCCCAAAGCGTTGCAGCACTCTCCTCAATCCAACTAAGGTCTGGGAAAGTAAAACTGTATCGTCGGCGTACAGGAGGGCCGGAACCCTCCTGACACCGATCCGGAGAGCGTGTGTATCTATTCCCTTCATATAGGGGATCAAATCATTTAGGAAAAGATTAAACAACACCGGGGCCAGGAGACAACCCTGCCTGACACCACGGCGATCCAGTACTGGCTTAGATAGCAAGTGAAGCTGGGGCAGAGTGTATTCTAATTTGATTGTTCCTGTGTACCTTTATTAATAAATAGATTAAACGTGGGTCCTTTGAGGTCACCCTCAGCTTAATCCATAACCTCTCCCTGTTGACTGAATCAAAGGCCATACTCAGATCGATAAAGCCCAGAAAAAATTTGCCCTGTCAGGCTACATATTTCCTAGCCAATAGGGAGAGGACAAATATCTGATCCAAGGTGGATTTCCCACTCTGGAAGCCCACTTGCTCAGGTTCCAGGAAATCAGTCTCCCTCACCCAAGCCAGAACTTTCCCCAACAAAAACCTAGTGTAAAGTTTCCCAACCACGCTAAGGAGGCAAATAGGGCAATAATTCCCAGGAAGGGAGGGATCGCCCTTCTTAAAAATTGGAACTACAATTCCACTAAGCCAAGCCTTCGGCATCACCCCAGACTCATTAATTGAGGAGAAGAGGGGTGCCAAAAAATTGGCCCACCATTCAGGATCACACATCAACAGCTCTGGGGGAATGAAATCTTCTCCAGGGGCCTTCCCTGCCCGGAGTTTGGAAATAAATGAGACCACTTCTTCTTTAGAAACTGGGGGTCAGGCAGGCAGACTGTCCCTCAAGTGCAGACAAGCCGGGCCCTCCAATGGGCCAGAGAAGATATTGGCATAAAAATCCACCCAAACTGCGAGAGGGATACAATACTCATGCCTGCCAACGCTGGTTGGGCGAATAAGTTCCCAAAAAGCCCTTTGATCATTTTGGAGAGAAGCCCTCTGCAACCTGGCCCAACCCATCCTCTAGGCTGCCAGTCTTTTGGAAGATATCAAAAGACGATACTCTCTTCTTAAGGATTGTAATGCTGACCTGACTGGCAGGGAGGCATCCCTCCCCAACCGATTTGCCAGCCGCCGCAATCTAGATCTCATAAGGCGGCATTCTTGATCGAACCAGGGGGAATATTTTACCCTCCCAGGAATCCTCCCTTTCTGAGTCACTAGCAAAGGGAGTAAGAGAACCATCAGGCCCTCGAAGGCCACCCGATGGTCCCCCTCCCCCACCATGATCTTTTCAATAAGCATCCCAACCTCCCTCCCCTGGCTAAATTCCTCAAAAGCTAGTCTTAAATCCTCAGACCACTTAACACGGACAAGGCTCCTGCCCTCATCCATGGCCACAGTCTCCTGCCTTTGTTTCACAAAGGGATCTACAAAAATCAATTCAATTGGGAGGTGATTGGTTTCATACTTCGGGATAACAAGGAAGTCCAAAATGCTGGGAAAAAAGAAATTTGACACCAGGAAGTAGTCTATAATACTAGAGCCCTGGGGCGAGTGGTAGGTAAAATCCCCTTCAGGGTCCCCCCTTGAGCGGCCATTCAGGACCAATAACCCCCACTCATCCATAAATTTTACCAAACAAACAGTCCCAGGGCTAACTACCTTATCCTTGGAGAACCGAATACACAAAGGGAATTCAGAATCAGCCAGTCTTAGAGGGGCCTGCCCAAGGGCTGGGGCACCCAACCTGATGTTAAAATCACCCCCCAAAAGTATCATAGCTCCTGGAAAAAAATAGCAAGCCCGGAACAAAATCTCATTGACTCTGTCCCAAAAATCCAGCACATAATAAGGGGAGGAAGAGGGAGGTAGATAGACATTCCCCAACAACACGTCAATTCCAGTTGGAAACAAACAATAAAACAAGGCAAAATAAGCTCCTATTGAGTCATATAATTTAACCTGCACACGCAAAGCCGTGGGAACAAGAAGAGTCAAGCCCCCACTAGGCCTTCCAGGGTGAACAGAGGAGGGAGCATTTAAACAAAACACTACAAACCCCTTACAGGAAAACTCAGCTAAGGTCCAGGTTTCCTGTAATAATATAAAACTATAATCAGCCAAACCACACAAAAAAATCAACATCCTGGCAGCGAGACTTCCACCCGGAAATGTTCCAACTAAGGAACCTAAGGGTTCTAAGACCCTTTGCGTATTGTCATTGATCTGAGAGAGGGAGAGGTACAGCCAGGTGGGAAGCATCATCCACACCCTCAACCCACCCCTGGGACAAATGGATCTTCAAAGAGTAGTCACAATAGGGGACCAATGAGATTACTGGTTCCGATTTTAATGTAGGGAGGGGGTGGGTGGTGCAGTCACGCCTCATGCTGTTCCTTATACCTGCAGGTGCCTCCCCCACCACCCAGCCTATGGGGGAGAGGGATCTACAAAAAGGGACAATTGCTGCAGATGAATTAGCTTCTCAGCTACTCTTTTGGGCTAGAGGGCAGGGGCAGGAGGCTCTAAAAACTTTGGGCCTGCCACCACCCACTCCATCTACCATAGAGGGGGCATTAGCTGGAACAAAAGTAGGCAAAACCTTCTTAACCATTACCTCTAGCCACTGCCCTTTGTCAAGGGAGCGGGGGGGATGGGAAGACTTTATCCATGACTTAAAATCCCCCAGATTTTTAGAGAGGGATCCAAACTTATCCAAAATAGCCTTTTGGCCCTCTGGAAAGGAAGGCTGTACAGGGCCAAGGCAAGGAGAGCACAACTGGGGTGGCCTAGAAGGAGCCAATCCCGGGATCAAAAGATCAACTTCCATACTTCCTTCCACAGAGCAAATTTTAGAATTAGGCGGTGGGAGAGATACTTCACCAAAACCTTTTGTAGAAAGCTGAATCCCAGCCATAGAGCGATTGTCCCCCAGACCAGAAATCCTGGAGGGTGCTGCCATGTCTGACTGGGGGAGACTGATAATCTCTTTCCCTCCCAGAATCCCTCCCTCTTGTCCCAGGAACCGACTCGGGGGAAAACAGTCTATAGGAGGCGGATCTACTCTGATTACCATCCTAGGGGCCTGCAATAGGCATGGACCAGGGGGACTAGAATCAACCCTATTCTCTCGGGAGTGAGAGACACCCCTAGCCATTAGAAAATGCTCTGAGTCTATCTGGAACGCCCTGGACACAAATATAGCTTTGCTATTTAACACTGGTAAATTTCCTAAAATCAATGAAACCCAAATAGGGGAATCAAACAGAATATTTACCATGCGGCGATCTTTAAAGCTAGAGATGATGTCAGCAAAGATAACATTCCGCATAGTAATAGGTTCGTAAAGTAAAAACCTCAGATGTTCCGCCACATCTAGCGGGGTACTCCAGAGAGGAAAAAGGCCAGAGCCCAAGGGGAAGATTGTGAACATCAGATTACAGGGAGAGGCCCTAAAGGGCGTTGGCCTATCAAGGCCCATGGAAATAAGATCCTTGGATCTAATGGGGGGCGTCTTTACTTCCCCTGGGGCAGTCATAATAGAAGGCAGTGGGCCATTATTAAGACACTCAGAGCCAGGGCCCACCTTCCCCAACCCTTCCAAGGGGGGGGGGGGGTTATCACCACCTACACTGGACAAAACCAGAGCCCTTCTAGGGCCACACTGCACCCCTAAATCCTCATTGGGCCAAGCATTTTGACATAAAAACAAATTCAGCATCTCCACCTTGTCACTAAGTTGGTTCAGCCGAGCAAACATAAATTTCAAAGTTTCAGTAGTTAGAGCTACATGCTTAGATAGAAAACTAGACAAACCCTCCTCCTCATCGGTCACCCGGAAACTATATTTGGGGATACTTGGGTACCAGAAACCAAAGGAATTTCCAAAGGGGTTAACAGGTCACAGAGATCACCCCCACCCCCCATCAGGGTACATGATGAGGACAAAACTGAAAGATGGTTCACAGTAGGGGGGGGCCACCGGCAACCCAAGTTCTACAAGAGGCGAGTCCAAGGGCGATCTCACCAAGAAGCTTTCCATTCTCCGCTGCTTTAACAGTTTATCCAAGGGCGGAGAGGAGATGGCCGCATCTGCTCTAGTGCATTTGGAAGTCTTCATGGCCATAGATTGTTGTCAGCCGGGAGATGCCTGGCACGCCTGACCTGCACCTAAGGCCGTGCGCACAAGGGCGCGCCCTTGTGCATGCAGCCCTTAGGCGTACACACCTGAGGTGCGCACGCCACCCGCAGGCGTCTTTTAGCTCCCCACCAGTGCCGGCGCCTCCAATCAGTGAGTCCCACTAGGCAACGCCCTCCTGAAGTTTTGGGAGCAGGTCAGGGAACACTGTCTCTATGCACCCATGCTGAGTGTCACTGCAGGGGCTCCAGAACACCTTCGCTTCCCCAGGTAACTTGCTCACCAGTAGGGCAGCTCGCCACTGCAGCTCCTGTCTGCCTGCACGGCTCTCCCCACAGGCTCGCTCACCGCCCAAGCAATCCTTCTGCTGCCATCCGCTGCTGTATGGAAGCTCTTCCCTGGCAAATCCTACCATCCTGACTCCTACCATCTATGGGTGCTGCACGCAGGCAAATCCTTCTGCTGCTGTCTGCTGTGCCACGGGTACTGTGCCCTGGCAATCCAATGTCTGCCACTGCTCCTAATGCCACCTCTGCTGTGCAATGGGTTCTGCTACCGGGCAATCCAATGTCTGCTACTAGGTGTCCACGTGATTCACCACCGGGAAAAGCTTGACCAATTGACATTAGAGCTTCTTGAGTTCTGTTGAGTACAAGCCAAGCCTGCAACGCCTGGCTGAGTGGGGGTGCTGCCACCCACCAAGCCCTGGCGGGGCCCCTGCTACTCCATCCATGCCAGCCAGCCTGAAAGCAAGCTCCTCTTGGCTATTTCCTCACCTGCCTCAGTGATGATGCTGGATACCTCCTCTAAGTCCAAATAGCTGTCTGTGTCCAACAGGAGCAGAGTTGGCTTTCGGATGTTCGACCGTTCGGTTCAAAAACTGAATTTGGGTTCGGTTTGCGAACTGAGTTCAGGCCCACCGAATGTTCGGCAGAGTTCGGACCCGCCGCAAGGCTTGGGGTGGGTCCGAACTCCGCCGAACATTCGGTGGGCCCTTTCAGGCTGACCGGGCCCCTGCTGCTCCATCCATGCCAGCCAGCCTGAAAGCAAGCTCCTCTTGGCTATTTCCTCACCTGCCTCAGTGATGATGCTGGATACCTCCTCTAAGTCCAAATAGCTGTCTGTGTCCAACATGAGCAGAGTCGGCTGTCCCTGGGCCATGCTGTAAGTGAATAAGGACCTTCCACATGGGAGCTGTCATTCCAGTTCATCCAGAAGCTGCCACTCCTGTCCCAGGACCCACCCTCAGGGTTCTGGGGCCATCATTCTTCTCATGTGGAGCCATCATTCCACCACATCAAGAAACAGCCAGCCACTCCAGCCCCAGGACTCACCGTCAGGGTTCTGGGGCCTACGTTACAGGCACGTGGGGCTGTCCATCCACTTCATCTAGAAGCCAGCCACTCTAGTCAGGGTTCTGGGGCCGTCATTCCCCAGCATCAAGTAACAGCCACTCCAGCCCCAGGACCCACCCACAGGGTCCTGGGGTCTACGTTACAGGCATGGAAGAGGCCTGGACAGAGTTTGGTGGCTCACATGGCACCCATACATGGCCAGACATTGCAGACTGGCATCCTACTCACTAGATCTCAACCAACTCTTCTGCAAATTGGTCAAGGAGCCTTGCCCGGTGGTGATTCACATGGCCAGCCAGCCACCACCTGCTGACAAGAAATGGAGAACCCAGCCAGCATAGAGTGAGCAGAACTGGAGGCCTGCTATCCTGTAATGTCCGGGCAAGCCGGGGTGCCAAGTGCCAATCCTTCCCTGTCTCTGCTGCTGGGGTGCCTTCTGGTTTATGTTTTGTAAATCTGGTTAGTAGATTTTAAGCTGACATCTTGAAAGTTCAATGTTAGCCTATGGCGGTTGGTTAGCCTATGGCACTCAGGATGGTTCCTGAGTGTGGAGTTCTTGCGAACATTCTATGTGTAATGCAATCCATGTGCAAACAGTCTTGAATACTGGGGGACTACAACTCCCAGCAGGCAATGTTTGCCACAGCCTATCAGTGCTGGGGTAAGAGAGGGAACTGCTTCTCCCAGGGGCCAGTGTGAGTGACTGCTCAGCCATGTTTAGAGCTGATCTGGTGTGGAGAGGAGGAGAACAAGGCCTATGGTGGACGGGAGAAAGCTGAAGATCATTCTCATTGATCCCACACAGCAGGCACCTCAGCTTCAAGGCCAGGTACCCCAAGATGACGAAACAACAGAGCTAGCTAATTCCGCAGTGATGTTTGGGGTGGCTGATCTTGCCCCCTAAACCTGCCCAGAACCACAGAGCACATGGAATTCAGTGACAGCCCTTTCCCCTTCAAAAACGTGAGGTGTCTGGGCTGTGGATCCAATGGGGCACCCAATTGGAGGAGCATGGCTGGGGCCAGAGTGGTGGAGTTTTCCTGGGATGGTGCCAGAAGAGGACAGAGGTTTATTCCAGGGACAGGAATCTACAGGCGATATGTAATCAATCTTCTTTCAGTTTTTCTCCCTCAGACTTTCCCAACCATACCACAGAAGGAGGGGTAAGCGTGTGCTCTGAGCTGATACAGTGGGTGTTCTGCAGGAGGGGGGCAGGGAGATGGTGGGGTCCTATGTAGAGCATCCCTGTGGGGCAGAGTGACAAGTTTAGTCCTCTTGGGAGGACTCTAAGAGCGAACCTCAGCCCATGGAGGGAAATCCTATGGGGGAGCAGGGAGGGAGGGAGCATACACAAGGGGGGGATTAAGGGGAGAGAGTAGGGATAGAGCCTCTGTAAATAGTTTCCACAGTGGAAGCCATGCACAGGGAAAGCACTTTAGAGGAAGCAGTCTTACTGGGGATCCAGAATATGGAACCCAGTACATGGGGAGGTCTGCAGAGTGGGCAGCGTTGTGCAAGAAATGGAGCCCTGTCAAGGGGGAGTAAAGTGGAGAAGACTTGTAGAGACAGAAAGCTGCAGAATAATGGCCACAATTGTGTTGAGGGAGAGCCCTGGACAGAGGAGAACTGAGTGAGGAAGCTTTGTACAGAGGAAGAGATGCAGGATGGGCAGCATTATGCCAAGTGGAGAGTCCTGTACATGGACACACCAGAATCAGGGAGCCCTGTACAAGGAGTGAACTAGCCAGGGGGTCCTGTACAGGGGGAAGTCCTAGACAGCAGAATGGCCAGTGTTGCACAAGAAAAAGATCTCTGAGAGTAGGGAGTAGAGTGGAAGACTCCTGTACAAGCCATGAGCTACAGAGATCATAGAGAGTAGTTTTTTAAAAATTCGCAATGCTTAAACTGAACCAAATTTGTTGTATTCTTAGTAAAGCAGGGAACTACCAGTAAAAATCTAGCTTCGCCGTGCTTGCTATTTGAAGGAAGTAACAACCTTCTAAACTGAAGGGAGCAGCTCTTCCACCTTGACCTCCCCTATGCCCTGCTCCCACAGTAGTTATGCTGCTCAGCATTCTATTCCTCCAGCAGAACAAATTTTCTCCATTGCATTGTATGTAACAAAAAACTTGGCTATTCCATAATCAAAAAACCTCCAGTTACAAGAAGAGTTAATGCTCTTGCAAATTCAATCATGCACTAAAAAGCATGGAAATTGCAAGTTAAGGCTCCTGCCTTAACTTCCATGCCATGTTAGCAGTAAAGACATTGTACAGTCTCACATATTGTGCTCACTTACAACTTAAGCTCCATGCACTCAAACTTTGCCTTCATCTTTCAGTCCCAATCCTCTCCCTCTTTGCAGGTTGGGGGCAACAGAAATGCTGAAGCTGGGGACAGGAGGGTATGAGCTGGTCCCTCACCTCCTCCTTTCCCTCTATCATTTCAGTTGGGGAGAATGGGACAGCTGACTAAATCATTTTTATTTAATTCGGCACCAACTTTCGTCATGGCCAAAAACAATAACAAATCAACATAAATCCATTTAAGCAAAACATCCCGTAACAATACGTTGATTTAATATCATAGTCTAAACTCTTAAAATAAAAGGGATTTTTTCTTTCATTTCTAGCAACCAAATTCAAAAATACTTTAGTACATACACATAGGGAGCAGAGGGAAAGTGACCTTACCAAAATTTAAGTCCCCCTTAACGAATATAACTCTTTACATTAATAAAGAATTTATTTATTACTGGCTTCCACCAAAACTATAAAACAACTACAAATATAAACAGGCAAATACAAGAGCAAATATGATACCATATAGTCATCAAATAAATTAAAGTATGAATCTGACCTACAAATAAATTAGTTATAAGCCAATTTATCCTGCAACAGCCGCACACTCTCCCTCATAATAAGTAAACAGAAAGTCGCAACTTCCTTTATCACCTCCTCATCACTAACTGAAAGTAAATAAGTTACTCTACATTCAATTGGGATGTGTTCTTTCCCCATCAAAATTGGAGACCTAATATTTCCATACAACGGGCAGCACAACAAGACATGTTTCAAATCCTCCAATGCACCCGTCCCACACTGGCAGGTGCATGAACTATAGGGTTTGCATACATAACTACCCTCCACTATGGCTGAGGGGAAAAGCTGGAAATGAAAAAGGGTATAGGCCCTACGTAAAACTGAATATGACAGATAATCTAAATACCCTTCAAATTTGTGGAGGAGCTTAAAAGAACTGAGCATAGGCGCAACCCTCCGACAGGAAATGTGTGCACTATCCTCCTGTCTGGCTATGTCCTGTCCTCTCTGCCTAAGGATATGTTTCTGGTGAGCTATAGACTTCCCCACAAAACACGAAAATGAAAGGCCCAACCTTTTCAAAGAAGTATCAATCTCTCTTATCCAGGGATAAGAGCCCCTGCCCATGAATTCTAATTCCTCCTTAAGGCACATAGTTGCCAAGGAAGGACTGGTCTGGTTTAAAAGTTTTAACCAGTATCAAAGAGCACGCTGTCTACTCAGAAGCTCAATAGAGGCCACACCCAGTTCTGCCCTAACTACAGCAGCAGGGACCCCCTGGGCCACCTGAAGTAGACTCCTAAGAAATTTATTCTGAGGTATCTCCAATACATGTAGGATATCAGACACCATAATTTCAGCTCCAAACATCAATAGAGAATTAACCTTAGCCTTATATATGCCCAGCACGGTAGAGGTCTTAATTCCTGATGACTTAGCAGCCAGCCTCAAAATTCTCCTGGCCACAGCATTGGCCTTTAGGGCTATCAATCTTCTATGCTTGTCCCACAAACCATTATCAAATAATGTCATCCCCAGGTATACCTAAGACCTCACCTGGGCCAGCGTAATTCCCTTCATTTGCCAGAGATGTTTTAATGTCCTTCTATTTCCCACCACCATAATTTGGGACTTCTTAAAGTTTACCACTAGGTCATTCTCCAGGCAGTATTCTGCCAATATATTTAGCTGTTGATGCAAACCATTTTCTGTTTGAGCCATTAAAACTATGTCGTCCGCATACATTAGAAAATTAATGGATCTCCCCGCAATTTTAGGAGGGTGGCAAATTAAATGCAGGAATTTCTGTACCATATCACTCAGAAAAAGGCTTACTAGAATTGGGGCTAGCACACAGCCTTGCCAGACTCCTTTCTGTATACAAATCAGCTGGGAAAGTCCACCTTCACAGGTCAATCTTATCCTTACTGTATTATCCGAATAGATATGAACAAGTAAAGCCAAAAGGTGATCATCGACACCCAGTTGATGCAATTTAGGCCATAATTTAGGCCTTGAGATTGAATCAAAGGCTTGTCTAAAGTCAATAAAAGCAAAAAATATTCTCCCTGCCTTAATTGTGACATATTTAGCAATAATATGATTGATTGCAAACAAATTATCCATAATGGACATATTTTTCCGAAACCCTGCCTATTCTGGGGGGATCAGCTCGTTCCCATGTTTCTAAATGTTTCAATAGTAATTTAGAATGCAACTTCCCCACAACGGGGAGAAGGCTTATTGGTCAGTAACAGCTTGGATCTCTAGGGTCACCTTTTTTAAAAATAGGAACTATGATGATGGAGCCCCAGGCCTTTGGGAGTTTGGGACCCTTAATGACCTTTTTACAAAAGTGAAATATTGTGCCAACATGGGAGCCCACCAAATGGAGCAGGCACGAAGCACATCAGCCATAACAAAGTCACTGCCGGGGGCCTTGTTGGATTTAAGCACCATAATTGCCTTACAAACCTCGGCCTCGGTGACACTGTAGTCAGGCACCTGTGTACCATCACCACCAGAGGTATTATTTATACTAAAAGAGCCCAACTCATCCATGTCCGTGGCAGCATTAAAGATTGAATCAAAAAAGGATATTCAAACTGATTCCTCCACTAATATAAAGGGTTGCATAGATACAGGAAGCATCATCTTATTTGCCAGAGCCCAAAATTCGGCAGAATTTTCCTTCAAAGCTGCCACTTTCAACCTGGCCCAGAAGGAATTAATATAACTCAACTTTTTGGCAGCAATAGTCATTCTGTATACACACCTTGCTGCCAGGAAATTCTGCCTAACCAAATCAGTGGGTTCTTTAACCCATAGGTGCTTAGCATGTGCAAAGAGGTGCTTAGCCTCTCGACACCCTTTATCAAACCATCCGCTATCCAAGGGCTTTGCCCCGGCTGCAGTGTGCGAAAGAATAGAAGACCCTAAAGATGAGATTATTACCCCGAAACAACCCTCCAGCTTATCACTATCCCCAGGATCACCTGCTAGTATAGACTGCCGAGTGCACTCAATTCCTGAGTCCAAAGGAGATCAACAACCCTGGAATACACAGATGAAGTCCAACGAACACGGGTTCTACACTCTTCTAGGCACAGATTATCAACATTTGGCACCAACACCCTCTTTTCGCTTCATCCTCCCAAAGTCACTGACAGAGCCAAATGATCGTTTTCAGGCCGGGGGATCAACATAAAATTCTCCAAAAAATCCCAATATTCAGCACGTATAGCAATATAATCAATCAAACTTCTACCGTTTCCATTAACAAAAGAGAATTCTCCCTCTAGGTCCCCAGGTCCTATTCCATTCAAAATCACCAACGAGTTTGATTGTAGAAACCTATCCATAAGAAAACCAAGCTCATTCCACATGACATCCTTAGACTTCCTAACTGGAATCCAACCAAAAGCAAACAGAGCAACTTCCAAATCAACGTTGTCTTTAGGGGAACCCATCCTGGCATTCCACTCACCAGCTATAACCAACAAAGCCCTAGGAAACCGTCTGTCCAGATGCTCAAGAGTATCTTCCAGCTTCTGCCAAATCTTCTTGTCATAAAAGGTTGAGACAAGCGGAGGTATATACACATTGATAAATAACAAAAGAGGGCCACCAAATGATTTCCACATACCAGTCTGAAAAATCTGATCCCCTCCCTCAAGCATCTCAAATGATCCTGCCAGGTCACTAGCTACTAATATAGCTAGTCCACCTGAACATCTACCTTTATTTTTACATTTGGTCCCAGGCAGAAGAAAAACAACAAATCCTGGAACTAAAAAAGGAACCCCATCTTGAAGCCATGTTTCCTGCAACATAATAAAATCAAAATTTCTCAGAAAGGAGATAAAATCATGGTCCAAAAAATGGGATCTACACCCTGATATATTCCAGGATAGTAACCTATATTTCTTCCGATCTGTAGTCCCAGATTGACCGACTGCATCATCACTAACACATTTAGCAGCCTCTACCATAAAGACTTCTTGTGAATATTCATTTAAATAAGGGGGTACAGAAATTGGAGGTAGCTTTGATGGCTTCATAGAGCATTCTGCGGCAATTGGGTAGGCAACCTTTCCACCCGCAGGGACCCCCTGTCAATTCCCATGTTCATACAATTGGCCAGGGGCAGACTCAATATTCTGGATTCGTGCAAAATAATCCAGCATTGTTGTCTGGAGCCGCGAATGCTCCTGACTTATGCCTCCCAGCATTTGCTGGCTCCCTTCCAGGTTGCCCTGTAGAAGTATGAGAGAGCCATTTAACTCTTGGCATAATCCTTCTTGAGTATGAAGAGCACTAGGCTCAGAACTATTAACTATCTTACTTCTATCCTGGGCAGTCATCTGGTCCCTCAACAGGGGGGAATTCCCACCATCCCCGTGTTGTTCTAAGGGGAGCTTGACTTGGATCCACCAGGTCAGAGGCATACTGAGGGGAGGATCTCAGAGAGACAAAGCTATCAGCACTACCTACTCCCTGTAATCCCAGTGAAGCGGACCCTAGTACTACAGGGTCAATATGCTCTAACTGAACAGGGGTAACTACAACTGAAGACTTTTGAGCCTCATCTTCCTTTATACAGCCATGAACACAGCTTTTAATATGGTCTAATCTAAGAAGAAAGGCATCCTGATCAGGTGCAGATAATTGCCTAAACCTATCCCACGTTATCGGGGACTCTCCCAAAGCTACACCCTCCAGCAAAAAAGCACTGACCCTCTGAGCAAATGTATCAGGAGTAATTGCAGGGGCAGGGGGATGTAAAAGCAGTGCTGTCTTCTGGCTCACGGGCACAGAGACCACGGTACCAAAACCCTCTGAGCACAGAGGCTGCTTGAACAATAGTGGCCCAGGAGGGATAGGGGCGTTGACCTGAAACTGAGTTTCCATCGGTTGGGGTTGGGAGCAAAGCGGAAGAGCCAAACCCAATAAAGCATAAATCCCACTCCCAATCACTTGCCCCTTTATCTCCCCATCTGAGTTCCCCCATTTACAGTCCTTAATACAGCTTAACAGGGCTGGGTCCAAAGAGACCCTATTGGGGGAACGAGAGAAAAGTCTCCACCCTAGGGTCAGTATCGGTCAGTTCTTGGCCCTCCCCAGCATGGTCCCAAACTCTAGAAATACCCCTCTGCAACAGGTATTTCCTTGCCCTAAATAAATCAAGAACCCATAAATGGAAAATAAAACTCACCCATTATCTATACAAATAAGCGCACTTAGGGAGCCATGCAATATTAACAATAGAGTCAGTGGGGACTACTTTCTTAATCAAAAAAGACAAATGTTGCTCCACTTGGCTTACATCTTCCCGTACATGCATAACACCATTACAATCATGGCCTATATAAAGATAAACCTCCTTGACCTTAACTATAGATCGCTTGTAAACATTCAAACGAGAGTGATTGGAGAAAGTTCCTCCCTGATGCCGCCACCAGCCTCTGGGGCAGAAACATACCAACAAGCGATCTTTCATCTGTATGGTCAGCCAAAGTGGTGAGCCTAGAAGCCAGATCATTTAACTGACATTTGACAGTGCCTAGGGACAGATCCAAGACCTTAATCCCTGCAAATAGAGCCTCCACAGTTTTAGCAATCATGCCTGTTTGGTAAAGTAAATAATTCTTCATAGAGTTATCCTATCGATCCTGCTCAAGGCTACCCAACTTGGAGGGGGAATAAACATTCTGCAAAGGAGGCAATCATAGCTTTGCCTCCTGACCATCATCCACATCAAATAAACAAGCAAAACGATTCTGTGAGGTAAAAGGTCCTCCATTCAAACGGGAGCCAGAGTTACTAGTGATCTTGACTGGGAGGTCCACGTCGATAGAGCAAGGGGAAAAATTCCGAGCACACTTCTTCTCCATAATGACCACAAACCAAACTCAAATTCCATGGCACAGCAGCATTCCCTGGCCACCTGGCCGGCGCCTAAGGCCACGTGCACAAGGGCATGCCCTTGCATGCACACGCCCACAGTGCGCACGCCAAGGGCTCCCACCGCAGATATCCTCGCTGGGAGAGGATGTCTGAATCTTTCCAGCCTCGCTCACTGTCCACAGCCCAATCACAGTCCAGGATACCAACAGGTCACAGCTGGGGGGATTCCCTCTGCAGTTCCACCAGGAGATAGAGACACGTTCACTAGTTCACCAGTGGGGCAACAATCCTGCTGTACGACCCAGCCAGCAACACAGTTCTCCCCACAGGAACAGCGCTCAACATAACATGCTCACCGACAGCTGACTAATGGCTCACAACCATCCCTCTTACCCAGTAGTCTCCGCTGCCCTCCCAGAGCAGTGAAGCTGGGTAGAGTCATACACAAATGTTTAATTAAAACTAAGTTGAGTATGCATTGAAATTAATAAAATGGAATGGCCATTGGAAGAAATGGAGGCAACAGCAGTGCCAATGTCTAAATAAATACTATTGTCATTCCAACATCCAGTTAAGTGATTGTGAAATTATACAACAGTTGCATCTTTGGGAGTACATAGGGAAAGCAGGAGTGTGTGAAATTATGAGGAAGGCACCAGATGCAGTAAGTGGAATGGTTTGAATGACAGGGAAAAATACAAAGAGTATGCAGGATTAAGAAAGTGGGTGGAATGACAGGAGGAATTAAATATAGTTACAATAATAAGGTTCTGAGTGAAATAACTGATTTGGAAGACTGATAGGATATCTGAGGAAGCAGTCCTATCATTTTACCCACTTATCAAAGCTGACTCCCAATAGCCTACCAAAGCTTTGACTCCCAATAGCGTCCCTCCCTGTTGTTCCATTTCCTCTCCTGTGTTGTTGTTTTTTTCTTTTGTTTTTTGTCATTCCACAAACACATATGACACATACAGACAAACATTGTATTTCCCAGGACTTTTGAGTTCTCTGTGACGGGAGTGGGGGCGAGAGGGGCGATTTGGACCCAGGACTCCTGGGTTGTCTGTTACAAGGTTGAGAGCAGGGGAGAGGAGAACAGGCTAGGAACAAGGACTATTGAGTTGACTGTGAAGGGAGTGCAGCCTGCTGGATTAGAGTGGGGTGGAGAGGCTAGAAGCCAGGAGTCCTGAGTTCTCTGTTACAGGTCTGGGACCAAGTAGATTAGAGGGAGAGAAGGGGTGGGAGCTAGAACTTCCAAGTTCTCTCTCTCCTAAAGACGAAACTGAGGGGATGAGGGACCAGCTCACGCCCCCCTGCCCCCAGCTTCAGTGTTGCCCCCAACCTGCAAAGAGGAAGAGGACTGGGACTGAAAGACGATGGCAAAATGTGGGTGCACGGAGCCTAAGTTTTAAGTGAGCACAATATGTGAGACTGTACCATGTCTTTACTGCTAACATGGCACGGATGTTAAGGTGGGAGTCTTCACTCTATATATATATAAATAAAAATTATTATTATTGTCACATTCTTCAGGGGTCCGGTTAGCGTTAAAGTTAATTAGTTTAGGTAGTAGATGGTTAAGAAGACGTCTCCTTAAGAGATGGGGAAAGGTAACTCTGGGCAAGGGTTGGGTGCAGCCAGCATAGGGGATACATCCCAGGAGGTGGGGTCCTTGATGTGCCTGAAGGCTAATGTGGTCCTGGGTCCCCTACCTCCTTCTTACTCGTTGGGTCCCCAGTTGGGGACAGCAGCACCTCTCCCACCCAGAAGCTTATGCTGTTGGGTGGAGGGTGAGGTGATGTTAGATTATAGTTTACAAGGGCTGGGAACTGGAGTGTGCCTCAGGCAGCCTCAAGGTTAATGTTGTTATTAGTGTTAAGTCTGGACCCAGATTTGTACAGGGGCAGAGTATTCCTCCCCCCCACCCCCCAGCTGAATTTGAATTGGCAATGAAGAGTGCGACCATTAAAATCCATTACTGTGTCCTTGTCTCCTTCCAGAATGCAGTGACAAATACTCTAGGAGACATATGAGCAGGGACCTGAGTTGATTGCGTTGCTGCAATTTGCAGTGATTTTCGCAGAATCAGCCAATCCTTGCAGATTCCTCGCAGAATCAGCCAATCCTGAACATGACCCGAGGGTAAATAGGCCCCTGGGAGATGAATTGTGGGTGGGTGGGGTCTGAAGGCCCTATGTTTGCATGAGGGAGGTGCTGAAATTCCAGAGGATTTTAGTTGTGTTTGACTAGCAAAGCTGTGATTCTATGTCAAACCTATTGCAAACTTGCTTCCCAGCATGCATAGTTATGCAAATCAAGTTAATTATGCAAATATTAATGTTCGCGGTGAATTTGCAGAATTTGGCTTCACTGGTTTCAGAATTTAAGATTTTTTAGTGCAGTCAACTTGCGTCCCTGCATATAAGCATTGCTGAATAGAGTGAAATTATTACTTTCACTGACTTGGAAAAAATGCTTGTGTTAACAAAAATTGCATTAGCCAGTTTTGCAGTCACATCATATTGCTGACTCATGTTGAGTTTGTGATCAACCACAATCCCTAGATCCTTTTCACATGTGCTGCTGCCAAGCCAGATATCCCACATCTTATATTTGTGCATTTGGTTTTTCTTCCTTAAATGCAAAACTGTACATTTAATTCAGTTGAATTTTGTTTTTTTTATTTCAGCCCAGATTTCCAACCTATCAAGATTTTTTTGGATTCTAATTTTGTCTCCCAAAATGTAATGGGTAAGGTGGTGGCCTCTTTATGGAGGACTAAATGATGCCTTGACACACGCCGCCCCTCCTCCCCCAGGACTATAAATACCCAGGCTACTGGCAGTTCGGGCAGTCAGTTCCTGGCTTTGGAAGGACACAGACCTCATCCAGAGCAAACTAGCACTGAGAGGTCTCCAGCATGCTGACTTGGCTGAAAGGCTGAGAACTTATATGTGGGGCCTCTGTAATGTTTGAATGGGTTTTTCTAGAAATAAAGAAACCAGACTGGATGAGTGAGACCTAAGACTCTTGGTTTTCTTTTTTGCTGTTCTCCACTGCTTCCATGACCCCAGAGAGCTGGGCTGACTGCTCACACTACCCCTCCCCATTTTGTGTCATCTGAAGTGCAGGCCTCAGCTTCACAGACACAGGATCTCACTGCTTATGCCAAAGCACTGAGCTGTGCTAAATAGGGTAGCTCAGAGCAGTTCTAAATAGCAACAGACTATGGCTTTCTGCCTGTGAAACAACCCACCTGGTGGGGCTCAGGGATGCCTGATTACTCGGAACAGAACTGTGTCAGCGAGGGAGGCTGCCCAGCCTGGTGGTTGGGAGTAGCCTATGAACCCTGACAGTTTCCCCCTGGCTCCCCCACCCCCACACCTTCCTCTGGCAAGCCCTCCCTCCCTCCAGATTGTCACAGGGTCCATCCCCATGTGGGTCTGTTCCTGTGGAATCCATCCCCCGATGGAGTCCACAGTGCACTTCTTTAGTCCAATGGTCTTAATTTACAGTCCACACAAACAGTTCACACAATTCTCTACCCTGGGTCTGTCCTCAGCTGGGCAGCTCTGGAGGGCTTTGCAGGATGCCTGAAAGAACAGGTCCCTGCCCCAAATCAAGCCTCAATCTCGGCAGCTTCTTCTCCCCAGCCACCTCTTCCTGGCTGGTGACTCTGAGGAGTTCCAGAGCACCTGGAAAAGCAGGCCCTCAATCTCAGACCCCTGGCTTGTCTTGCTCCCCTTAGCCAGCCTTAGAGAAACCCTTGTAAACTGGGCCTGGGATCTAGCCTCTGGCCCCTATAACATGCTTCTCTCCATGAGGCAACAGCCCCTCTCTGATGATTCCTCTTAATGCGCTTTGGCTTTTATGGCTGCCAGCTCATTTAGCTAGTGTGCCCCCCCTCCCCCCCGGCTCAGCTGAGCGCAATCAGCCATGCCCTTACCTTGGCTCCTCCTTGACCAGCATTTCTCTTAAAGGGCCACTGCTTGCCTCTGCACCCTGAGACGTCCAAGGGAGTGGTTCCCCACAAGCACTTACCCTCAACCTGGAGTCTCAAGTCTGGTACTTCAAGGACTCATAGAGACTTGGTCATATAGATGTTCGGCAGCTCTTCAGCATAAGTGATTTAGAAGAGCCAAATGCTGATACACGTTTGGGTAGCAAATAGCATGGGGCCATTTCTTCTTTCCAAGGCTTCCCCTACCCACCCTGGGGTACCTAGCCCCCATGCTGGAAGGTGTGTCTCGTTTTGTCAGCAGGCAACACGCAGGCTATTATTAATATTAGGAAACCGCAGCGCCTCAGGCCACTACCCACTTCCAATTAGAGTTTCTGCCTTTCACAGTTTGGCCCCAAGACTCCGATAGGCCGAAATATTTGCCTGTTGCAATCCAATTAATATGTTGGGGTCAGACCACAAGAAATGGCAACCTTACTTCCAATGCACACTGCTGGCAGATAAGATGGAGCAAAGTAGGTAAGAATCCCTGAAACTTTACTAAGAAATCCATTCCTCCTTAACTCCTGTTAAAGCAGGCATGGGAGGATTTGGGTTACAGGTAATAGGAGATCTGACGAAAGAGACTCTGTCTTCAGCATGCTGCCTTTTAACACATCTGCCTCATCAACAAAGCTATCTGAATAATGATGCTTCACAATGAAGTTTGCTTCCTTCACTTGCTTCATCTGCATTCAGTTTGTGACCTGTACATGTGCTCCTTTTTGTACTGTCACCAGCTGCATCAATAACAGTACCACCAGTGCGATGATCTCCCAAGGAGAACAAATACAAGCTTCTGGATGCTTTTTGATTTACATGCACATAATTGGAAAAGCAGGATTTTCAATCAGACATGCTGTATAAAGGAGGTGGAAGGAGAGATTGCCCTTGGGCAGTTTGAAAGGAACAGAGACTGATGTAAAAAGGAGCGCGCACACTCATCTAAAAGACAAAAGATCTACATTGTACCAAGAAGACAGAGCTCACATGAATTTCAGACGTAAAGTGATCTGGACTTTTTTTTAAAGAGTTAAAGAGTACGCACATTCTAAAGATAGAAGACCAAAGCTGGTGTAATTCAGAAGAACTCCATTGACTTAAGTAGGCTATGCAGATTTACACCAGCTGAGGACCTGGCCTGAAGTGATTCACTTTTGAAGATGTTTGGGTGTCTTCCCTTCCTTATCACTTCATTGTTTGTGAGATCTTAGAACCATAGAATCATAGAGCTGGAAGAGACCTCAAGGGACATATAGTTCTACCTTCTTCCCCATTCAAAGGCAAGACAAAGTATTATACAGCACCACAAGCTGAAGCTTGTCCACCTCTGTGTACAAACATCTAATGAAGTGTGGACCAACAAATGGAACCTATTTCATGGCCCAATGCTTCTTGTGGTTAGGGAGTTTTTCCTAATATTTAACCATAATCTTATCTTGCTGCAATTTAAGTCCATTCCCTCTTGTTCTATCTTCTGTGGCAGTGGAGAACAGCTATTCGCCATCTTTTTTCTGAATTGTATATGCCAGTGCTTCTCAACCTGTGGAGCAGAGTATATCACAAAATTGAATACCAGACTGTATCAAAGGGTAACTTACAAATGAAACACCACTAGTCCTATGCAACATATTAACTGGATTGCAACAGGCAAAAAAGGTTTACGAGTGGACCAAAAGTCCAAAAGAAGCTACTAATACAGAGCCTCAATAGACTAGTTTGTCTCTAAGGTGCCATCTTTCCTCTTCTTTTGCCCAACTCCAGACGGGAAGCTGTGTCTCTAGATGGGGCTTGGATCCTTTGACACGTGGGACTGTTTTTCCCGCCCCCAATTTCTCCAGTACTTTAAAACCTCCCACAGCCTGCAACAGCTGTCAAAGTCCATCACCTAAGGCAACAACTATTCATGGGCCATTTGTGGGCTTGTTTGAGGGGGGTGAGGGTTTTTATATTTATTGTTTTGAGGTTGTCTAAATTTTTTTAAAAGTGGATTGAGATGTGGGGTTATGGACAAGAGAACGGTTGGGAGGGGTTGTGGGTAGGGGGAGATGGGATGCTGGGCTCGGGAGACCCTCTCTGGCCACCTGTCTCCCTGAGCCATTTTTGGCCCTTTTGGGGAGCAGGGATTGAGAATCGGGTGCTGGAGGGGGGATCCTGTTTGAAGGGGATTGGGAGAGGGCAGATATTGGGGTCATGTTGGGCATAATGAAGTATGGCAGGGGGGGAGGATAGTCAATCAGGATTGTCGGGAAAGGTGTCTGTGCCTATGTCCACTCCCCCCAAGTTTTGGGACATTTGGGGGCTCAGGCCAGTAGGGCCTCTGATCTGACACTGATGCTGCTTAATGCAAGGTCGGTGGCAAATAAAACTTGCATCATCCATTATTTTGTTTGGAATCAGGCCACCGACCTCATATGCATTATAGAGACCTGGCTGGATGAAGCATCTGGGCCAGTATTGCCCCAGGTGGTGCCAGATAGGTAGTCTGTGCAACATCAGTCTCAGCTCAGGGGCCGGGGAGTGGGGCCGACTGCAGAGTGGTTGTGATCTGTAAAGACAGCTTGGTCTTTTGGAAGTATCTGGTGCCTAACTCGGCTGATATATAGTGTGTCCACCTTGTGTTGGATTTGGCTGGGGATAGACTTGGAACTGTCTTGGTGTACTGATCAACTTGCTGCACATCTGATTCCCTAACTGCTCTAGCCAAGAAGGTCTCAGAGGTGGTGTTGAGATCACCCAAAGTTATTGTCTTGGGTGATTTCAACATACGTGCTGAGGCTAGCCTTTCAGGGGAAGAGCAGGAGTTCATGGCAGTCATGACAACCATGGCCCTATCCCAGATATTATGTGGCCCAATACAGGAGTCCCTGGATACAGAGGTTCCAATTATTGGGGGTGTTGTTACAACACCATTGTCGTAGTCATACCATTACCTTCTGAAAGCCCAGATTGTGGCTCTCTCATGCCCTCATTGGGGTGGTGGACCAATTAGGTTGGTCCACCCCCAAAGACTGATGGATCCACTTGGTTTCCAGAATTCCCTGGGGATTTAACTACTGACCTTAGTGGCTACTCTGTTGTTCACCTGGTCGCCATGTGGCATGACATCTTGACCATGGCGTCTGCTCCCACCGCTGTGGCAGCACAGGTCCCCCTATGGAGGACCTGAGGCATGTGAAGCGGAAGGGTAGGTGATTAGAGCACAGCTGGCACTCAACTCATGCTGAAGCTGACTGATTGTGGCATAAATTATTTTTAAAGGACTATGCCGTAGCTGTGTTGGCAGCAAAGAAAGCTTCCTTCTTTGCTATCATAGCGTCTGCAAAGTCTCGTCCCATGAAGCTCTTCCAGGTGGTGAGGGGCCTGGTTAAACCGGTCTGCCTATGTCTGGGAATGGAATCATCTAATACCCACTGTAACATTTTTATTAATTACTTTGCAGACAAAATAGCTCATATTCACAACAACTTAGGTGCTGGCACTTTATCTGTAGAATCAGAGTCTGGGATTATGGAAGCCCAGTCTTGTTATGTTTATTTGGATCAGTTTCAATTGGTTTCACCCACTGATGTGGGGAAGGTGGTTTGGGGTAATGAGGGAAACCAGTTCTAAAATAGATCCTTGCCCATCCTGGATTTTGAAAGCCATCTAGGAGACTTTGGGAGCATTGCTGGATGGAATTGTCAATGCCTCCCTTTGGGTGGATAGAGTGTCAGACACTCCTAAAACTGTGGTTTTCTGGCCTCTGTTTAAGAAGTCATCTTTGGACACTGACTCCCCAGTCAGCTATCAGCTTGTCTCTAACCTTCCCTTTTTAAAGAAGATTATTGAACGGGTGGTTGCCTGACAGCTCTAGTCTCATCTCAATGCCATCAGATTCCTGAACCTGTTTCAGTCAGACTTCCATCCTGAGTATGGTATGGAGACTGCACTTGTTGGCTTGGTCGATGACCTGCTCCTGGAGTTTGACAAGATGAATTCTACTCTGTTGATCCTGTTCGAACTTTCAGCAGCCTTTGGTACAGCTGACCAGGAGGTGGTGTTGACACGACTGCAAGACCTGGTGGGGATGCGCGGGACCGCTTTTGAATGACTTTGCCCCTTCCTGTCAGGAAGATCCCAGAGAGTGGTGATATGCGATTGCTTATTGCACTCTTGGGACCTGCCCTGTGGGGTCCCACAGGGTTCTATTATGTCTCCCCTCTTGTTCAACATGTATATGAAGCCACTGGGTGAGGTATTCAGAGGTTTGGGGTGAAGTGCCATCAGTATGCTGGTGACACTCAGCTCTACCTCTCCTATTCATCCAACCCAGGCCATGCAGTCTCAGTGCTTACTCTGGCTGCGGCCAGAGTCTGGATGAGGATGAGCCTATTGAAGCTGAATCTAGACAAGACTGAGGTGATGATGGTTGGCCAGTCTTGTGACCTGGAAGGGATTGGGACTACTGTTGTTGATGAAGTCTGGCTGCCTCTGGTCAATCACATTTGAAACCTTAGAGTGCTTCTGGACCCCTTACTGCGCCTGGATTGTCATGTGGCGGTGGCCAGGAGCACTTTTCACCAATTCCATCTGGTGAGGATGCTGCAACCTTTTCTCTGATTCAGATCTGGCAACTAGGAGCGGGCGTGCCAGTAAATCCGGTATCCAATAATGCTGGTACTGGGCGTACCGGCATTATCGGATTCTACCCGGTAAATCCGGTCCAGTTACCGGATTCCGGGTACCGGATTTTTTTACATTGCAGCCATTTAAATGAATGGCTGAAATGTAAAAAACCCACCAAAAAAGTAAAAAAAAACCTCCCTGAGTCCAGGCTGCGCGGGTGGAAGGGGGGACACCCCCC